>OX459125.1:25120000-25527500 GCA_949775105.1 Oldenlandia corymbosa var. corymbosa
TTTATACACAATAAGTGTTTGGGATTGGACTAACATGTACATAAGATTTAGCTCTAAGGTTGAGCCACATTACACCTATTATCCTATTGGCCCAATCCTCCAAATGCACGAAATGTCAGTCTTCTCTAATGAAATTTCATAGACAATTTCCATTGAATCCCTCTTCAATATGACCTAGTGATGGGCAGCTTATTATGATGAGCTCGTGTCTCCATTACACTAGCACTAGGATTTTTAGGGTGCATCGGCGAGCGATGGTTGTAATTGTTGTGTGGACGGTGATTTGGTGGTTTTTGGGCCTCCTTTTTGTGTTGATCCTTGGATTTCATCTGAATCGAACTGATGTCTTCCAGGGAATTAAGAACTTCTCCCATGGATGGCCTTTTCTTTGGATCGCCTTCTAGACAAGTTAGTATCAGTTCCGCGATTTGGACGGCAGCCATCAATGGGTAGCGTCCTTCTAGATGTGGATCCATTATTTGCCTCAACTTTCTCTTCTCGGGTAAAAGAGGCCTGGCCCAATCCACCAGATTGGTCTCCCCAGATGGTCGGTTGAGGTCCAATACTCGACGACCCGAAATCATCTCTAATAACACCACTCCAAACCCGTACACATCACTTTTGACGTATAAATGACCTGGAAAACATATTAAGCAAACCAAAGTCAAAACCATATAGTATATTTCATGAAAAAAAAAAAAAGGAAACTAGCAAAAGCGTGGCACGTAGGAAATGACAATCAGAATGATAGATGGGCCTCCAAGTTTTTAACAATGATCTAAAAGTGATCGAAAATTCTGCTGGTGCTGGGAATTATAGTGGTTTTAGGGGCCCAATTAGGTCCCCAAGCCCATTTCAGGGAAAGGGATAGGTGTCGTAGCTTGTGTGTCTATCAAAGTCTGTGAGCTGCCAAATCATCTTTCATCGCAACCAATACGTAATTAGGTAGAGTATTAATTTGATGGAAAGATGATGCAACGTCACAAGTCACAACCAAGGGTTCAAATTATAGACCTACCGGTAGCCATGTATTCGGGTGCGGCATAGCCATAAGTGCCGACGACTTGAGTTGTGACATGGGAATCGCCATTTGCAGGTCCCATTTTAGCCAGTCCAAAATCAGATAACTTTGCGTTGAATTCCTGTATTCACATTAACAAAAATGGGTGTTATTAGACGATTTAAATCTCTAATATGTGACACCAAACTTGAGAGTGGCATTTTGATGTAATAAATATGGGGGGCGTACCGAATCTAGCAAGATGTTGGAGGCCTTGAAATCCCTGTAGATAACTTGCTTCTCGGTGGAGTGCAAAAAATCGAGTCCTCTTGCTGCTTCCACCATTATCTTCAGCCTTTTCTCCCAGGATAGTGTTTCCGCACCTCCTGCCAATTAAAAGAGTACCGATTAACTACTACCTATAAGCATAACAATCTATGAATTTATTACAACAAAAAATAAAATAAAAATTGAATTGAGTTTGGAGTTTGGAGAGCCCTGCAAGCTAACAACATTTAAAGTGTAGAAAACTTACTTCTAAAAAGGTGACTCTCCAGGCTACCTCTTTGCATGTACTCGTAGACCAGCAAGAACTCTTTGTCCTCCCAACAGTATCCCAGCAGTTTTACCAGATTTGGATGGCTGAATTTTCCCAAGAACCTCACTTCTGCCTGCACACAATCCACCCCCCAAATTATTAATTATTACCTTAACTATTTTCGGGTTTGCTTTCAGATTATGGTAAATATCAATAGTAGTTTTCCCACAGTAAATCTTAGTATCATTGTAGGGTCCAAATGATGAAGAAATAAAAGCATTATAGGAGGGGTACCTATCTAGGCCGTTGACGCATTCATTCCTCTAAAATACAAATAATTTTTCTTCCATAAATTAAAAAAAATTCATGGTTTCACACACCAAGTGAATTAAATTATGTCAACGGATTGACTTGGGGGGGTGCTTAAAAAAGACATTTTCATTGGCTCTATCTATCTTATGTGTAACACGCACTTATATATATATATATATAATTATATACGAGAGTAATATATTGAAATTGATAGCCCACACTGTATCCAGGCTGTCTTCACACGCTAAAATGCAATCAGAAAATGGAGTAGGAAAAACAAACAAAGTACTACTACTAGAAAGCCAGGAAGAAAATTGAAGAAATTCAATATGGAACTGTAGAGTCATTATTAGTAGTAAGTCAACCGCGTTAAGGTGGAAAAATTTACAACTACAAAGAAGTAAGATAGTTTGTACTTTGTACTGACTTCTCCTATTATTATCCCAGAATGTTTGTCCTCTCCTGTTTTAACATAACCATACACTATGATGTACTCCATCCGTTCCATAACTATCGTCCACTTTGAATTTTTATTTTTAGTTCAAATTGTACTAAAAGTGACGGGATAATATTTATTTTTGGAACAGAGGGAGTATTTGGTTTTGGAATGGAAAAGAACAATAATCTTCTTCATCAATTAGTAATACTTAAATTTCGGAAAAGATATATTTAAATTTTAAGGAGAAGAAGGCAAGTCAACCTTGCCGATCTCCCACAATCAAACTGAAACTGGATTACGTTTTCAACAAGTTCGGCAACAAAAGTTGTTAACTTAGCTTGGAATTTTCATTACTTAATTCACCCATATGTCTACCAATCCTCCAGCTCTAATTTATATCTCTTAGTTTGATGGCATTTTTTCATTACTTAATTGACTCCTTAAATAATAATGGGAAGTAAATTTAGGTGCAGATTTAGAAATGGATTGAAATTAAAAGCTTGTAATCTATAGAATCAAACAAAATTCGTGTTTTGACCAAATCAGGCAAGATATTATAGTTTGACTTATGTAATCCGTATTGCTTCACCACCTAATCCCGCAATTTATGTGGAAGAGGAAGACTAGTGATACTCATTCTCTATAACTCAATTCATGGTGCATTATATGTGGTAGATGAAATGTATAGTAGCGTATTACAGTATTTTCGTTAAATTTAGAGTCAAATTGTGACTGAACACACAAAAAGAATAGTCAAATTTTAGTTACACTGAGGTACCCCCCAACCAATAAAAAACGCACCCAAATGTAGTTTTCTTTTTCTTTTTTTTTTTTTATGTTTTATTGTAAAACAATTCAGGACTTGCATGAGACATTCTATATTAAAGAATGGAAAATTTCACTAGTTTTACTAGCATAATAAGTAGTAGTAAATACTTATTGAGGAAATATGACTGTAACCGGTGATGCCACGTCCTTATTATATATACACATGCCAAGTCAGTGATGATGTCATCATGTATTTCAATCACAATAGTAATGATAATAATAATGGGTTAATGAAGGTAGTATATTTAATTAAAAATAAAAAAATAATAATATCGACGTGGAGGTTACCTGCCATTCGCTAAGGCCTTGTTCGCTGTCAGGATTAGACTTCTTAACGGCCACCGGGATTCCAACTCCGACCTTAGACGGCGCGTACGTCTTCTCATCCACCCAGCCTTTGAAAACCCGGCCGAACCCGCCTTCCCCCAGCACCGTGTCCGGCCGGAAATTCCTGGTGGCGCTCTTCAGTTCCGCATATGTAAACTGCTTCAAGCTTCGAGGAGTAGCACCGCCGTTGCTGTTGCTAGTACCGGCCTCAGCCGCCGTCGCAGGAGGAGGAGGAAGAGGAGAAGTAAGTGGTGGAGGAGGAGGAGGAGGAGGCGCCGCAGCCTGTTCTTGTGGTTTCAAGTCACCGTTCTGATGATGAAGAGGTTGATTATTCCGGGCGGGTGATGGCGATGATGAATATTTAGTCCGTCCGGCGCCATTCCTGGGACTCGGCTTTGAGCCCTTATTGTTATTATGATGTTGACCTGGTAGGAAAAAAAAAGCAAGACAAAATTACGTAATCCGGAAGAACCATTCAATCAATAAATTAAGTAAGAAAAATATTGAACGGCAAATTGAAATAAGTCAAAAAGGAATTAAAATGAATGAATTAACGATGAATCACCTGAAGAAGGAGTGGTGGCAGGCGGAGGAGGTGGTGGTCCGGGAGGAAGGCTGTCGACGGGCTTTGGGTAACAGTTTCCCATCTGGGTGTGTGATGTTCTATCTCTTAATTATGATTATCCCAATCAAAATTGATGATGATCTTCTTCTTCTTGTTCCGATGACGATGATTGAGGAGGGAGGTACGTACTTAATTACGTACCGTACGTACTCAACAACAGAGTACACAAGTTAGAGATGAGATATTTATAAGCAGCGAGCAAACATACAAGTTTGAGCCGCGGAGACCAAAAAAAAAGAAAATTAAATTTGGCCGAATGATTAATAATGGAGACTGTAGATGGAAGATATGGGATTAGTTTTTTTCCCCGAGTTGGGAGAGACCCAGGAAACATCCCATTTCTTCTTCACCTTTTCTTTTCTCTTTTTTTTTTTTTTCCGGTTTAGGGAAGAAAATTGTAACTAAAAAAAAAAACTATGGAGGACCAAAGGCAGCTAGCAGGAAACTGGTCATCACACTTCTCTCTCTCTCTTTCTCTCAAATAGGTTTATATATATATATATATATATATATATATATATATATATATAGTCTTCCTCAACTGTGCAAGGCAATTGTTATACTGAGTCAATGCTAGCTGTACGGAATATGCTGCTTCATCTTATTTCATTTACTCCTTGTCATTTTTATTAATCTTAAATTTCATTTAGTGTATTTTTTTCAATTAAAAATAAAACTTTAAAATAATTTATAATAATATAAAAATATATATTTGTAAAATTTTTATTTTCAATTTGAAAAGAACATAATAAATGAAATTGGAAACAAATTTAAAATGTCGTCTTACAATAAACACCGGAGAAAATATGTAATAAACATCCGCGGCTGCGTTGATTTTTGTTAATTATATATGTCATCAACCACAGTGGGAGGCGGGGTTAGGGAGTGATCACTCAGTGTAACTATGTAAGGGCCTTTTTTCAAGAAAAATTTTAAGAAATAATCTATTTGAGAAATAATCTATTTGAGATGTGATGTACAAACCATATTTATCCGACTGCATTTTCTGCACCAGCTACAATAAATAATTACTAACAAGTTTTTATTTTCCCCGGTTGACCAGACTAATCCTTTATTTTGGTTGGACACATTTGTTAGAATCATTTTGTTAGTTTTAAACTTTTAATCAGAAAAACTCGCAATCACCCTTTTCCTGATCAAAATTCAATAAATTGTATTGTTTTTGCTGTATCATAAACACACTCCGAACTGAATTTGAACCTACGGCGCTACTTGAATTTAGAAAGGGAGAAGAAAATTAAATGTAGCCTTCAAATGGACATCCGTTTAAGTGATTTACTCTATCAAATTAGTTGTTCAAATTACGGTTCTTTTACTAACCCAACATTATATACTCTTTCCATCCCAAAATTGTTGTCCAGTTTGAGTTTTATTAAAACTAAAAACACAACAATAATTTTGGGACAGATGGAATACATAGTGCGGATAAATCGCTCATTTTTCATATATATATATATATAGTGGCATTTTGCATAATAGGCTTAGTTTTTATAGTTAAGTAAAATTATGATACACGATTCATCTTATTTGCCCGTTTATCGTTAAAAAATAAAACAAGTATTCATCACCATTGTGTCTCATTTTACATGGCATTTAACTATTAAAAAAAAATTAATAAGTTAATTTAATCCAAAACTTTAAAATAAATATTTTCTAACCCCCAAAAAAAAAAAACAAATCCTTAAAGAAAAAATTATAATAATACAAATGATTTACTAATTGAACCAATATTGATATGAAATGTAATATTCACACTGAGTTATTTAGATATAAAAAAAAGTAAGATGTGGTGTATCAATATAAAAATACACTGCTCAATAATATTTAACATGTAGATGAGATGTAAGGATAGAATAAATTTAGTGAGATGAGTATCATTATTTTTATCATAAAAATACATATTACAGCAGCAAAAATTGAATCGTAAATCTTGACGATAATAAAAAATCTCCTAACCTTAACCGCTAGCCTTCATATGCTAGCTTATACGTACAATACTAATACCTTACTGCTATTTATGCTGTCATAACTATTGCTTGACAACATTTCCAACACTCAGCTCAGTATAGTCAGCGCAATTTTTTTTTTTTATTATTGTTATTATTTTTTATCATTTTTTTTTTTGTAAATGGATTTCACTATCACTTTTATTAAGGAATGATAAAAGTAAGTACTGGCAAATACCTTCGAAATGCATTTATGGAGACCAGTAGAGTCGAATTCATTATTTACTCTTTTAAAGCTGAGATTTGGGTTATTTGATGAAAGTTTGTGGTAATTGTCAAATTGACAAGTTTACACCTTAACCTTTCCAGTTTTAAGTTTCCACATGAGAAAAAAAACCAAGTCAAGATTTGAACTCATCAACTCAAACGAAATTGCTTATTACATATTTGTTGTTGTCGTCGTCATGTTGGGGTCGATTTTATGAATGAAATTAAAGTGATCTTTGACTTTGTTGGTCAATAAACTTGACTTCTTTTTTTTTTTACACCAAAAATAGTGTTATTTTTTAATTATGGTATACAGAAATCCTCTTTTTTTTTTTTTTCAAACACAAAAAAGTGTTGTTTTTATTACAGTATATATGTAGTACTACCTCCGTCCCAAAAACATAGTCCATACTGAGTTTTGAGATTTGTACTAGTTTTAGTACACATTTGAAAACTCAATGTGTACTATTTTGCACTAATATTTAGATGAATCATATGGTTCAGCTGGAACTTTTGTGATTTACTTTCATTAGTTTGAAAATTTATTGATGATGGGCCAGAGTAATTTGTCAATTGAGACTTTTTCCTCATTCTTAGTTCGGCTAGATTTTTAGGAGTCAAAGCACAACTTTAATATAAAATTCTTAATTATATTCTTTAGATGTATAGTGTTTTCTTAATCAGTCGAGTCATTTCACATAATAAAATTCATTGTATGTGACTCGTATTGATCTCTACATTACACCCATTGTCTGAGAAAAGTAATACTAGTTATTTTTATTAAATTAAAAGTAAATTGTTTTATGGTACGGGAAAAGTGCTCTCTAATTATTGAATATATGTGATGGTTCATACTCCTCTACTTAACTCATGAGTGATTGCTATGTCTTAACCTTAAAATAACCATGAATAGGTACTGTCACCCGTTTAGTCGTTTACTATCGAGTAGCGACTCGTTTTACACTTTAATATTATGAAATGCGTCTTGAAAAGATTAAAAAAAAAATTTATTCCGAGCAGCAAACCCGAGGAAGTACATGTAAGCTAGCAAGTAGTAACAGAGGGAAAAGAAAAAAGTAATCACGTTTGAGTTAAGGGTGTAACTTGTAAGCTAGCGAGCAGTAATCACTTGGATTTAGATTAAGATCCCCACACGTAAGCGTGTAGTCACTAACTATACTTTATAATATGAACAAGTGAGAGGCCATGGGAGGGATTATGTTTTTGATTCGTGTAAATGATAAATTAAAGGGGCCTACGCGGTCAATGGACGGTTCCGGCCCGGGTAGTTAGATTATATTCCCATTTCGATTTAAAGAAAGGGGAAAAAAAAAACACGTTAACGAGTTTTGGAGTAATTTAATAATCCTTACTATGATGATTAATTGATTATGGTGTGAAAAGCAATAGATGTATGTCGGATCAGAGTATCAGACGGACGACGACAGAAGAAGAGAGATGGAAAAAAATAAATCGAATAGTTTGAGACCGGTTAAGATTCCAATTCTAACCTCGTGCAAAATGCTATATTTACCATTAATAACGTATTCCCTCCGTCCCATAATTATTGTCCAGTTTGAATTTTTAATTTTAGTTCAAATTATATTAAAAGTAAAATATCAAACTGGACAATAATTTTAAGACAGAGGGACTAACTATATACAAATGAGCAACCTTTTATCTGGCTTCTCTACTCATAATAGCTTCACTTCTAATAACCTCGTTCGTTCGGCTTGCTACTTTTAATCAGAAAAGGAAGATGGAGCAAGGCAAAGGAAAAATAAGTTGTCCCCTCCTCTTCTCTGGTAACCCGCCGCCGCATATGTAGAAAGAGAGAGAGCGGAGAAGGAAGAACAACCTTTTTACTTTGGCACATGAGGTGGCGGGTTTGGCTAGGTAACATAATGGAAATGTATCGGACTGCAAATCCTGGAATGACGGTTCGACCCCGTCCTTGGCCTCGAGGAGTGGTGAGCAGCACGGAACTTTAATCAATCAAATGGCATTAGGGTAGGGGGCTTTCCTTTGTTAAAAATCCACGTGGGATAAAGATTCAAGCTTGGAAAGATAAATAATGAAAAGTGATTGAGTGAAGAAGGATTAGATGTGTGTAGGCTGTAGACTGTAGAGGATGGAAAATTGGTCTTCATAATTAGTACTCCCTCTGTCTCAAAATTATTGTCTAGTTTAAAAATTTCACTTTTAGTATAATTTGAACTAAAAATAAAAATTTAAATTGGCCAATAATTATGGGACGGAGGGAGTAATAAAAATCAATGTAACACTATAAATAAGAAGTGGTAAAAAGCATGCATAATTGGAAATGAAAAGGTTTTTTACTGGCGGGGGGAGACAAAATTGTTATAGAGGTCAAAGACGAAATATAATAGAGTTGTGGGTCAAGGAGACACATCTTATCCTTCGCCTAATTAAACACTAAAATGTTGGAAATTAACGCTGCCTTAAAAAAAAAAAAAAAAAAACCAAAACAAACCTGCCAGGCTGTTTAAGGTTCGATGTACCTGAAGAGGAAATTGATTCTGTAATGACCCGGTCTGTAAACTATTTCTGCTAAGTTATACTGGGTCTTCTTGGGTTAGATCCCCAGGGATCAAATACTATGTAGTTTGAGACTGACCGATGAGTCGGTTGTAGTTTTTTCTTAATTTTATAATAATTTATATATATATATATATATATATATATATATATATATATGAAGAGGTTTTCTTTCTTGTATTAAGTGTGTTAACCATAAATGAACATGAACATTAACCAGCGTCAGGAAGAATATATGTACTTTATGCAACTCACACTAGAACTCATTGCCCCATCCTAAAGACCCCGTCAATGTCTTACCGTGACTCCTTTCGTTCCAAAATGATTGAGTGAAATGAAAAAAAATCAACAGTTACTCGGCGCAATTTTAGACATTGTGATCAACTCTCCAGTCACCTGAAGTTCCGACTCTTATGATTTCCATGTATCGAGTGATATAAGGTTCCCCGACATTGCAATCAGTTGACTTGGGTCTATCTGATGATGTGCAACCTTGGAGCAATAGAAACCATCGCCATGTAAGACTTTGCTTGGCCTTGAGGAGTGGGGTGTAAAGTCTTTTGCTAATAACCTTATCCTCATTTTCATGTTTTGAGCTCAGACCTTTTTTTTGTAGATTCATCTCAAAACTACTGTACAGTCTTCTATATGATTTCACAAAAAACAATCAATGTCATCGTCTTTTTTCCATATAATAATTTACTCATTACACAAGACATTCACTTTCTTCATTTCTTCTTCTTCTTCTTCTTCTAATGGCAAGCAAAACAAACAAGCACAGATGACCCTTGCTTGCCGCTACAAAAACCAGCTTTCCTCTTCATTGAAGCACCACCCCTCACCCCCAAAAAAAAATCGTAACAAAAATTAAAAATCCCTATCTCTGCATATATACGATGGAAGTCCTACATATATTATATATATATTTTTAATTTTCTTTCTTGAGTCTTGTCAGGAGAGGAGGGCAGGCAGCAGTAGGCAGGAAACAACAGCAGAACCAGAATGAACATTCCAGCAGTAACCTGCAATTAGTGATAAATATCAAATCAACACAATCTCCTCAAAACAAGTAGAACTTGAAAATTCTGAGTACAACTTGCGTTGCACTAAAAACAATTAGTCTAGAGAAGAAAACCAATCAGTGTTCCCAAACTTGCAGCTACACAGGAAGTAATGCCACATCATTGGAAAGCTCAACCACCGTCGAGGTAAAAGCATAACAAGAAACGGTTAGAACAAACAAGGTACGTACAGAAATTACATTTTATTGGCGCTATCTGAGAATCAGGGCAGTTAGCATGGTACGGAAAAGAATTTCCATGATAATGCCAGCAGCTTGAAAAAGTAGCTATTCCTTCTTACTGACTACCAGACCAATGTATTTGAATAGCAAAGTCGGTCAAAATTCTTTAACGTTAGCAACTTAACATCTTTGCTGGATATTTGACAATTTGCCAGTATATATTGCAAACATAGTTCCAAGCTTAGTAATTTACCTTTAAGCTTTGGTCAACTTCCATCAATAAGGTTGGTTTCCTTCAAACTCTAAGCCCCCGGTTAAACTCCAAAAGTAAATTGCATTAGCAGCATGTACTTCAAGGCAGCTTGACATGTTTAAGGTTAAAAGGCAGCAGAATAATTAACTAAATCTTTCTTTCTCGGGTCGGGATTAGCATGTTGGGTAGAAGGGGATGCACCCCCCTGACCGGCAGACCAGCCATTGGCAGCGTCTGAACTTTCAGCTTGTGAGGACAAGTATTCAAGAGCCACAACAATATCACCAATTATTGGGCGGAAACTCGGCTGCTCCTGAAGGCACATTGCTGCAATTGCAACCGCATGATGCAAACAGCGAACTGGGATGCGCCCTTCAAGTAGTGGATCAACCATTAGAACAAACTTTCTACGGTCTTTCAGGAATGGACGGGACTGCAATGCGAGAATGAAGAAATCTCTTTAGATGTACAGAGTACTAAATAAACAAGACCTGAACGGCCCATAGAATATTCTACCATGACATTCATTGATTTTCTGATAAAGGTAACTACACTTTGAAGACATAAAGAATATCATCATCGGCAACATGCAGAAAAAGGGTTAAGAAATAAGAGCTCACCCACACAACCAGGTTTTGCTCCCCTGGCTTCTTAGTGCAGTCAATAGCTTTGCGGCCCGTAATGAGCTCCAGCAGAACCACACCGAAGCTGTAGATATCAGACTTCAAAGTCAACTTCCCGCTCATGGCATATTCAGGAGCACAATAGCCGTAGGTCCCCATCACTCGTGTAGAAACATGGGTTTTGTCTCCAACTGGCCCAAGTTTAGCCAGCCCAAAATCAGATAGCTTCGAATTGAAGTCGTTGTCCAACAATATGTTTGAAGATTTCAAATCACGGTAAATAACGGGTGGATTTGCAGAACAGTGAAGGTATTGAAGACCACGAGCTGCACCAACTGCAATCTTCAATCTCCTGCTCCAACTGAGGGGCTCTGTGCCAGGTTCCAGGTCTGAATACAAAAATGTGAGATTCCACAACATTAACATCAGCCAGATTAACAGTTGCAAATGAATGTTGGCTATGTTTTCTCACCCACAATTCTCAAATACCTTAATTAATCACACTGAATAAAGAGATTAGTGAAAAACTATGTTCAGCTTTACAGCAAAAGAAATTACCGAAAAGATGATTTTCTAAGCTGCCCATTGGCATATACTCGTAAACCAAGAGTCTCTGATCTCCATCTGTGCAATATCCAATCAGATTCACAAGGTTGGGATGGTGCAGTAAACTCAACATTAGAACCTCCACAATAAATTCCTGATTCCCCTGAAGGCCTTCATGATTAAGCTGTTTGATAGCAACCACCTGCTCACAGTTTTAAATTAATCATCATTGGTCGGAGGATGCAGGATAAAGCAAAATTTGTTCTTATATGAAAGGAGAAGAGTTGAGAAAGCTCATTGACAAGCATCTCTCTATATATTAGAAGAAAGGGGGATGGCAATGACATTAGCAAACATCTCAAAATTCTTGACAGCAATCAAGTTCGATCTATGATCTAGAGCAGGGAAACACGAGAACTTACCATGCCAGATTCAATTCGCCCCTTGTAAACGCAACCAAAACCACCTTCCCCAATCATATTAGCCTCTTTAAAATTCTGGGTAGCCGTGGCGAGCTCCTTAAACGTGAAGCTACGTGCTACATTACCCTTTTGGGCGACCATAGCATCTCTAAGTTTACCCCCCAAAGAAGTGCCTCGCCTCCCATGCGCTACACATCATAAACAGCAGAAATGATCAACCCACCTGAACAATAACTCATCAAGATTCAACTTTTTCTTTCTTTCTTTGGTTTCCAATCAAATTCAAAAGGGCTCAATTTAAAATAGCACTTACCGCTCCCATCAGCATAAGCCTTACCCTTAGCTGAGAAGGATAACAAAAAGGAAAAAGAAAATCAACTATTTAATCAAAACAAGAACAACCCACATCACAATTATGAATTACAATGAAACATCATAAGCAAAGCTACCAGAATCAGCAGATCGAGGGGCCATGTCTTCATCATAGTCCCTAACATCCTTGCGGCGAGGACTCATGCAAGAAAAGCAGCTCATTTTTTGGTATAGCTAATAAAAATTGGGGGACTTTTCCAGAAAGAACAGATTTTTACCCTCAACCCAACACAATTCCCCTCAATTCAACCCCTTCCAGAAAAAAGAAAAGAAAAGAAAGAATAACTACTACCTAATGACACACATTAGAAGAAGAATGAGATAACAATTTTGATAAATCAACAAAATGTATGTTATAATCTGAGGCGAGGAGAGAGAGAGAATTCTTTCTCTCCTCTTGCAGAGGAAAGGAAAAAAAAAAAAAAGAAAAAAAGGAGAGAAGAGGATCAAAACCTAACCTAAGACAACCAAAGTTGATACTTGATAGATCTGAACCAAATCAAAACAAAACCGAAAATAATTGAAAAATGACAATGACCAAAATTAAATCAGAGGAGGACAAAAATCGTACATAACAAATGACACAAAACGCAGGAAAGCTGGATGGGGGAAAAAAGATCAGAAAAAAGGCAATTTGGAAAAGAGAAAGAGGGAAACAATGGGCCTGAAATGAAGGGAGAAATTAAGACCATTGATAGTTTATAGAGTAGAAGTATTAGTAGTAGTAGTAAAATCCAGAGCTGATGATATACAAAGATGGAGCATTTTAGTCCCCTTCTTTTGCGCCACCATTTACGGTTTCCTCCTCCCTCTTCCCTTCCAAATCTGTTCTTCTTTCAGCCCAGAGCTCTGTTGTTTTGCTGATGTACTACAGTACACTAACTAGTAGTGTCCAGAAGGAAGATGAATGGTGATGACGATGATGTCAAGCTGACGTCAATGTCCTTTTCGGTTTCTCTACTTTTTTTTGTTTTTGTTTTTTTGTTTTTAATTTTTCCAACTTGGGTTGGATTAGATTTGGTTCGAGAAAAGCTGATTGGAGTCAGTGTTCTTTGTTTTGAGAAGAGAGAGTTATTGGGGTTTCTGAGGTCTGACAATGTTAAAGTGGTAAATGCTGTGAAATCTGAGGTGGATTTTGTGGAATTCCAGTTTTAATTATTTAAATTGAAAAGGCGGTTTTGGACTTTTAGCTATTGGTTGGTTCCTTCATGGATGAGATGAGACGTGACATGAAACTGGTGAAAAGAGCCTAATAAATCGTTTTGCATGTTGCTTTCCCGGTGTTTTGTTTCAATTTAATACCTTTTCTTAGTTTTTATTTTTTTTTTCAAAAATTTAATAAGCTAATAATCAATTATATTGATAGAATATGAATTTTTTTTGTTTGGGGGTTAAGAAAATGAAGTAATGAGAAATTAGAAGAGCCCTTGAAAGTGAATTAATTGGAATCACGACGTGTAGTACACAATGCAATGCAATGACTCGCGGTAGAGGAGAAAAAAGCTTTCCCATCCACTCCTTTCTTATTTATTTCCTTTCACATTCTTTTGCAATTTGCATTGAAACGTTTTGGATTTTGGGTGGGGACCAGGCCGGCTGTTCCTTTAATTTCAAAACACCCCCCCTCGATCCATTTAATGCCTGGTTTTGCCGGTCAATACCAATCAAATTTCTTGGGACCAATGAGGCCACTCTCTCATAAATTAATTGGAGTATTAGAAGAAAAAAAGGGATCAACTACATTTTGTATTTTGTCCCCAGAGTGACTAATTCTCCTCGCTCATAATAAATACTTTGATACTAAACAAAATATTTAAAGTTATTTCATACCAATAGTGCAAACCCTCGATTAATAATTAATGTAAAAAAATTCTTATCGCTCCACCACAATCCTATAGTTGAACTCCAACCTATTCATGCTTTCCCTATCATTCAAACATTCTCGAGCTGTATTTTTCTTAATCCTTATGGGTTGGTGCAAAGACATAATTGAGTTTCGGCCTTAAAGGATCAAATGCTATCCTCGCCAATTGATACATAGGCCCAGATTGGGGCGAAGCATACCATCAATGTAACAAGTTCGTGTAGTTCAGCAGTTTTTAAATGGATGGCCCATTTCGTATGGATAAATTTTGTAGGCTGAGTCAATAACAAATCAAACCCCGCCCCATACCCACTTTATGCAACCTAAATGGCTAAATCCAGTCCATCTTTAGTATAAAATGTATAGCAAAAAGCCCACTATGCTTTGCATTTCTTGATTGCAATCGACAATCTGTGCAGTATTCTACGATTTTCATGGTAGCAACAAATTTCAAGATTTTGAAGGGCTCAAGCCCTAGCTAGGTAGCAGAGTTACACGGTTCCATCCAAACATTTTTGATATTCATTCGGTTTCTATTATTTGCTTTATTATTATTACTCCTCTGTCCCAAAATTACTGTCCAGTTTGAAATTTCACTTTTAGTACAATTTGAACTAAAAATAAAAACCTAAACTAGACAATAATTATGGGACGAAGGGAGTATTATTTTCACTTTATTATTATTTTCATCAAGTATCATCAAGTGAATGATATATAATTAGTCACTACTAAAATTTACTATGATAAAATTGTTGTATCTATCTCTACTACATCCGAATTCGTCACTCAGCTCGTGCAAGCATCATCATCATATTCGTTGATGTCAGTTATGCACGAAATGTGAACAGACTTCAAAACACTTACCTAGCAACGAATGATCACGAATACAAAACAGAGTTAAACCATAAAAGTGGAAAATATAGATTGAGTGTCTTACAACACATAATATAATATCAATGATCTCAAGAATCTACTGAAAAAGGAAAATTTGGGATGACCTCAAGAATAACTTAAGGGGAGGGAGAGAATACGTGGATAAGTTGACATAACATACATGCACATGAGCTAACTTTAGAAGCAATCAAAGGATGTTGAATCAACTAAACGGGCTTTTTTTAAAAATATATATATATATATATATATATATATATATATATATGATGCTAAAAATTCCAACATAAAAGCCAAAAAGTAAAAGAGAGATCGAAAGGATGAGTTTGAAGAAATGAACTTTGTGTGCAACCCAAGTGCCCGATGCGGCAGCCATATATACATGCATATCGATTGGGTATACATAAAATGTGCATGCAGAACAAACTCCGCCGCCCTTTCTGCTCTAAAGTCTAAAGCCATTCCCTTCGCTTCTTCATCACCCTTTTTTTTGCCCTTAATTTTCCCTATTAGTTTGAATTCAATCATTTTTAGATAGTGGATTTTGTCCACAAGATAGTACTAGTGGTATTTAGTATGTACACATACATGTATGTGGACCGTTGTTCAATTCCTGAGATTACACGGAATTAAGGAGACCATGTTTAATTTGGTGATATCTGCATCTTAATTAGATTCTCATCTGACATACTAAATCATGATTTATTAAAAACCAAAAAAAAAAAAACTCCAACGTTTCCGAAAAATCATGATTTTTTTCCTCGGATGAAAGACGTATATCTTGTGTTGGGCGCGCTTGCGGTATGGATGCTTCATTTCCTGTACGAAATTTAGAATGCATATCCCCAGTAATTTATCCCACTCTTTTTGTTGTGTGTGATGCTTGATGAACTTTATACGTATTTGTTACAATTGAAACAAAAATGAGAAATACACGACTCCTTTTCTCACAAATTAAGTATTGGTTCAACAGTTATTCATGTTTGGTTCATGATATAATATGTATGGATAGCGCTTGTCGGCAGCAACTGATTAGTTGGTAGTATTACCGTATTAGCTAGCTAGCTTGCTAATTTTAGATGAATTAATGTCAGCATCATGCCCATTTGACTAATGACTAGTAAATTGTAATACTTAAATTTTTTTGTATTCAGTTATCAGCTTAGGTAGCCAAGGGATTATAAGATTAACTATTTGCAGGACCTTTCGTTTTCCAAATCCTTCAGACTCGAAGTAAATATTTTATTTATTACAGAGGAAGTTTGAAAAAGAAAAAAAAAAAAAAAGAAAGAAAATGCACTTATGCCGATGAATACTTAAAGAATCCTTTTCACCGCTGTGACATTCGATTAATTTCGTTGTCATCGGCAATTTACGTTCAACCATCGAATTGATTGACGTTGTGTAATGAGTTTTTCTGCCACTAAAAAATCGAAGGAAAATTAATTTTACAAAAAATATTGCTGTCATGCATAATTTGCGAAGCATGACATGATGGAGTTGTACTGAATATAAACATACATTCTGCTAAACAATACATGTGGATGGAATCCCCAAAATCATTGACCAAACCTAGTAAAGCATATATCTCAATGAAATGGATTCTACTTCCGGGCGAAAGTAACATGTACACTAGTAGCTTGCAAGCAAGTATATTAATCATAAACAATTGATCTTGTGGAGGAGGGAAAAAAAAATCCCATCATTTTGTACCCAAAAAAAAAAGAAGAAGAAGAATCAAACTAATCAAATTGAAAGAGTACTAGCGAATCATTTTTGAAAACCCCTCAATAAATTGAGATTCTAAAAGAATTGATCGACACTCAAAACTTGACATACATTTATGTAGCCAAATGACAAATGGAATTTAACTGCAATTGTGAAATTTTTGTTTGATTGCACAATCGAGTTTACTTTATTCGTCTTAATAATAAGAGTCAAACGTGTATTGTAGTATTTATTATTTTGGGACATGTAAAACAAAATCAGGAACTGGTAGGAAATTAAATTTGAAGTAATACCGCAGGTTTAGCCAGCTAGTGTACAAAATGTAAACCACAGGAAGCCTGCAGCAGTCTTACAAAATTAGTCAAAAACATAAGTTCGTGTGATCTAAAACCACATTCAGAAACCAAAATATGCATTATAATAAATAAATTATTAAAGGGGGAATAATATTGCATACTTTCCTGTTCAGTAATTTCCAAACTCATGTATTGCCTATTTTCAACTGACAGGAAAAATGAACAAAATGGAAGGATAATCTTTTTTTTTTTTTTTTTTTTGCTTTGTTTTTTGAATAATAAAGGAGAAAGAAAAGTATTCTATGTCGTATCTAACTCTAATAATCTCCTACATTAACCATATATTGAGCTAATTAAGAAAATGAAGTGGTGTACTGTATGTACTCTATGTTACAGCATCCTCGATCTAGTGACATAAAACATGTCGCAAAACAACAATAAAAAAGGCCACAAAATTAATAAGTAATGCGCTCACCGGCACTTCTCCGGCCGGCAATGCCTGCAATATCACTCCGATCAGCGCCGTCTTCTCCACCAGAAGTCTTTGACTTTCTTGTGAGGAAAAGGTTAAATATTATTTCGTCAGCAAGAGTGAAGCCGTCAAATTTCATATTCTGGCAAAGCAATTCATGTGTATGCAAGTGCATGCGCATGCATGGGGGATCTTGAATAAAATAGTAATAACCACATCATTTAATTATTGCCAGGCCATCTTGAAGCCGCCGCCGGCGTCGGAGGCGGAGTCAACGGCGAACCATTTAAGCGTAAGTTGTTTCAACCCATCATCCTCAACTTCACAGAACTTCCGGGGCCAGTCGGGGGGCTCCACAGCTTCGAAACCCAACCCGGGAGTCCGATCATTAGAATTCGGGTTCACCTGTTTGGTCCAATCCACGACGTAAGCCGAAACCCGTCTCCGGAACTTAGCTTTAAACTCCGGCCATGCTTGGAACTTGTAATGATTCACAATCATCCTCCTCACGTTCATCTTCTTCCCCACAAACCCAGGCTTCAGATTGAAATGATGGATCACGTTCAACAACGAATCGTCGATGGCGTCGAGCAAAACAATCGACTTGTGCCGGTTCTCCCCCCGTTTCCGGCAGTTGTACCCTTGCGTCACACCCGTTGGCGGATGCTCCGTCTGATTCGACGGCCCGAATTCCCGGCAGTCAATATGAACCGCCCCCTTCTTCGGTAACGGAGCTCCGTCTCCGTCGCCGTCGGATAACAAGGAATGCAACATGAGCTTTGACGGGGCGGCGGAGTCGGACCATTCCGGCGAGTAAATGAACTCGTCCACGTCGAAGTAAGCCGTCCAGGTACACGAATCGTTCAAATAAACCGCGCTGTGAGAAAATCCGGCTTCTTGGGCTTTGGGCCAGAGCCAGAAATAAGTGGTGACGTCGTAGCCGTTACGGTTGAGCTCAGCGACGACGTTTTGGAGATCGTCGTCGCTGCCGTTGTCGTAGAGAACGAATCTCTCAACGCCGAGCTTGGAATGGTACATTACCCACTCTTTCAAGAATTTGGCCACGTTGAATACCATGGTGCAGGCGCACAGTAGCGCCTTTTGGTCCTTTTCTTTTGTTCCTTGGTTTGCTAACTTGCGCAGGGATGGGTTATAGTACGCCACCGTGGGGACCACCTTTGTATTGTTATCTTGGATAATTTCAACCGCGACTTTGACGAGCCTTTCATCTTCCAATCCGGAAGGCCGTTTGCAACGGAATACCTCTTGCATCGAATTCGTAACGTCCGTTCTCACGCCGTCAGCGACGTCGTCATCTGAATGGTAAAACACGCACTTCAGTTCGGAAGGGTCCCGGTTGACTCCCTGCCGGGTGTTGATCCCTTTGGCCAGCACCACCACGTCGTCGTCGGTGGTTATGGAGTCGTACACGACGTACGTCCACCGGAACATCTCCGTCGGCACCGGTGGAGGCGGCGGGGACGGCTGATCGGGACTCTTCGTGAGGACCGGGTTCGGGAAGGGGAGTCTCCGGCGGATCCTGTTGGGAAGGAGGCACTTGAAGGTTGACCTAGCAGGAGAAGAAAGCAACCCAGACGGCTTCGCCGGCGAAACATCATTATTGGGAAACAAACAATGGTATCCATCGCCGGCATCGTTATATGACATCATCCGGGCAGTATCATCCGGTAAAACGATGACGAGAACCTCCCAATCCGGCAAGAGAATCGAAACGCTTTCCAACCATGGCCGCGGCGGAGGAGGAGAATCAACACTGGGGACCGGGACCTCGGCAACAACACCATGGTCATCTTCAATATTGGAGGAAGGTTGGAAGGGAGGTATCCGCTGTGGGGCTAGATTTTCTTCATGAATAGCCTGATTAATATAACCAGAGGAAGAGGAGCCGATGGTTGACGGCGGCTGAGGAAGGAAGCGGAGGAGATGGTAATCGGAAGCGGTGGTGGTGGTGGTGGTGATGAGAGAGACGGGATCATGGTGGCGGTGGAGGTAATGGTGAGACAAATAAGCACAGCAAAAGATGGAGAAAAGTACGTAGGGAAAGGTTGTGCGTACCTTTCGGGTCATGCTAATCATCATCAACCCTTTCCTCTTCCCACCCTCCATTTCATATTTCCATCCATCAACTCATCCTACTCATAATTTCTAATAACTGGAAACTGGGGATTTGGAAGGACATAAATAAGTTTCACTTTTTATGAATTTTCTAATAAAAATTAAACACACTAAACAAAGAAAATCCGAAGGGCGCTACTTACTTTTCTGTTTTTTTCCTTCCTCTGACTTTCGGTTTCTTATTCTGAGTTGTATAATAAAGTGGTAGGAAGGATGAAGAAGAAAGGTTGGTGGTGATTGCTTTAGATTAAGGGGAAGAATATTTTAACTATTATTATTCTATAACTGTGAATAATCCATGATGATGATGATGATGATTGGTTTAAGGTAGAAAAATAAATGTTTGTTTTGGAGTTAATGTTTTGAATAATTGAAGGGGATATTGAGTCAGATACAAAGACAAATTAAGTTTTTTTAAATAAAATATAATAATATCTTGGAGATTTGGTTGGATTAATATAGTTTTTTGTGTGAGGAGGATGAGGTGTATTATGAAACAATAATACGTAATCTACTAGAAAAAAGGATTCAAATTGTATTTTTGGTCAAAAAGTGTTTCATGAATTTATTTGAAATTCATTTTGTTTAAAATTTTTTGGAAAGAAATTGGGAGAGTTATTAATATATTTCGAAATATTTTCCTTCTATTTGTCATCAATTGTAATTTAGCCTTTTCTTTGTTTGCTGGATATTTACCCTTTTTTGGGGATACATAAGGTCACTCACCAACTTACTAAGTAATGGGTGATATTTCCTTTTAATCACATATGATTATCTTTCCAGGTATGGAGGAAAGTCCCGTGTACTATATGAGACGATCCATTGAATTTGAACCTACCAAAAATATTTTCTGAATGAATCTTGTTATAAATACACTCCCCAATTAATTATATTTCTCCCCCTTCAAAGAAAAATTCTAATACCAAACAGTTTGAATGGATCAGCTTAAACTTATTTGACTAATCTAATATCTAACGTTATATCATTTCTACAACTCCCCAGTTTATGTTGTGCTTCGAATAAACATATCAATCCAGAGCCTCGAACATTTCATCGCCTTTACAGAGCTTCATGAAAATTGGTTACAATGTTTGCAGTCAGCTCAGCTGAGCTCCCCATTTGCTCATTCATTTCCAATGCCAAACACAATGCAAACTCTTTAGTACTAACTCTTATCGCTGCACTAAAGGATCAAGGTTTGGAATGTTACAATCGAATGCCCTCTAGTCTTCGCCTAAAAGAAATGTTTAAATTACATTGTTTATCATCTGTACAAGTTTTTTCAATACTTTTTTCCTATATTCCTTCACCTTACAGCAGAGCTCTCTACCTGGATATCACTAACGCCCATCAACTACATTCTGCCAATTCAAAATAATCTCCCCTAATTAAAAAAGAAAATAAAGTAAGAAACACAAAATTAAACTACGAGTCAAAGCTGTAAGGCTAAATCTGGTTGCGGCGAACCAATCTGTAAACTAGAACTGGGGGACCCCGATGTTGCCTGTACTCTTATATTTAGATCAGGCGGGATTGCAGGCGATTGCCTATGCATCGCAGATACCATCTGTGAATCAGAGGCTTGGTTTAGCGAATTACCAGATCGGGCTAACGCCCAATTATCCGACAATTTTGCTTCTGCTGACTTTGGCGGGTACTGGGGCCCTGAATGAAGGGCTGCAACATTGCCTGCAGATTGCCTACCAGGGAGGATTTGATTATCCCACCCAGAATGTCCTGCTTGAGTGGCGGCTACTTGTGCCACACCCATTTGAGATGACATATCAAACCCAATCATCCCATTAAAACCATTTCTATTCGGGTGAAATATTGCTTTCTGTGGTGGAGTCTGGAAGGAGTTTCCACTACATGGTATTGCCCAGGATAACCCGCTACCCTGATTGGGTAACTCATTCTGACTACTCGATCTCCTTCCAGCATCAGCAATTTCTCCTGGTGGTCTATGTACAGAACTCAACTCAGATGTGGATGGGTTTACCATTTTGCCAGAATAATCATGGTTAGGTACTGAGGTGTTCATTGACTTCAACTTATCAGGTAAAAAAGGCAGCGGCAAATCGTTTTCTTCCACCCATCCTGGCCCAAAGGCCAGTCCATCAGGAAGAACAGATTTCAATTTCCTAGAAGCAACATTCCAAGCAACTGGCCCAAGATTTGCGGCGTACCTTGCCAGGCTTCGCGCATAAGCATGTGGATCCATGTGAAGACCTACCTGCATTAGCACCCAGGCGAAAACAATTTACGGTCGAGTGATATATCTCGTCAGGCAATCCAATAAGTAGTATTTAAGGAGAGTGAAAATAATATGAAAAGCTCTGATTCTCAAGTTCTACTCAAAACCAAAGACAGATTTTTAGAGTCCAAGAAATAGGATATTGAAACTGACCGACATTAGCCGCTTCATGTCTCCAAAGGAATTTGAGAAGTAAGACTGGTTGCTGCTCGAAGGCAACGGGTGGGACTGTTTATAGGTATCCCGCCTGGTCTCATCAATCATAGTAAAATGCTTTTTCCCATATTTCATGTCAGCCCTTAAAATGTTTGCTAACAAAACAGAATATAATAGATTTACGTCAGAACATTAGACACACATAATGTAGCACCTAAAAGTCAAGAATTACAGAAAGCCTGCATGTAATACCTGGAAATTCACTGTTCCAATCAACTAACCAATCAGAGTAATTTTCTCCATTGCGTGTACGAAATGAAGTTCCAGACGATGCATCATTTGAGCGAAGTTTATATAGCATCGACTGCCCCTTTCTTAAATTGTAACCATTAGATCCACTTGCTTTATCTTCACCTGTAGCAAGAGTGGCACCCGAGGAGACCTCAAGACCAACACGATCACTCGGTGAAGTCTCGATAGGTTTTTTCAGATTCTTGCTTGGAGGCCTCCCTCTTCGGACAACTTTTGGTTGTGGTTCACCGTCATCACCCTCATTCCTCAAGTTCTCAAAATCCCTCTTTGCCAGCTCTTGTATGGACCGAGCCTGAAAATGCACCGAACTTCAGTACCAAGAATAAACCGCATAGTAAAAACAAAAACTATCTAAACAGTAGAGTCCGACCTGTCGATAGTAAACAGTATCTGATGAATTGTATTGCATCGCATTCGAACATATCAGCATCACATCAGCCTGCAAAAACAAAGATAGCCATTGCCACAAGTTCAAAGACCAAATCAACCAGAATTTCAAGCATTCTGTAAAATTCGAAAGCACTTTTATGACAACTCAATGCAGCCTTCAACACAGTAAGTAAAACAGAGAATTGGCTCACATCGCATCACTATGGACAAGAAGAGGAGAAGAACAGGACCCAGCAAAAAACAGAAGGCCTAAATTACAGCATATCATGAAGAGACAAACTATTCTTGCTGACAAGTGAATATCAGCGCAAACATCCAAACAAAGAAAGAAGCTAATAAATATACTCATATCCTCAATTACTACCCCCTTTCTCTCTGTTAATCATTTGCAACCTAGGAACTTAATGAAAAAGAGAGTTTATGCAAACAGGCCAACCCCAAACAAATAAATTTTCAGAGCCCCGCGTAAGAGTCCTTGAGCTAGCCAACGGGAAATATAAAATAATGGCATGTCACTTATCAAGGCTAACTAGAAAACAAAACCAAATTAAATTCCCAGACACGGCAAATGTTGATACACTCATACATTTGCATAACTGGCGCTTTAAACAGCAAAAAACAGGCAAGTAACCACCCTAAATCTACTAAAGCCCCAATGTTGCAGTCATTGTTTGCAAAAATGGACACATAGGCACCGATAAAAAAAGATGATCAACATGTCAAAAAATATTACCAGGCACACAACATTGAGACCAGACAACACTGACACATAAATACTGTACACCAATTATCCAATCACGCGAGAAAAAATGAACCAAAATTGTTGATCCTATGCCAAATACTTTCAATGTAATTGGAGCCCTGTCTTGAATGAGATAGGGTGCGCAGCGTGGTGCAACCAGTAGCATGCAATACTCCATCAAGACAGATTTGTTACATCAATACATAATTGCAACCAATTACACATTTGAACACACATGCAACAAGAAGTATCTGTAAAACTGAAAGAGTCATATTCTCTAAGGCTAATGCTAAGAGCCTACAAATCAAACCAACCTCTAATTCTTCCAAATTGGTGTAAACCCCATCATCAAGCTTTTTCCGCACAGTCCCAAAATCCATCGGTTGTTCGATAATTTCATGATAATCAGGAAGCTACAGACGAACCACAAATGCATCAGCATGGGGATAAAAAAAATAAAGCACTGTATAACTTGAAAAGCTGTTATAATTACAACATAAGCACCTCATTTGGATCAACGGGTTCTGAAAACACCCCATAAGTATCCTTCCTACATTTAAGAGGAGACAGGTGAGTTTAAATTACATATAAAAGAGTAAAGAATAGTTGGAGAAAAATAAATGATACAACTATTATGCTAAGAGATGGAAGAAGAACACCATGTAAAACTACTACATACTTTTGAAGTCTGTCAAGGACGAACACCAACATGGTTCTATCTGGCAAAGGTGTAGATGTGGGTCCAGTCACCAGAGAAGACCCTGTCCACAAAAAATTACAGATGACAACAATCAGGCCTTTAAAAACACACACCTTTTCTTTTCTCTTGGTTGGGCAATTCCCAACATTAGCATTGTCTCCCAAAAAGGTTGAAAAATCTTTGACTAATATAACTAACCATGTACAGTGCCCATCGTTTTCACAGTCTTTCTCCCCTGCAGAAAAAATTAACACTCAAAATTAGGCAGAAGAAGGTGTGAAAATGTCCAGTAAATGGACAACCACAGAGCAAGTACAAACGCAGAGCAATCTGAAGCTTTAGAAAATGTTGAGGGGGAAAAAGAAGGGCAGAATAAATAAACATGCTGCTGCAGCTGCTTCTTCTGCAACTACTATAAATGTCAATGATCAGAAAAGACAAAACAAAACTTTATCCCAAAATAATTATGCTTATAAACTGATGGTTTGAAACACACACACACACACACACACACACACACACACATATATATATATACATATATATACAATAAAATAAATACTACCAGCAGTATAAAGACTGAATCTTTATAATCTTAGCTGAAGGGGAAACTGGAGAAAATAAGAAAAAGAAACATAAATGAACAGGGCAACTCCAAATTTGTAAAGCTTGGACAGAGTCAAAACCCTTGAACCCACTTCTCATAATAATTCAGATTCTCAAAAGTCAGTAGTCATATATCCACTTATTAAAAGAAGTCTTTTGTAAAAAAAACTAAAAAGAAAAAGTAAAATTTTGCGCGAAATCCCATGAACTGCAACCACATCTAGACAAATGAAACCTTAAATTCTTCGAACACAGAAACCACAGGAAGAGGGGAAAAAACGACGCTTTAATTTTTTCCAAAAATAGAAAAGAGAACCCAAAGCTTTGACTCGAAAACCGAATTTCCAAAAACCAAACATTTCCCAATAGAATGCAGAAAAAAGGGAGGGAAATAAAATCCCTCAAAATTGAGAACCTGATTGAGACCGGCGGGGTTAGATCTACCGTCACCGGCATTGATCTCGACTTCGCGGCGGTTATCTTGGTCGGAATCAGAAGCCGCGGCGGAGGAGGAAGGCGGAGAATTCCGAGAAGGAGAATCTTCCCGTTGTTGGCGCTGTTCGGAGGATGATTGGGGAAGGCGAACAACGAGCTTAACTTTCTTCTGCTGCCGCTCGTCATCGTCGTCGTCGCCGTCGTCGAAGGAGGAGGAGGGGGAATAATCGTAATTGAGATTGGGGTTAGGGTTCCGGCGAGTGGATCGACGGGAGGAAGAATTGTAATTGGAAGAAGGAGGAGGAGGGGTTAGGGTTTTATTGTTATTCTGGTTAGTAATTTTGGCGAGATGATCCTGTTTCTCTTGTTGTTTCTGTTGTTGAAGTTTGCGCCTCTGGAGATCTAACAGAGAGGGGCGGCCTTTCTTCTTCTTGCGCTTCATCCCGTGTAATAACCCGCCGGAAGGGGACTTAGCTGCGGATGCGGCGGCGGCGGAGGAGGTGGTGGCCGTCGTCGTTGTGGCAGTTCTGGATGAAGTAATTGTTGTGGTAGTAGTTGTCGTTTTTGTTGCTGCTGCTGCTGAAGAAGCCTTACCCATTTTTTGTTCTTTTGTTTTTTTTTTTTTTCTTTTTTAATTTTGTTGTTTCAAAAAAATTAGAAATAAAAATTTTGGTTGGGTGGGGGGTGGTTTGGGGGAGATATATTCTTTTTGTGCGTTTTGGATTACTAAAATAGGAGTATGAAACAAGGAAAGAAAGAGGGGGCTTCCAGTTTTTGGGCTTTCGAGCCTTTGCCTACTTTGGGACTCGAACTCGTTGGTCTCCTATTGGTTGGGACTTGGGACTTTTTTTTTAGGATTATTATATTACTCCTTTATAAAATTATGTATTCTTTATAAAATAATTTTATTGAACTAAAATATTCTTTACAAAATGATTATTTTGTTGAATGATATTCCTTAATAATAATATTGAATGTACTATTCTCTCTCTGTTCTAAAATTATTGTTCAATTTGGATTCACCCTGAACAAAAGTGAAATCTAAACAATAATAATTTTGAGACAACAGGAGAGACTATAGATTCAACCTCTTATATATTTAACTTTTATTATGATTTCTTAATAAGATTTGAAAAACACGAACGACATTTAGCACTCTATTAAAGTAGGGGAGGGGGGGGGGGGGTTACTAAAACAATTACGGTTCAATGGGAATAATCCTTCACTCTTTAATTAAAGAGAGTGTTTGAAATTCACCATAATCCCGGAATAACCTAAAATTCAATTGATTAATTACCTAACTTATTGAATCACCAACCAAGTTACGCAAATGATGAGTCAAAGTTGGTGCCCATTTACACATGTGAATGTACACGGGAGTGAAAATGAAAAAGTTGGTGTTAGAATTTACCATAAATCAACCTCACTGGTGTGAAGAATAACATTGGCCAACAAAAACTCTTCATGTGGCATCCGTAACACCGTCATAACATTTAGCACCTAATTACCCAAACTAATCTACAACGACCATAATTTGTAACTAAGCAGAACCTCTTTTTGGGTTTAAATGGATTCACATATGAGTCTTCATTTGGTTTTAATCCAATGCTAAGTGTTTATCGATTGAGAAAATTATCACAGAAATAAACTTCCTGTTGTTTGCTAAAATATTAAAGAATAATTAGCTGTGAATTGTCTTTCTACATCACCAAAAAAAAAGAAGAAAAAAGACGACTAAATTGAATTACGGTCACAAGGTCATAATGCCAATTTTCGAACAAATAAACTTGACATGAGTGTCTCAACCAATTAGAATCTGCATTTCTAATTTCACACGTTTTATCAGACGCTTTTTTCAGCTACACTTTTTTCCTTTTTTTCCTTTCCATTTTTTCATTAATTAATAAGAGTATATTTTTTTCTTTACGTTTTAATTAAAAATAATAAGAATTATTACATGAGTGGTCCAATAAAAGCCCATTAAACTGGGTTCAGTCCAAATTATTCTATTTTACCCTACACCGGGCCTAGATGATTAATAGATCCAGATTACACCTCTTGCAAATATAACGGGTTATATTATTACCCGAATACACACGCCGGAACCCGGACGAGAAGAAGGGGGAAACCCACCATCGCCGAGCAAGTTAACTAAAATTACATGGCAGCGACCGCCGCTTCCGCATCTCCTACATCTGCCGGGATTCATAACACGAACAACAAACCATTACCAAAACCACCAGAGCCATCCGCTCCCGCCGCCACCGATGTGGTTTCTCGTCACACTTATCCTGACTCCGCCGAGGTTGTCTCCATTCCTAGCTATTCCCGTAAGCACTTTTCGGTACCCCTTCTTAATACCTCTATGTTTAAAGCGAATGTTGCCAATTTGCCTGCCTTTCTTATTTATGTTCATTTTTTTAGCTGAAAGTTCGAATTTTTCGCATTAGTTTAAATTTTGATAATGTTTGAGATTGTTAGTGGGATGGTTGCCCTTTTCTCGACATATACTTGTGTTTATAACATGCAATTTTGATTTTTCTACATACTTTTTTCCTTTGTTCTAAGGCAACATGAACTTTGTTGTTTTAATGCTGTGTAGTTCGTGGGAATGTTACCTTTTTCTGGCCCTTTCATAGGCTTTTCATTTCTTAGCTGCAAGTATCCCTATCCACATTTTTGCTCCGTTTTGTAATTATTTTATCTGTGAATAGTATGGTTTTGTTTTATTTTCCTATGGTTAGTGGGAATGCTTATTCTTCTCTTTTCTCTTCTGGTCGATAAGGGTGGTTTTCTTGGGAAAACATTCATCAATGCGAGCTTCGGTTCCTTCCAGAGTTCTTTGACGGTAGAACACCATCCAAGAATTCGAAGGTTTACAAGTATTACAGGAATGCAATAATTCATAGATTCAGAGACAACCCTTCAAAAAAGATCACATTTACGGAAGTCCGCAAGATTGTCATAGGAGATGTGGGTTCCATTCGGCGGGTTTTTGATTTCTTGGAAACGTGGGGTTTGATTAATTACACTCCCCCTCCTCATTCTGCTTCTGCTGCTTCCAAGGCCGCTGCCATCCAGCTCGACAAGGAATCCACCCACCCTAAATCCACCCCTCCTACCTCTGATGTCACTTCCTCGGCTGCTTCTGATGGTGCTAATACTTCTCAGCTGCAACCCAAGAAGAAACTCTGTGGTGACTGCAAATGTGTCTGCTCCTTTTCTTGCTTCACTTCCGACAAGGTTGTTCATTCTTTCATTTATCACGAAATTTCTCCATTTTGATTTCTTGACTATCTAAACCTTCTATTTTGTTTACATAGCATATAGTGGGTTCCGTTGCATTGCATATAGACAAAAAGAGAGAGGTTAGAGAGTAATAGATAGTCTGGACATTTGCTTAGATTATTTTTGGATGCACCATTAATCCCTGTACAAAACAGGTAATGACTTACTCAAACCTAAAGGGTTAGGAGAAGTCCTAAAAGACTCTGGAAAAATCTATAGAAAAGGACATCATACGCCTGGATTTGTACGTAAAGTTTGTTTTCTGATAGAACAGGATGGTGCCATGTGAGTTATATAGCCAATTTCACTTAGTAGGATGAACATAGTTGTTTTGGTTACATCACGCTGCCATATGAATAGACTGTAACGACAAGGCTTCATTTGATTCAAGCACATTATAAGAAGGTCTGCATTGAGGAAGGAATTTGATGTTAGTTTACAAGCAACATTGTTTTTGCAAAACAAAAGTGTATCCTAATGGGGTTATGTAGCCATTATCTTGCTTATCTTGACATGTTGGTTTTGATTCCTCTGCAGCTCGATTTGACGTTGTGTGCGAGATGCTATGTCAATCAGAGTTCGGCTATCAATACTTCAGATTTTAGACGCGTTGAGATTACCGAAGTTGTAAAAAATGATTGGACAGATAAAGAAACTCTCCTCTTACTAGAAGCTGTGATGCATTATGGTGATGACTGGAAGAAGGTTGCTGACCGTGTCACTGGAAAGAACGACAAGGAGTGTGTAGCTCGTTTTATTAAGCTTCCTTTTGGTGACCAGTTTGTTGGATCTCCAGAATCTTCTGAGGTGGAGCATGAATTTGGTCCAAAGGATTCATCATTTCCAAACAAAAAGATGCGCCTTACACCACTAGCGGATGCAAGCAACCCTATAATGGCCCAGGTAGAGATTCTATACTGGCATTTTTTTGGTCTAGTGGCGTAGCAACAGTCTCGACTTTAAAGGTCTCAATACGATTGCCTTTGCTTTGAGGCTGTGGGTACATTTGTGACAATCTTCTCTGAACTTCTCGCGGCATTGTTTTTTTCCTGACTAATTATTCTCCCCATATATGAGTAGAACAAAGATTAGTGAAGTTCAGAGAAGCACTGTCTTTTGGTGGTCAATACAAGTGGCACAACGCTATATCTGTGACATTCCGCATTAGGATTAGTGTGGTCCGTGGAATGAATTTCTGATGTGATCTGCTGAGTTTTGTCTTTGTGTAACTTATTATTATTAGTTTTTTGGGTAAAAATTATATAACTTATTTTGATTGCTGAAGCCTGAAGGTCTGCTTTTGTCGCTCTTGATTCTGTCAGGCTGCTTTTCTTTCGGCATTGGTTGGAGCAGAGGTTGCAGAAGTTTCAGCAAATGCTGCTGTGGCAGCTTTGTATGAGTATGGTGCGGCAAACAATAAAGAGAATCCTAAATCCGTTCCTGGTGGTTCAAGAAAAGAAGGTATGTTTGGATCTTGGGTGGGAAATGGTTGAGCTTCTGAAGTGATTTTGTCTAGGTTGGCCTTGAAATTTTCCTCAATAACCAGTAGGAACAAAGGGAGATTTACTGGATATAATAGTATTAGTTAGGCTGTAATAAAATAAAGGTCATGTAGTCAAGGGATTGCAGCAAGTTTTTCTTGGGTTGAGCTAATAAACATAGCAGACTTCTTTAGATCATACTTCTTGTTTAGGAGCAGGTTCATTTAGCCTAGATACTCATCCAGATGCAACATTGATGATCCCGAATATACGATCTTATTCATTGTGATCGAAACGAGTTTTGTAAGATGATAATTTCCTGTTGGTGCAGATTCTGATGCTGCAGCTGATGTTGATCCCGCAAATAGTATAGACCAAGCCCTTGCGGAAGCGGAATCGGAACTCGAGAAAGAAGAAGAAGATTTGGAGAAAGCAGTGTCTAATATAGCTGTTCAGGTTATTTTTTATTGAGATTATTGTTTGGGCTTCTATCTTGCATTAATACTTGGTGGATTTGTCGAGGTAATTCTGATTGACTTACCTTTTGAGCTAGGATGATTTTTAATCCTGTAAACACTGTTTTTGCAGGCGAAGGAAATTCACGACAAGATTGTTCATTTCGAAGAGCTGGATATAGAACTGGAGAAGGAGTTTCAACAAATGCAGCAACTCAAGGATGCACTCTTTGTTGACCAGTTAACGTTGATGTTTCATCAGAAAGGTGCTGCAGATAAAACCGGAGTAGATAGCGTGATGGAAAATGTGAAAGTGGATTTTAAGGTAGAATGAGAGTTAGGTGGCATTTGTTCCATGTTGTTAGTATTGTAACTTGCAAATTATGATATGATCGGGGATGTTACTCACGTAGAAGATAGAACGGTAGAAAAAGCAGGAAGAACAACTATGTGATGTTGATGAAAAGACACGTTTTTGTTATGTCATCTTTATGTTTGTTTTCCAAGTATAGTTCCACTCGTAGGGCACTGGAATCTCCCCTCCTACCTAATCACCCAGATTGGATGATTCACAAGTTTTTAGTCTCTGATGCCTTCATGTAAACTGACTGACATCAATATCTACTAGTACTGTCTGTTGGTACTCTTCTTTATTCTACAAACAGAGGCAGGCTTACTTTACCGCCAACAAATCAACGAAGAAACGAAGAAATGCTTTAATTGACTGATCTATGCTGAATTTTGCTCTTTTTAACGAGTGAAAAAAATAAGAACTTGGTCGGTGGCCAGTGGGTGGTGCTGTTAAGAGTGACAAAAATGGATGGTGAATCCGGCAAACAATCAAAGAGGATCCCGCAGTTCTTCAAGTTTTTCGATGCCACCAAGTATTCCGACCACCTGGTAATTTTTTTCTTTATTCCACAAAGCATCGATCTATTTTCACTTACTGCTTACAAAAGGCAAAAGGTGGTCTCAGAATTGGTCAATGAGCAGGAGTTCTGATTTTCCATTTGTTAAGTTATGAACAGTAATCAATTTCATCTTGGTACGTAATTAATTGCTTTGGCTTTTTCCCATCTTACACAGCACATTCCGTCGGCATTCGTATCGCTAATGGGAGAAAATAAACTACCGAGGAGCGCATTCCTGAGGGATGAGTATGGTAACAAGTGGCCTGTTGAATTGACAAGGATGGAATCCGAATGGTATTTTGGAGAGGGCTGGGCAAAGGTAGCTGGAGACAATCGTATGGAACATTGCGACTTCATCGCTTTCCAATTTGATGGGATCAAAACCTTCCATTTTAAGATGATTGGAAACGATTCGTGCAGTAAAGTAGGAGTTGGGTCCTTGAAGTTTCTTCATTTGGAGGACCCTGAATCAGAAAATGATGAAGACGAAGAAGGAGGTGACGAATTGCCTCAGCAATTTAGAGATGGTAAGTTCAATTTTTTTTTTTTTTTAAAAAAAAAATCCCATGTCAATTTCAGTATATTATTGGGCAATCATAATAACACATGTGGATTTGTGAAATTGGGTTTGGCAGATGATGATGAGGATGATGCTGAAAAAAAGAGAGGGAAGGCCACTATTGACATATATGGTGCAAAGATGATCCAATCAGGACTATTTGTGCAGCCCAGGAATCCCTATTTTGTAACCAAAATCAGGACCAATAGAGCGCGAGAACTGGTAATGTTCAGCTAATTTTAATTAGCCTTTTTTTTGGGGGATGGTAATTTTTCCATGTGCTTTACCTTTACCGATCAATATATAATAATAAAAAGTTATAAACTCTACCCATAACATGGACTCGTCAACAATGATTTCTGCATCAACATGATGACATAACCATATGTCAAAATGACAAATATAACATGTAATATGCTGCTGGTGCGGTATTTGTGTCTTTACATTACCTTAAATGTGGCGGGATCAATCAATCAATTAAATTAAGCTAATTGAACTGAACGTTAAAGTCATAGCTCATCAGAATTCCGTGCTATTATAATGGATATTGCAGTACATTCCAGCAGATGTGGTGAGGGATTTCAAAGTGAATCTGCCGGAAAAGATAGCGCTTCGGGATCCAGCCGGGAGGGATCACTGGGAGGCACGCCTGAAGACGTGGAAAGACGGCCGGACATTTTACACGGGAGGATGGAAGAAACTTTGTCTGGCGAATAACATCGGTGACCAGGACAGGTGTGTTTGTGAGTTTGTGAAAGAGGAAGCTGGCAAATTACTCCTCCAGATTCACATTGTTCGACACCCCTGCCGCTGTGGACACTGATTTATTGAATTTATTACGTATGTTCTTGTGCTTATATATTTTGTAGCCTTTCTTAATTAATAATTAGCAGATACAATATATAGTACTTCTTCTGTTAGTTTCTTCTACTTATTGTAGATTTTTGCACTTAAAAACACTCCCAATTAATCAATTTGATGCATTGCTTCCAAATCAAAATTTTAATTCCCTTTCGTTAGAAATGAAGCATGTACGTACTTTTAATGTGAATTAGTCAGTCAGTTGTTTTGAACACTATAATGTTGTATCTAATTCTAGTGTAGTAATGTTTAAAAAAATAGAGAAAAGCGACCAATTAAATCAACAATCTTCTTAAAAAAAGAGTCCGTCATTTTAGTTGGATTGTTTTGTAACACTATATGGTCATGTCTTTATTAATATCTATTCAAGTTTTGTTAGTGTGGATGGTGTACTAATTTTTTTTAAAAAAATTTTCACAACAATTTATATGTGCTTACTTTGTTTTATTTGTTTTCACGTGATGAGTCAGTATTTGTAAGTATCATATCAAAATGGACCAACCTAACTCTATTTTGCCAATTTTGGGTGGTGGAAGATGCTTAAGTAGGACACATTATGGCTCAAATATTTAACATTGTGCCACAGGCAACGACAGTACCTTTGAATAATATGGAATTGTAGATGGACAAGTGTTAGGTATTGGATCCTAACCATGATGTTTCTTTGACCAAATCTCATTATACTTGCATTAGGGATTCAATTGGGTTTAACACATTAGTATTATGACGAGTCTAAATGAACTTAATTTAGTCATTTAATATTTGAATTTTATAATTATTTTAATATAATTTAGTCATTTGGGTTGCCATATGATATCGACAAATTAGAATTGCTATGGTCATGTCCACAGACAATTTTTTATTTTTTGTGAGTGTTAAGAATGTGATAACACTTTAATAATGATCAGTTTGGCTATTTTTTTCATTTTTTTCTTATTTTAGTTAAACTGGTTATAAAAAAAAAATTTAAAATAGCAACCAAAACAATTGCAGGTTTTTAATCTACCAATAACTCAGCTTTTTTTTAAAAAAAAAAAACAATAACTCGGAACCATTTAAGCGAAACGATATGAAGTGACGTGTTATTAAAGATGAAAATTCAATAATACCCCCTAAAAGATGATCCGTTCGTAATTGAATATTACTTTTGAAGAATTTATTTTTGAACAAGTAGTGTTTTTTTTTATTATGTGGTTAAATAAGCTATCGAAAATGAATATGAGTCAAAAAAATTAAAGTAGTAGCCAAAAATATAATTAATTTTTAACGTATCAAAAACCATTTCTAATCGTTTCAAAGCGAAGACAATTCTCAATTATCCCATATTTTGTGATGAGAATTAATAAGATGAATGGTCCGTTGCAATCGCAGGGGGATCTATTTTTGTGTCGTCTAGTCTTTACGCATAGCCAGGTATACGCTCTTCTTTCGAGAGTCAAGTCTAAAAAATGTCTTATTTGTAATAAGGCTGGTGAATTATGTACTTGCACAACAAATGTGATTTACAAGGAAGCTTTCGAGAATATATGAAGGTTCGGTGATAACTTTTATTATTATTGTATTTTTTCTTCCTTTTTAAAACATGATCACAACATGTATGATTTTTTCAATATTGTTTGTTTTAGACAACACTCACATTTTTGTCATAAACCTATTCTTTTAAAAGGAAATAAACGATATCTTTATTGAATAATCATTTATACAAATATGAAAAAAAAAAAATTCCTACAAAGTTAACAATGATGCTACATTTCAAAGATTAAGATCGGATCCCACCGTGCAGCGCACGGGCACTACACTAGTTCTTTAAAAATGCTAGAGCATTGAATATTTTAGATAAATTGAATTTGTCAGCATTTCATTTTCAGCGAAGACTTTCGGAGAAAGACTTATTAGAAATCAAACAACTTGCGTGTCAGGAAACAAAAAATGTACTATCAAATGGATGCTTCAACTGCGTGAGACGAGGACAAACGTAGATCGTAATTGTGTTTGCTTTTTTTTTTTTTTTTTTTCCCGTCAACAACGAACTAAAGTTCTAGACTTGGTTGATGCACGCTATATTGGTTACATCGTGATACTTGTATTTTCAATAAACAACAATACTTCTCGGTCAAGGGTAAAAAAAAAAAAGAAAAAAAGAAGACAATTTTCGCAGTTATTAATTTGTTCGTTTTAATAATATTTTTGAATTTCATGATCATGTACAATACATATTCGTATTGTGTTAAAGGACTATTTGTATGAAAAGATGATACATAAAAATAAATTTTATCTTATATATCTGTGTGCGCGCGCACTTATTTTCAAATTATATATATATATATATATATATATATATAAATGATACTCTTAGTGAATGAAAATAGTGACAAAATATAGTGATTGATGTGGAATAATCATGGTCCCTAATTTTTTGTTACTTTCTCGTTAAAGTTTTATTTTTCTCTCAAAATTATATATACTAAGCATTCATGCAGTCCTAAAAGCTCCAAGTCTCTCTAACCCATAATTAGAGAATAGTATTTTTTTACCAATCTTCTTCTTGTACCAAATTCTAATCCCAAAATAATATTATATGTATGTGACTGGCAATATCTCATCACATGCATATGTGCTTTAAAATTTAATAGGTAAAGAGTGGAAAAACAACGGCGATATATTGTTGATTTTATTTTCGTATTTTGATATAAAACTCGTTACAAATTTCGTGCTTTGAAACATCTTTTTTGTTTGTGTGTTTTTTTTGGGTTAACTAATCTGTGGACTGACTGAGTATCCCTTTGAACAATTAAATGGTTAAATAAATAAATAAACAAAATCCATCATTGACTGATAGTTTTCTCTCTGGTATATACAGTATGGAACTAAACATGACGTTGAAAAAAGATCACTTGTACCAAAAAAAAAAAAAAACGAAACTTCGCGGAAACAGAGGGCACAAGATATGGTGGAAAAAATATAATGGAAAGATCATCATAATTAATACTGCAGGAGCACTATATATATAGTATAAATATGTATGAATAAGCTGAATTATTACATTCATAATGCACATATATATGTAGAACCCGAATTTTCATACTAGTCTAGAAAGGAAAATAAAAAAAAAAGATGGGAAAGAAGTCTGCTTCTTCTCCATTCGGAGTGGATGCAATAATCTTTGGCACTACATTTCTATCTGTGTTTGCTCTGTTGTACTTCCCATATGATCATATTCAGAGTAGTTCAACCGAGATGATTCCAGTTCCGCCGGAGCAGTCATGTCCATTTGGACCCGCCACCGACTCCCATAATTGGCCGGAAACTGCCGCTGTTTGTCGGTCGCTTCGGTGGCCGCAGCCGTAGGAGTATTCACGTTCTCAGCTGCCGCAATGACTTCCGAAACACTCTAGCCGGTTTTGTAGATGTGTGTAATAAATATATAAGCAGCTAGCAGAGGTAATTCTCAAAGTTCATTTCGTTAACTTTCATACAAACCAAGTCTTTCGTCCCAAAATTATCGTCCTGTTTCTTATAGAATTTCATCATTATAGACGTGACTAAAAGTTTAGAACTTAGAAATTAGTTATATCATTCTCGTTCTGTGTGTCATATATATAGTAACTAGTTATTTCTTTGCAAAAATTTGGCTCAAGTCAGTGAAAGTTTGAAATAAAAGTTCCATGACTTTATCATTGTTCTTGGCTTCTTTGCTGCACCCAACAAAGAGAAAGAGAAAAATGGAACTTGTTAATATTTCGTCGTAATAATAAGCATAAAAGGTTTTCTCTTTTCCCGGGGTACTGTGAACCTTATGAATTATTTAATCTTTTGTTTAGTTAATTAAGCTTGAGTAATTTGATTTTAGGAGGTGGTTGACTTATTATGGTAGCAACTTTACACCAGCGAAACTAATAAGATACCATGTAGTACAAGAGGTGGTTATTTATATTGAATAGCACAAGCGAATATAGAGATTTTGGAATTGATCAATTCAGTTTCATTCTTTTTTTTTTTTTTTGGAATAGCACGGCGTGTGTTTACGACTTTATGTTCTGAAGAATGCCTTTTGCCAGTTCAACGTCTGTCTATTTCCTTAGTCTTTGACACCGTCAAAAGACTCAAAACCCTGCAAAAGAGAGGCACAACCACCTTAAACAGTGGCAAAGCCAGGAATTAATTAAAGTAGAGGCAAAAAATCTCTAAAAGTTCTTTGACAAGAGTAAAAATGTGTATAATTCTTTTCTTTGCATAGACAAAATTGAAAATTTTTAATAAACTTAGACTAAAAAGTTTAAGATTCTTTTAACGAAAAAGTTAGAGGACCGGGCGACCTCTCCTAATAGTCCCCTCCCTCCGCCCCTAGTGTTAAAGGTAAGATATTTCATTCCTAGAATAAATAGACAACCTCGATAACTAGTACTCCTTCGATTTGAAAATTGTAGAAAAAACAAAATGTTTCAAAATATATATCGTTTTCACAAAACGAGACATGTTTTGTTAATTTTTTCAAATATTGCCCATAAATGGAAAACTGTAGTTGTGCTAAACCTAAAATTATATTTGTTATGATTAGAATTGTGTTAAAAGTAGATGGGGACAATTTAATATTACAGCAAGGTTTTAATATCTTCTTAAATTTTATGAAATTTCGCAATGACTTATATGAGAAGAGAGTAGTATCATGTTGCAGCTGTGATTTAACCCTCTCTGCCTCGGGAATACCACTTCTTTCTTGTTCTTTTTGAATTAATAAAAATACACATATTATCTTATAATTAGATAAGCAATAAGTAGGATAACACAAACAAATGTTTCTTTTTTTACCGAACTCGTAGGCTGGCTCTAATATCATCTCAAATGAACCGGTAATAAGTGGAGTAACACAAAAAACTTACACTATATATATATATATATATATCAATTCGAATTCTTCCACGGCCGATGTGAAATTCTTCATCCCAACATGGATGTTGCCTGAGTAAATGCTGAACTTTAGTTTGACTGGATACATGTTAACTATTTTCTACCAAGAAAGCGATGTGCATATTTTTATTCAAATCCAATTGGATATATAATATTCATTTTGTCTTAAAAAAATTGCAAATTAAATAAAAAAATAATACAAATATGAAAACTTAATGTGGAATATTTTTTAGAGAGAAATAATAATTGATTACAACTTCTATTAAAATCGTGATATGAAATGATGGAATTCTATTACAAAAGAATAAACAACAATGACTGTATTAACGCACAAAATACTAGAAGAAAAATAACACTTGCTAAAAGAAAAAGATTTGTCTCCAAGTAACAAGAAAAATCTTGCTTTCCTTTAGGCTAAATTGGTCCACTATATTGTACAATTGTCTAGGTGAATTCCCTATGAAATAAAATGGAGATCAAACCAAAGGATAAGAACGGTCATTAGAACTATTCTAAGTATTTGAAAAATTTTCTCTACAGCCAAAAATTCTCAAATGATTCATATTTATAGAATTCTAGTGACTCTTAGGATTAAACACAACTCTTTATTGATGTCTCTCCAATTTTTTAGATGATTAGACACCACTTTTAATTTGTGTCTTTTCATTGAAATCCTTAGACACAACTTTTGAACATTTGGAATGTGTCTCTTCATTTCTTAATTTTATAACTTTTCATAATATATTGAAAATAATAGTCCAATATATTGAAAATATTTCAACATGAAATCCGATTGGTTGATGTAGAAAGCCAAGAAGGAATAAAATCCCCTCTTCTACTAGATCTCTCTGGGTGACGAGAATGAAGAAGACTAATTAAGAAAATTAAGAAAGAAATAAATTGGTCCCAACTCTAGCTCTGACGCCGTGGTGAGATGAGGCAAAAGGTTAAAACGGTTTCATTTGGCTATTCAGGGATGCGAAAAGGAGATATATTTCTTGACAAAACTCAGAGTCAGTTGCTAATGATTGTGTTGTTGATGCGATGAAATTCTGATTATAACATGATATAGTTAGTTGGTATTTCATACCAATATTTAATATTTTTTTAGATTTCAGACTTTGCCTTTTTCAGTGTGAAAAAGAAAGTTAAGGAAAGATGATTTAAAATTTTAAAATGAAGATCTAAATGTATTACGTTTTGGTTTTAAGCTCTCCTTCGATAAGGTTGATCGAAAAGCTAAATTCTTTCTTTGATTTAATTAGGGAATATATTTTCAGTTAATGCTTCCATCACAATCATCCGATCAAATAAGGCTACATAAAGGAAGAAAGAACATCTGCATGAACATATATTTAGTAGGGCAAACTACATTTTAGCCTCCGAGTTTTGGCCCTACCTATTATTAACCCTCCGAGTTTTAGTAAAACTGTCATATACCTCCTTAACTCATAGTCAACTTACCAAATGCCCCCTTAACATATTAAGATCATCATGAAATTTTTGCAGATGGTCAAAAAACCCTCAATTCATATTTTATAAACTACATTATAATCTTTTTAAATTATATATATCATAAATTAAGTTAAAAAAATATACTCCATATTAATCATTTTATATTAATGCAATTAGACAATAAGTTTTTTTTGAAATTAACTATATTATATTTTTTGAAATGAAATAATCTTCATTAATTATTTTTTTTGAAATATAATAAACTTACATTGTTAATCGTAGAATAGCTTTCATTCATTAACTTATGTTATAATTAAATATACAAATTATAAATTAAGTATTTTCATTTTCCATGATAAAAACACCAATAAAAACAAAGTGAAAAAAATAAAAGAAAATAAAGTGTATGTAAACAAAAGTTAATTTAGTCATTTAATATTTAACCCCCTGTCCAGGGAGTATATGGGAGTGTTATCAAAACTCAGGAGACTTATGGTAGATGGAGCCAAAACTCGGGGGCAAAATGTAGTTTGCCCTATTTAGTAAGGGTTTCATGCGACAATTTTGTATCACGTATCATGTAACAGTGCACCATTTTCAACCACAAGAGGGAGGATGGAACAGCTATGTTCAAAATTTTCAATGAATAAGAAGTTAATTGGTAAGTTGATTGGGTTTCGTCAGCGGTCAGCCTAATTTTTATTGAATGATTAATTGAATTAAATCGACCCACTTAAATTTGAAACCGAAACCAAAAAAAGAATATGAAATTTTTTTTTGTGAAACTTGGGATTTTCAGATAGAATTGGCTCCACTTAGTAGTTCATGACTCATGAGCCAGCATATCTTGCAAAAATTGTTAGCGAATTAAGTTACCATAGCTGGAGGTTGCAGCTATATATTTATGCAAAATCAACCCTCGTACTTGATATAATAATAATAAAAAAACACATACACACACAGTGCAAGCTAACTAGAATACACAGGTTGAGATCATAGATAAGGTACATAACTACATATATATTGTACAAATTGAGTCTAAACATGAATGAAATTCAGTGAATTTGAAATTACATAAGGCCTACGATAGTGTCTAATTTGGCAAACCCTATTATATATAGCAGATGATTTGATGATATATACTAGTCTATATATAATTGACTAGTATGTTAATGATTAATCTTGCACACACATAAAATTGAGTAATGGGTTTCGAGTTAGTTTTGTTTGTGTGGGGAAATGGAGGCTCGGCCAACAACCAGAATGATCATAAGAAAACAGCACCAAGGAAGCCATTGCAAGAAGAGGGGCAAAAAAGAGGTGATCAACGCATAGACAGCGAAAACTACACAACCAGCTCCAAATTGCTCAATCTTGTGGGCGTACCTTTGGAAAGTAGTATTGCGTACCAAAATCCCAATCAAAATAGCAGCCAACCCAACACTGCTGGGGAGAATGACCAGAAATTTGACAATCAAGGAATCAGGGGCATTGGCGCTCACAAAAACGGTAGTCAACGCCATCACGAAGCCCATGATCACTTTCCCAACTTCTTGTTCTCTGAAATTTTGGTCTACTGTGTTCAGTAGTCCTCCATCTCCTTGCGGCCGAAAATCTTCATTAATGTCAATGATAGGCGAAGAATGTGAGGGTGATGACCTTACTGATGGCCTGATGGAGACTGGCAGTACTACACGCCCTTCTTCTTCTGCTGCTTGTTGCTTTTGTTGTTGTTGTTGTTGGAGCTCCAAACCGGCTTCAAGATCCAGCGGGTTTTCTTCTGGGTGATGATGAGTATCTGGATCCAATTCCCCATTGAAGAAAGGTATTTTGAATTTGGCCCATGAAGCCAGTTTCTGAATGCTTTGGATAATGTTGCTTGCCATCACAATATAGAAAGCCCCCTTCAGTATGCTTTGGATAATGTTCATAAGGCTGCCATTTATAAATAATGCAATCAAATCTTCTCTTCGGGAAGTTCATGCCTAATGACAATTAATAATGACATCATCTATACATGCATGTGTGATGTATTAATTTGTATACCCTGAAATGAAAAGCAGAAAAGAAACAATAAACTAATTTCCCCTTGTACAAATTATATGAAGGTGATTATACAAATTTACTCTTAATAATGCCATGTAATAGCATCGTGTTCATGTCCAGATGCTAGCTCTTAATCAACGAGACGTAGTCTTCATTCTGCCAACTTAATCAACCTACCTAATTATTTTAAAATAACATATTATTTACTCTCTTGTTCCAAATTGAAAGCGAAGGCCATTGAATTAGTACTTCATCATGTATGTATATTTGTCGACATTGGGATGGAAATGGAGAAAATTAAATTGGATCAACCGTCGGTGAATGTAGATATTTCTAGTAAAACGGAGATAAGATGGACATATTCGAATCCATTTACAAGCGCGAGTTGCTTGGTAAATTCTTTATTACTAATTCAACATCCTCAATCAGGGACGGCCAACCGACCACTCCTCAACATTTGATATTTCTACTACAGTCTAAAACGACCAATTGGGGCCACCTCAATAAACTTAGGGTGATGACCGTCATCCACAAACTAAATATTGAGGTCATCTCTACAGAGCTTGTACATGCTCTCCGATATGATCATCTAATTTTTGTATCATCTTTTATACATACCAAATATGACAATATCATTTTGATACACGCGAAGGAATTATTGTTAATTAAGTTCTACGTTAAAGTGAGATCAAATTTATACAAATTTTGCCTGATTTATTTTGGAAAGAGGATCGATTCAACTGTTAACATTAATTTATTTCGGTCAAGTCATGCACGCATGATTGGAATGAATTAACTTCATATAAGAACATCTTCAGTCTTCCATATATACAAAATTCCAACCAAATATATTCCTGCAGGAGGCCAGGAAGAAGGTACAATAAAATGATGACCCATATTTAATATTTATATATATATATATATATATATATATATATATATAAAGGCAAAGTGAACTACAAAGTCAACTCTACTATTCCTCAAGTTCCCTCTTACACATGAACGTTGACCACCCGAACAAAATGAAATGGAATTATTTTAATGCTGGACTTGTCTCTGATGGCGACAAAGTAAACTTCCCGCCATCTGCAGGCAAATTGAAATTGGTGAAGGACTTTCATGGAAGCTGCAGCAGCCATCTTCATGTAGTTTATATAAAGAGAAAAGAGCATTCAGTAAAGCAGATTACCAAATGTACATGGGTCCAGAGAAGGAGGTCAAAAATCACTCTTCTTCTTCTTCTTCTTCTTCTAGTTCTCTGCTTCACGTAGATGAGATTATCTTTACAATTACATTTCTAGCAGCCTTTGCTCTGTTGTATATTCCATATGATCACGTAAAGAACAGTGATACTAGTTCAAACAATGTTGTTCCAGTTCCAAGAATTATATTCAAGGATAGACCCTCATTGTTTCATGCGTTTGTATTGGCTCTAAACTTTGCCTTCACGGGAGCTGTGATGGCCATTTGCACCCGCAAAGTGTACCCCAAATTGGCCGGAATTTGCCGCCGGTTATCTGTGGTTTCGGGTGCAGCAGCAATGGTAACATTTGCAATCTCAGTGATCGGAAATGCATGAAATTAAAAGCCGCGCGGATTGCTTTCCATCCAAGTCATTAATGTACGTTACCCATTTATGTTCAACTTTGTTCATTCGTAGTCTATATTTTCAAGGAAAATTGATCGTCTGAAAAAGCTGGTAGTACTAATTATTAAAGTATTTATAGCTTTAGTTTGTGTACTCGATCCAAGTAATCAATCACTTAAAACATGTTTTTTCCCCCTTAATTTGTTTCGACCAGTTAATGCCGATTGCACTATTTTTCAGCTGTTTCATATCAAAATTCTTGTCAATGTCGCAATATTATATAACACCAATAACAAGTATCCGTCTCCCTATATGAATGAGAATGGGATCTGCATTCTCTTAATATATTTGTTTGAACCTATATATAATGCATGTGATGGTTGAATGCGTTCCAAATGAATGATCATTCATTTGGCCCTAATTATATGTAAATTCCTGTTTTGATGACGTGGTCCAGAGTTGAATATATATTACATAGCTACGGTGCCAAATCTGAATTTTCTTTTTGACCGGAACATAGTCTTGGTCTATATTCCAGAACTATAATAATTCAGTACAGATGGGATAGAATATACCAAGATGTACCAAACAGGCGCACACTCACACATAAAGGGAGAGAGCCATTAATTATATGATTCCAAATGTGAAAACAGGAAATTAAGGACTGCCTACTCATCTCCTCGTATACATTTTGACCAAAGAGTTCATTATATATGTGTGTATCGCTGTCTGATTTCTTGTCAACCAAGAAGAAATCGATTTTTTGTTTTTTTTGTTTTTGTTAACGGCTTTTGATTACGAATAAAAATTAGAATCTCAATTACATGTACGTACGTATCTCGTGTGAAGTAAACGAGATGGCCTTAGTGGGGGGGGGGGGGGGGGGTGAAATATCAAACATCAATTCCAGATCAGATTAGTTTACATCTCTGAAGGGGTTAATAGCTGGATTCTTCTAAGTTTAAGCAGGAAACGTGACCCTAATATCACCATTAAGTCATTGCTTTTGTCATGAACTTAATTAATTATGATGTTATGGATGCTATGTGTCACTCTTAGTTGGTTTCAATGTTGAAGCCTCCACTCAAAACCCTGAATTATTGTTTGATTGTCTGAATTACTGAATTACTTCCGTTGTACAATTTTTAATATTACAAGTGGGACAATTATTTTCGAAGGAGTACAATTTGGATTAGTAGATTATTTCCTTATGTATGTTTGCTCTATTTTAAATGTCTAAATTAAAAGACTATATCAATCAATCTCGTTTGATGAATGGTGAAGTGCTTTGATTTCAGCCGCTAATATCACAATTTTTTTTTCCCGATAGGATGAAGGGATTAAAACCTTAAAACTAAATTATAGCAGATCGTTGATAGTGAATATTAATGACATCAAGTTCGACCTACGGTTACTAGTGTGGCTTCTTTCACAAATTGAATATTATATCATGCCGCATTTTTCTTTTTTACAATTTCGGTAAGATTTAACAAATTGCAACTTACTTTAACGTATGCCTAATGAATTGAGGGAGTATAAAAAGCTTGTAATTAACTTACTTATGGGAAAATTTAAGTATAGCACCAACAAATTTTGCACAAGAATTTTAAAAATAATGATCGAAATTTTAATATTATAATATAGGAGAAAAAGAGTCAGAAAGTTTACTCTGGTGTGAGTGTAAAGCTATATTACTTTGAACCAAAGCGTTGTATATATATGTAGGGAAAAAAAAAAGAGTCATCCCATATGTCTCTTTTCCTATCTTAAGAAAAATTTGTTTACCAAAAAGGAAGGAGGAGAACGATTTGTTTACAGAATATAAATAAATAAATAAATACATAGAAAGAAAAAGAAAGAAGGGAAGAAATTAATTAGAAAAATTAAGTTTACTTAAATATTTTTTATTGACTTAGGGCCTGTTTGATAATACCACTTAATGCGTCAAATTATTTTATTAAGCTTTTTTTCATTTCAGCTTATTTGATAACAAAAAATAAATATTTTAATTAATGGTGTTATAAATTATAAACAGTAAAAATTAACTTATTGCTTATTGCGTAACTAGTTTATGATTTTAGTATTTTTAATTCAGTATTACATATTTATAATTAAGTACTAATTTTTATCAAAAAGACCCTTATTATGGACACGAGGGAGAGATCCACTAATCTGATTCCATTCCCAAATAGGAAAACGGGAAAGGATTATTGATTTAAGGTGCATAGGGAGGAGGCGATGTGGTTAGCTTTCTCCATTCTTTGGTGGCTCCAAAAAATATAGGAATGCGGGGATCCCTTGTACTCGTTTGCAGCATAAAGAATCTTAAAATTCTTTAAAAAAAAATGTTAAGATTTTGTCAACTTAATAGTTCACGTTTCTAAATCGACGATAAAGTCGACAATAGGAACTTAAACAAATGCAAGTCACCAAAAAAAGTTGACTGGAAAGTTGTAACAAGGCAAGAATTTTTTCTTCATGTAATTAACTGAAGTTATGTATAACTTCAGTACAAACAGGAGAACACTAATATATGTGTATCCTCTCTACTAATGGTATAAATAGAATGAATTAATACTATTATTTAAACATCCACAAAAGTTTGATTGATTAATGGTTGGTAGCTAGCTAGCTAGCTAGCTTGCTAATATAATGGTCTCAATTAGTTTTGTTTGTGTACGGAAATGGAGGCTAGGCCAACAACCAGAATAATCATAAGAAAACATCCCCAAGGAAGCCATTGCAAGTAGAGGGGTAAAAAAGAGGCGATCAACGCATAGACTGCGAAAACCACGCAACCGGCTCCAAATTGCTCTATCTTGTGGGCGTACCTTTGCAAAGTAGTAGTAGTATTGCGTACCAAAATCCCAATCAGAATAGCAGCGAACCCAACACTGAGTGACAAAACTAGCAATGTTGTCAACAGCAAAGAATTTGGAGCATTGACGCTCGCAAAGACTGTAGTCAACGGCATCACAAAGCCCATAATTAGTTTCCCAAGTTCTTGTTCTTTGAAAACCTGCGCAACTGTGTTGAGTGATCCTCCTTCGACTCCATGTGGTTGGGAGTGGTTTTGGATGGGATTATGATCATCATCATCATCATCATCATCATCATGAGCTGCTTCTTTTTGTTGCAAACCAGCTTCAAGATCTAACACAACTCCGTCGAGATCGTCGTCGACATGGCCGGCAGCTGAGATTTCCGGATTTGTAACACTACCACTAGTAGTATCAACAGTGCGCTGATCATCCAAATTTGGTTTAAAGAATAAAGAAATGAATTTTGCCCATAACGAAGTATCAGGGCCAAGTTTCTGTATGTTATTAACATTAATGTTGCTTGCCGCCATTAGAAATATTATAATAAGAAGGCCTTATCCCTAGCCCCCATTTTTGTTTATTATATAGCTCCAGGCCTCCAGTTAATAAGCTAGGGCAAGATGCACATAGTCCTCTCTCCACACACACACACACTCACACACTCTCTAAATCTAGAAGCCCTATATTTCGAAAATAAGAAGAAAAAAAATGAAAACAGAATTCTAGAAGAGCCCAAGCATGCGTAAGGGTAATGACATCATACATACATATGTGCACGTGCGGTACAAAAAACGGCAACAAACGTACAATCCACAATAATTGTTTCCTAGGTATACTAATTGGTAACACAAAATAATCTCTTTTTAATGTCATGTAAAGTATATAGTATATCTTAGCATCGATCGTGTTTATTTCTAGAAGCTAGCCTTTCCAAAAAAAAAAAAAAAAACTAGTCCAATGACTTTTGTAGTCCCCTTTGTGCCAATCCATCTACGCAACAATTAATTATTAGATATTTCTTGTCACCACATGAAATGATTCATCTTGTAGCTCAAGTGTAAACATGAATTAATAAGAGAATTTCCTAGAAATGGGATGCCTAAAATTTCCAAACCCGTGCAAGGGGGGCCGCTCAACATATGTTATATTCGGTCAAACCGAGGGTCGGCAGGCAACATACTAAATTAAATTTCGGGGGTCGGAGAAATAAATTTTGCTAGATCAATTTTGAATCCCTTCCCCCTCTCACTCTTTCAATTAGCTAATGTGTGTATTAATTTTTAGCTTTTCCATCAAGATTTAGTTAAAAGCTCAATTACTGGTTGATGGTGATTAATTTATATACCCCAGAGAAATATTCAGTCTCCTAAGCTACGAAGACATTGACAAAAAATAATTAAAAAATTTATTCTATAAATAGAAACCCTCAGGTAGTACTGTATTATTAAATCATCACAAAATGAGGAATTTTTATTTATTTTTTTTTACATCAGATTAACAAAGGCATTTGGTTTATATAATTTGACAGTTGAAACTTGAAAGGTATCAAAATGATGAATTGATGATCAACATTTGGGCTTACTTATGCATCTAACTTTCGGCATTGATGTTAACAGTTGAACATGGCATACCTTCGGTACCAAATTTGATTTTGGTTTTGACGGAAAAAAAAAAAAAAAAGGTCTTTCGGCCTGCGTTCTAGAGATCATCAGTTCGTATGGGAAAGATAAAGCGACCAAGGTGACTTTGGCCCCATATACAATTATTGAAGAAAGTTTTTTTTTTTTTTTGAAGAAGTGTTGAAGAACGTAATTTATTGGTTCTTGATAGATTGCTTCAAATTATGCTGGTTCTAATTGTCCGCAATTGTTTGACAGCGCCATTGTTGATTTTTTGAGACAGAGGGAATATATTAGTTTGGTTGATTTTTTTAAATTTTTATTCATAATTTTTTTATTAATAATTGTTATATCTCAACATACTTTTTTATGTTTTTAATAGAAAAAACACCTATACACACACAAAAAAAAAATAAAATAATATAAACTAAACCAAATTCTTGACTTTTGAGTTAATCCATTTTTTATCTCATGGCTCATCAAAGTACACACGTAGATATGATACGATTGGGCTTTATGATATCCAAATGAGCCCAATGAATTGGCTACAAATTCTGTTAAGCCCAAATGATGCTTCTCATTAAAACAGCAAAGGCATATTCTTATATCACTCTTTGCTGTCATTTTCTCTGCTTTTTTGGTTTTTTTTTTGTTTTCATTTTCTTCTTTCCCATCATCATCATCATCATCATCATCATCCATCCTTATGGTTCATGGCGTCCTAGAGATCACCGGAGCTAAGAATTCGATTACCAAATAGTAAGAAAAGTAATCCTGACTGGGAAAAAGAACGAGGGAATTTTTCTTATTCTTTCAATTACCGTCAATTATGGATCTATGCTCCATCCATGTGAAAAACACGAGATACAGTCACAGGGCAGCTATTCTGCTGAGAAATTCAATCCAAGAGAAACCCATTTCTAAATGGGATTCTTCTTCAAGGAGCAGCCTGATGATGGCACAAACACATGGCGGGTTTCTTAGAGTTCTTGAGATGAGGGTCTCTGAAAGAAGGAAGCCTCACAGATGCCATCCTTTCGTGGTCAGAGCTGTTGGGAAGAAGAATAGCCGCAACTTCAATAATAATGATTCCGATGATTCGTCTTCTTCTTCTTCTTCGGGTGAGTTAAGTGACACACAGTTTACTGTTTAGGCTAAATGCGGCAAATGTATGTATTAACACCTTAGAGAGATTTTTTTTTTCCCCCTTGAAGAAGAAGACCTCGGAGAGATGAATTGTAAAATAGAGAGAAATTTTATGACGTTAGGTTTCTGTGTGAATTTTGAAATTTTGGTGGGCTGTTGGGTGGTTTCTGAGCTGAAACGTTATGTAGTTTTCCGGATTTCTTGGGGATTGTATGATTAAGCTTGATCAGATTATGATATAGAATGCAATTTTACACATTAGAGAGGTGCATCGTGAAGAAAAGAGAGAAATTTTATGGTGTTGGCTTCTCTCTATCAAGTGTGAACTTTTGTATGGCTTGTGTGTATTGACTTAAAATTGTGACTTTTATGAGCTTGCTTGTGAAGAGAAAGCTGTCACTTTCGGTTTCCTTCTATGCATGGGTGAGTTTCTTATGGAATTAACAGTTAAGCTTTAGCAGTATTCAGGTGGTTATTTGCTGAATTTCTTTTACTTTGCTATTGCTGATGGGCTCTTGATTAGCTATGACTGATGAATAGTATTTTTCTTTAGTCCCACATGGCCAACACCTAAATTGTTCTAGTTCACATTTGGTTTAGAGTAGTTGAGTAAATTGTGCATGAGTAAAGATGGAGAGGATTAGGTTCTTACTTGTAAAACTGATTAGATATTTGGCCAACCAAGTTTTTTGAAATGATCACATGATTTCTTTTTATTTTTTGAGAGCAAGGTGTTATTGCCTTTTAACCTGTTATGCGGCAGGTGGACGGAAGTTTTGAGTGGAATCAAGTTATCTAATCTTCATCGTGCATTGCAGAACAAAAGGGTGAATTCCATGTTTTCTGTTTATGCGACTTTGCTTAAAGCCGATGAGTTTTGTGATTTATGACTTGGTTTTTACTGTGTCTTGGTATTGTATGGGTTTGGGGAGGACATTTTTGTAAATTTTGTTATTTTTACTGTTGAAATGATCCAATGCCAATGTAATTACCATCTAGTTAATCTGCAAGATTTAAATTATATCCATGAATTACATGCTGGTCTTATTGTTGAAGCTTTTTCAAATGAAGGGAATGGTAATCAATCAATTCCAGAAGGAGATAGCCAGAAAGGAAGTAATGCTTCTGAAAGTAATAAGTCAAAAGACAGTGGATCTCAAAAGCCCAAGCGTAAGCCCTTGGATTGGAGGGAGTTCAGAGCAAGCCTCTATATTCAGGAGCAGGTAATTTTAATTTCCTGTCAATACCTAATTACGACTTTTCCACAATCTGTCTATGTTGGAGAGAAATTATAACAAGGATTTTTAGTCTTTTCTTTTCTGATGCTGGCATTTCCTTGGAGATTCAGTTAGACGTCCTTATGCTTTTGAGTCAGAAGTTTGAAAGTTCTTGAATAATAGTAGATAAATCAGCTTTGCCTTTCATAGGGAGCACAACTTTGTGAAAAGAGTAAAGACTTTTAGGCAATCAATCATGAAGAAATGCTAGTGTCTATACTTTTGATACTGAATTTTATCTTGATTCTTGTGTCAGACTGAAACGGTCGCATTTGACAACCATAAGGAAGAAAGGGAATCTCTGATGGGGCCGAATTCTCTTCCACCAAAGTGGGCCCACCCAATTTCTGCTCCAGAGAATGGTTGCCTTCTAGTTGCTACAGAAAAGCTCGATGGAGTCGATTCATTTGAAAGAAGTGTAGTTCTGCTTCTGAGATCTGGAACCAGGCATCCTCAAGAAGGACCATTTGGAATAGTTATAAATCGTCCCTGTCACAAGAGGATCAATGATATGAAATCCACAAATCCTGATCTGAAAAAGACATTTGCAGAGTCCGACGTGCATTTTGGGGGACCCCTTGAAGCCAGCATGTTCTTGTTGCGTGCTGGGGAGAATGCATCACTAGTTCATGGTTTTGAAGAGGTTATGCCAGGAGTATGTTTTGGCGCTAGAAATAGTTTGGAAGATGCCTGTGCACTGGTAAAGAAAGGCGTGCTTAAGCCTAAGGATTTCAGATTCTTTATTGGGTATGCTGGCTGGCAGTTTGACCAATTAAGGGATGAGATTGATTCAGAATATTGGTATGTAGCGGCATGTAGTTCAAACTTGATCTTTGGGGGTTCAGAAAGCTCTTCTTCGTCAGAGGGTCTATGGGAAGAGATTTTGCAGTTAATGGGTGGTCACTACTCGGAATTGAGCCGCAAGCCAAAGCAGGATATTTAGTCTTGTTCTGATCAGGATCAACAAAATTGTGAATGAAAAATTCATTCCATGGCTGAATTAAGAGGCAGCGGAAGATGTACAGGTAGGCGATATCAATCGACTAATAATTAGTAGCTACTTTCTCTTTTTTGTTTTTTTTGTTTTTGGTTTTTTTTCCCTCCAGAAACTTTTGCATATATGTAATGAGTGAAACTTGTGGTAGAAGGAAATTATTACAGCTTATGAGATATAATCAGGGAACTTTTATTCTTGGATAGATGTTTCCAACAAGTTAGAGTCTAGTGATGCTGTAGGATAACATATATTTTTATACGTTGGAATGCGCTGGTTTAGTAATTAAACCCTTCCTTTTGTTGGGAACAAGTTTAGTTTAAAATACCACAGGTCAACTTGACTGATAATAACCCTTTTGTGTTGTAATCTTATAGTGCCTCTGTCCGAGCTGTTTAAGCCACCCTTTCAATTGTTCGCAAATTTTGTTCTTAGAGGACTAATTGAATTTGAAGATCTTATCTGTTTGAATAACTCCTTTTCTCCCCTTTCCATCCCTAGCTAGTACGTAGAAAAAAGTAAAACTCTAATAGTAATGTCTATTAACCATGAAGTGATGAACCACCTCTCTCCCTCCTATATTATATACAACAGCAAAGCACATTCCCCTTTTGCCTATTTCAAATAACATCCAACCCCTTAAGGTGAAAGCATATCAATATCTGAAGGAGCCCTTCTGCCGCCAACAACTAGAAGAGCTCATGCTCTAGCCTGGATGGGTTGAAACCTTTTCCAGCATAGCTTCGCGATTTAGATCCTCTATAGCACTCTTTTAGTTTCATAATTTTTGTGATACTCTTTGTATTTTGACATGTATCGTCTTGTTTACTTATATAGAACGTTACAAAACTACTAGTGAGCCCTGATGCGGCTCACACAAAACGACACAATTTCACAACTCTCTTACGGGTAATCCAAAAAGTCTTTCTTCAATGATGCATGTTCTGTTATCTGTACCCAAAGTTTGCTTGGCGTATTGAATTTGCCTGTTCATAATCATACAAGTTCTTTTTAGTCCTTTCTTTCTCGAGTCGTGCTTTACGGACAGCTTCTTGGATTTGTCTCTCGTGCTCTTTCAGCATGTCTTCCATGTTTCCACCCGGAGGCATCAAAGGTCCAGAGCAATGGATTCTTTTCTGCACATAGCCCTGGAAAATCAGAGTAAAAAGATCAACAATCTAAGCCTTTCATAATAACATATTGTAAAACTTCTGTACTACTGGTGTTTATCTGGCATACCGTAGCTTCCTTCCTCAACATGATATCATTGTTCGTGGAGCCTGCATCGGCCGTATCTCTGGGATTTCCAGAAGTTTGTTTGTTCATCATGGATCTGTCATGCCTTGAAGGTCCGTATGTACCACTCATACTGCCTGTCATTGAACCACCAACATGTTCGTCTTTCTTGGTTCTAATGTAACCCATGGCATTCGGGTGAACCATCGAATTCGAGTGAGAATATCCATTTTTATTTCCTCTCGGTGGTTCAATTGGGAATCCAGCTCCACTTTCCTCCATCATATTATATCTTACACTGACTGACTTATTTGACTGGCCCTAATGTGTTTGAATAAAATGTTAATATTGCGAAAAAAAGAAACTGCAACAATGACCCTGAGTTGAAGAGAAACAGACAGATGATATAGATACAGCTTGTGTAAATGCAATAGTGAGAAGGAAGTTGACCTGTCCTTGAGCATTTCCATCTCGCATTCGTACTCCCGTTTGCTGTTTGGGCATTTCCTTCGTAGATCCATCTTTCCCGCCCTTTACGCTCTCGGCTTTCAGCCTGAATATCAAGCGAGAATAATGTATTTGTGAACTCATCAACTTAACTTTTATGTCATGGATTTCTTGGCATTTTTTTCCCTAATACTTCTACTGTGGTTGGGTTGGGGGCAATCCGAAGTTGGATAGACGTGTAAAGTTTCAAGAGCCAAATGACAGAGGATCAAACTAGATCCATCATCATGAGCAAAGTACAGTAACGAAGTAACACAGTAGATAAGTAAAGGTACCTTCTTTCTTCCTCGTCTCGAAGTTTAGCATCAAATTCCTTGCTAGGAGAATATTTCGGCAAACTAGATGGATCACAGGCAAGAGGCTTCTTGGTGAAGAACTGAAATTTAAACAGCAAAAGTTAGTCATTCAGCATGATTTTAGTCTACAGAAATTTTCAAGTAAAAACTACGACATGTAATGCATCTGCATATGCCACAGTCAGCCTTTGTATAGTCATTCCATCCCTTGAAAGTGCTCATTTCTGTCATAAATCTAGCTGCAGAGAGATGGAATGATTCCCATTCGGGTTTATCATTTACCTCGCTTCTTAGTGCAGAAGAAGCAGTACCGCGCTTCTCTGGTTCTACCGATAGGAGGACCTCAAGAAGAGCCAAAGCTGAAGAAGGAAAATCCTTGAATGTATCAGCCACGCAGCGCCGGTATGGAGACTGTGGTTTAAAACTCGTAGCATGAGGTAACTTCGATTTTTGCCAGTATTCCTCAGAAGGCGAACCACACAACTTGAAGATTTTGTGCATTTGCTCAACCTAGCCATCAGGTTTCATAAACCAAGTTAGAAAGAACAAATGATCTGTAAAAACAAACTTATACATTGTTACGCTATTTAAATTATTACGTCAATGCCAAATACTCATAATAAAGTTTAGGGTTTATCTCAATGAGAGTGATCAGCGGCCCAAAAAATGTTAGAACAGACAACTTATCATCGAGATTAGTACCTCTGTTCTTCCTGGCATGATAGGCTTGCCAAAAAACAATTCAGCTAGAATACATCCGGCACTCCACATATCTATTGGAACCCCATATTGGGTTGCCCCGAGTAACAGCTCAGGTGCTCGATACCAAAGAGTAACAACCCGGCTAGTCAGTGGCTCCTCTTGGTTAGGTTGGAAAAATGTAGCCAAACCAAAATCTGCAATTTTTAGAATTCCATTGTTGTCAACCAAGAGATTTGAACCCTTTATATCTCGATGAAGAATTCCACGATTATGGCAATGTTCTAATCCGCGAAATAACTGCTGCATGTAGCATTTAATCTGCAAATTTTCTCAGCACATGAAAAGAACCATATTGATCAGTGAGGGAAAGGAGGAATTCAGGTAAACTTTTTTGTTGAGACCAAGCACAATTAGTGCATTACCTGTGGCTCTGTAAATTTGGAGCCATGAGTAGCTGCAAGACCAGCCAAATCATGCTCCATGTACTCAAACACTAGATACAAACTGCCTGAAATCCTGGAGGTGACCAGAGCTTCAAGCTTCATCACATTTGGATGGTCAAGTCTTCTCAAAATCAATATTTCTCTCGCCATAAAACGTACGCTTTCTGGGTCCATATTCACAAACCTTACTTTCTTCATTGCCACTATTTTGTTGTTTGTTAGGTCCTTAGCTCTGAATACACTGCTATATGTTCCTTGCCCAATCTGCACCACCCCCGAAAAATGAGAATGATTCCATATAGTCACAAGTATAAAAATAATGATGATAAAATTGAACCGAAAAATAGAGATGATTAGTAAGGCTTCCAAAAGGACTACTAACTTTATCCAACTTTTGAAAGGACTCGGCGCTACGAGGAATCCAACCTTGAATGGCCTCTCCGGCAACAGAAGACAGCCAAGATGGCCATCCAGCTGCAGCTTGTTCACCCTTAGCACCATACGGCATGCTCAAAATTCGCGACATCGTCTGCTGCTGCTGTACCCCTCCCAAATCAGTCGAAAATCGCCTCCTGTGACCATCTTTAGGCCTCTCAATTATCCTGTTCTTCTCATCATGGGATTCAACAACAGCACTGTTTGACATGGCTTGATCTGGTGGTGGAGCTGACACTGCTGACTGCTGTTTTTTACTTCTTGAAGAATCCTGGACAGACTCTTCATTGTTGTAGTTGTTCTTGCTTGTTCTATTATTATTACCTAATAATTTTCCTACCTCCTCTCCTGTTGAGGGAGCAACCAACTGGACTGATGTCTTATTGCTCTCTGCCTGCTGTTTTGCTTTCTCTTTTTCATCGTACACAACAGGTTCATCCGCGGATTCTTTCGAGCAAATGCAGCCCATTGGCAGCTTACTACTACAACAATGTTGTACTTGTCTTTTGTCAACTTGGTAGATCAGTGATGCACAAATGAAGTAGTAGATCATATCATACCAGCAAGATCAATAACCATTACTGCCGAAGTGCTTCCGAGTTCTTCCCCAATTGGTTAAGAGTTTCCCCCAAAAAATGCACTAATCTCTTGGAGGATTCATCAGCCATCACATTCTAAGAATTGATGACATTCCAATTCCTGCATCCCTTTCACACCAGAAATGATCAATTCTGTTTTGGGTGCAGATTTCTTTTCCCTAGTAATTTCACCCAACTAGGGAGGTTTGAGCCCCTCTATTTCACCTCCAACACTTTGACACCAAGATTTCACTAATCAATCCGCAAACACAAAACACGACCTGATTGTTACCGTATATTCAACAATCTCGGCCCTGGCTAAGGCCAAAAGGACTTATTGCACGTATTTTCTACCTTTTCAAACTTCCAAAAAACCAAGCCAAGAAAGGAAGGCCGGTTTTATCAAAATGCAGGATTTCCAAACCCTTAATTTCGCTTATGATGTAGGAAATGAAACAATCTTAATAGCTTGGGAAGGTGCATGCATGCATGTGTTTGTTTGTTTATGAATGGATGGAATAAATCACAGAAAAAAATAATTCAATAAAAATTCCAGCAAAAGAAGTTGAGGAAAAAATGGAAAGAGGTGAATTCAGCAGGTAACAACAATCCCCCCCAGCAAATCAATTAGACATATGATGAAATGAAACACCCAGACCAGAAACCCAACATTAAGAGACAACTTGGATAAAATCAAGGGTTAATATCTATATAGGATTAATGTAGCATCTGCAAATATTGTATTTACAATTTATTTATTTTTTTTCATAGAAATCAAAGTATATATCTTGATGAAGAAGACGTACATAAAATGTTTATGCCCCTTTTGAATTTCTGATGCAGAGTTTTTGGTCCAGGAAGAAAAAGGTTTGCCTAATGGGGGAAATTCTTTGTGGGTTCCAAGAGAACAAATTTTTTTATTTGAAAAAAAGTCCTGAAATATAAATGATTTTTTTTTTGTTTATCGAAATTAACAGATGCAAAACAACAACCAGGTGAGGAAAAAAAATAATTTTCCAAGCAAGAAAATTATGTGGTTAAAGAAAACGAAATCCCTAGTGGAAAAAAAAAAAATATGTAAAAAATAAAATTGACGAGATATACAGATCGTTGTCGGCCTGGAAGAGTTTTGCTGATCATCCAAAAATGAGGTGAGAGAAAATGAATGGGTAGGTCTATAAATGCGAGGAACCATTGGTTAAGTTATTTAAAGGTTTGTTTCCAGATTCATTTTTCTTAAACTGTTACTTACTATTGTTGTTAAGATTTGATTAGGCACATAGACACACTGTCATTTCTTCTTGAACTAAATCGATTATTAAACTAGTCAGTTTGATGAAATCACTTCACTTGTTAATTTAGCGTACCCAAGTACTAGTTTTATTATTAGGCAGACAATAAGCCAGATGTTGGTTGATACAAAAGTTTTTTAAAATAAAAAAAAAAATTCCTCTAAGTCAAGGTCAAATCAACTAATCAAATCATATCAAATCACTAATATTCTTCTTATATGTATATCCCTTGATTTACGTTAACAAATATTGTAAATGAATCACTTCCGTACGTACGAAACACATACACATTTTCTGTCTAAATCGATCCCGCATAGATGACAAGCGTGTAATATTATTTCCTCTGTCTCAAAATTTATTATTCATTTTAAAAAATATTATTTCTAGTTTAATTTATATTAAAAATCAGAATTAGAGAATAATTGTTTGAGACAGAAAGATTACAGTCGGATTGCAAGGCCTGGAACACAACATCGTGTATAGATGAAAAAGAAAATGTATTCACTCACTAGGCCGGTTTTAAGACACACGGTGATTCTGATATTCTCAGAAGTTAATAAAGCTGGATCAAATGAATATGGAGTGGTGTTATACATTTTTGAGGAATGAAATTAAATGGAAAGCAGCAGCCATGCAGAAACTCCCAAATAAAGCAGCAAAAAAAGAAAAATGGGAGGGAGTCGCAGGCCATTTGTCTTGGCAATATCAACACGTGTTTACCATTCACAACCCTCTTCTCTGCATGTCAACTCAATCTGTTTTTTGTTGCATCTTCGTCATTCTCATCTCTTTAATTTTTGCTACCTTTTTTTCTTTCATCACCTCCACCTAATAATTAAATTCATTAACAAATTCTATGCTCTCCATTTCCTTATCTTTCTTCTTCTTCTTCTTCTTCTTCCTCGATCTCCAATGTTCTCTCTTCTTGCAAAAGAAAAGATTCTAAATAGATAGTATAAAGCTTGGATATCTTTTACTTGTTGGTGGTGTGAATAAAAAAACTGATATATATATATATATACGCTTATTGATAGAGATATAATTAAAGATGGATTTGGTGAATTCGTTCTTGAATTTCGTGGTGCCACCAGCGAGCTTGTTGATGCTTGCGTTTTCATGGCCGACTTTGTCATTCATCAATGTTTGTGAGTGGATTTATGATACTTACTTCAGAGAAATTGATATGGACAACAAGGTCGCCGTCATCACTGGCGCTTCTTCTGGAATTGGAGAAGTAATTTTATTTATTTTTTTTGACCTTTTTATTTATATTTCAAAATCATCAATTTTTTGTGAGGCCGAATATTTGATTGATCATGCATACTTGATTTTATTTTATTTTTGTAATTATTATTTTTTTAATCTTTCCGTTTATCTTTTGGTTCGTTGATTCATAATCATTTTGGGGTAGTTGCTGATTAGGCATGATTATCTGTATATCTCCAATGATCATTTAAATTTGATTTGTCTTCTTATTTGTTTTAGCGTAATTAGTTGGCGATCTCTCACTGGACCTGTTGTTATTAATAAATTAGTCGATCCATTTTTTTTTTTGAAAAATAAATATATTACTTGATCTACATTTGTCCTGAATTTGTTCACTTGAACTTAATTTCTTATATTGTTTGTCACACATCCTTTCTAGTCATCAGGTGGTATTACTATTATGTATGTCTACATTTCAGCGCTCAATTTGATTGATTTTTACATTAGTTGGAATTATCTTTTGTTATGATTATACATTGTGATGGTTTTGTGACAGCAAATTGCCTATGAATATGCAAAGAGAGGGGCCAATCTTGTGCTGGTTGCACGAAGAGACACCAGACTCCGGGGAATTGCTGAAAATGCTCGGCGCTTGGGTTCAAGGAATGTGTTGATAATGGCTGCGGACGTTGTCAAGGAAGACGATTGTCGAAGATTCATCACGGAAGCCATAAACTTTTATGGCCGAGGTAGCCTGGCTGACCTGCATTCCTTTTTGTTCATCATACTATACAGATTCAGAGCATATTTATTTAAAAACTAAGTAGGCTCTGATTTACTTTGTCTAAAGCCATTAATGAAAATCAAGCCTTTTCGGTTTAAGGGAACAAAATCTTTTTGCACTTACATGGAGCAGAAACTTAGCTGATTCAACTCTTTTTTTTTTTTCCTTGCAGTGGATCATCTAGTAAACACAGCAAGTTTGGGCCACACTTTCTTTTTTGAGGAAGCTACTGATCCATCAGTGTTTCCAATACTATTGGTAAGATATACTATCTCTTGGACCGCATAATTCATGAAGCCGACTTGTAGCTTGCTCTTTGAAGCCGGTGACTCATTTGGCGCTGATTCAATCACCATCGTCTCTTGTTTCTCTCTCTAATAACTGTTCTGACCATTGTTAACAATATTATTCTACTTCTTGAAATCCTGTACAACCTAATTTCTCCCACGTCTTGTCATGATTATCTCATGAATGCTTGCAAGAACTGCCTGATGAATACTTTTCTGAATGCTCTGAATTTCACCAAATTTTTCAGGACATAAACTTTTGGGGCAATATTTATCCTACATATGTTGCTCTTCCTTATCTCCGCCAAACAAAGGGTCGCATTGTCGTCAATGCATCTGTAGAGAATTGGTTACCATTACCAAGGATGAGCTTATATGCCGTGAGTATATACATTTATCAATTCTTAACCATAAATATGTTCTTTTCACAAAAACCAACTGATATTGTTGCCCTGTAATTAATTATATGATTTGTTTGTTTGTCCACGAAGGCGGCGAAAGCGGCGTTGATAAACTTCTACGAGACATTGAGGTTTGAGGTGAAGGATAATGTTGGAATTACAATTGCGACACACGGCTGGATAGGAACAGAAATGGCCCGTGGAAGATTCATGGTAGAGGAAGGTGCAGAGATGCAATGGAAAGAAGAAAGAGAAGTAAGTTCTCCCACCTCCTCATTGAATACTATGTTATTGTTTAGTAAGGGTGTCAATTGTGGTGCCAATAACCTGAAATCATAAACTATGCTGAGCTGGAATGGAGAGTAACCTTTGGGTTTGTCCAGTGGGTTAATCCTCGCGTAGGCTCATTTGTAACGCTTGAGTTTCAATTTTGAATAACGGACAGTTTGTTCCACTGGCCAACTCCCAGCATGGTCTGAAGCCTTAAATTAATAAGTTAGATATCCCAAAAATGCTTGAACTATACAGACAAATTACTTTTTGAGCACCCTCCATGTTGTGGTAGCATATATATACACTATATGATCAATTGTTCATTATGTCCAGGTACATGTGACCGGAGGTCCAGTGGAGGAGTTTGCAAAATTGATTGTGGACGGGGCATGTAGAGGGAACGCGTATGTAAAATACCCGAGCTGGTACGACGTATTCTTCGTGTTCAGGGTGTTTGCTCCTAATATATTATACTGGACCTTGCAAATGCTGTCTACAAACCATGTGGTGAGAAGGACATCTTACATTGGGACTGGAAGGCCACTTTATTTGGAAGGTTCACCTCCGAGGAAATTTCTTACAGCCGGTCCTAGTACTCAAGTACCTGTTCAACAGCAGCTGAAAATGGAATGAATGACGTCCGAACTTTTTTGGTCCTGCATTTAGATTCTCCTTTACCTTATCTTGTTTCGCGGGATTTCTTATGCTGAAGGATTTGTCATTTGTGGTTGATAAATTTGTGTCAAACATGGTTTGGGAAACTTTCATTGCAGAGTGAAGGAGACATTAATAAATTAAGGTCATTTATTTACAATTTTGTACTGACAACTTTTCTGCTTTCCTTTATATGTGATATGAAGACGAGTGAAATTGTACAATTTGTCATCGGTCCTGTGACAAAACTATAGTAGGTCATCGGTCCTGTAAGTAACAAATTGTTTCCTTTTTGTGACTTCAACAACTTATAATTAAACGTCCCTAGAATTAGACCCTTACTGCAAGTTACAAATTAATTTGGAAAGGTCCTAGTTGGTAGTTTCCAAATTCTATTCCTTCCTACCTTCTTATTTTCTAATACTTGGTGCCCACTATAATTTGTTGTATTCAACAAAAGAGGAAGAGAAAAAGAAACAAGACTGTGAGCAAATCCTAAATTAGTGGCTGAGGAAACATTGAAAGATAAGTTTTCGGAAATCCATAATTAGGGGTTAATAATTGATTGATTAGTCAAAGTTGTAGACTTATAAAACTTGTGCCTTTTGCAAGTGTCCGGTTGTATCTCCGCGTCGTGTGTACACCATGACCAATATTAATTAATCTTTTTTTTTTCTTAGTCTTTGACTGTCATATTTTTAGTACAATTATTTCGGAACAAAAATTAATACTAACTTCGTCCAGAAATTATTGTCTAATTTAAAATTTTATTTTTAGTACAAATTAAACTGAAAGGGAAAGTTCAAACTGGACAATAATTCAGATCCGGAGTGAGTAAATAATATTTTTTTTTCTTTGGGACTCCACAAGTTTTGTGAATAGAATAGCTATAATTTGAAAGTCAAAGGCAAACAATTTTGTTCAGCATGGATGGACCTTATCTATCTATAGACTATACATTAGTATTTTTCAAATGAAGCTTTTGATTTGATTCTGTGTCAAAAACCACAAGCTCTCAGGGTCCAAGGTTGAGAGTTGAGACCTTTCTTTTTTTTTCTTTTTCTTTTTTTTTTAAATTCCCTTCGGAAAAAGGAAACAACAGAGTCAAACAAAATTCCTCTAATTTTTTTAAAAAATCAAAACTGAACAATAATTTTTAGAAAGACAAAATATTAATTACTTTTTTATCTTTCGAGATTTTATCAAAAAGGGGGAACCGAAGTTGCTCGCACTCGACCATATTATTGTCAATAAAAAAGTTTGAACTCTCGATCTCGATCTTTCTAGAAGAAAGACATAGTGAAGTTTGAAGTCTCTCAAATAAAGCTCCGGGATCAGATGGAATATGGTAAATATATATATATATGCAGGCATGGAGATGGATATCACAGATAATCATCAACTGAAATGTCGTCCAAGCCTCTGGCTTTTGCAGCATCGTCCCATGATGATGATGATGACGGCACATCAACATAACAACATTCATCATTCATATAATTTTCATGACATTCCCAAGTTGCTGTTCTTCTTCTTCCATATTGGTGACCATGATTAACATTATTATTATTCCCGAAACTCTGCTCCAATTTCACTGCAGCATTTCCGGAATAATGATGATCATGATGATGATAACCCAATGTAGTAGTAGTTGAGGATGATGAGTTGTTGTTGAGGAACCGAGCATCGACGGCCAAGCCAGCATCGGAGGAAACTCTCTGAACCGACCTCGGAGACATCCCCTTGTGGGCCCCCGCCGGGATCATCAGCGGGAAGTTGAAGTCTTCCGGCGAGGTGGCGTTCTCTCTCAGGCAGTATTTTGCAATGTCGTGCGCCACCGCAGCCGCCTCAGGGGTCGAATACGTCCCCAGCCACAGCCGGTCTTGGGTCCCCGGAACTCGAATCTCCGACACCCATTTACCCCATTTCCGACGCCGGATCCCTTTCAATCTCCTCTGTTGCTGCTGCTGCTGCTGCTGATGGGATACACTTGGGCTTGAGCTGCTACCACCTTCATCTGAGCTACTCATCTTGAATTGATACTATATAGACTCTATACACTTGCAGAAGAAGAAAGTCAAGGTTTACGTTGAGTTATCTGTGTGTGGTTGCTATGGTTAGGCTTTTTTATAGGTTGAAGAATGAAGGGTTGATTTCTATATTTTAATTCGAGTAAGAAAGCAAGTTGGAGTTGACATTTGATTCTCTCATTTTGACAAATCATATTAATTACAAATATGGTTTTGAAGTGTGTTTTTAGGAGTTATGAATGAAAATGATACAAGACATATATCTGAGCACATGGGGTATATAGAAAGTCAAGATTTTCAAAGGTCAAAGGTTGAAGGAGCCTTTTGACTGATGATGACGAGGTATAATATTATGTACTACTACCATACTATCAGAATTCTTCCTGGGGTTTTGCCTTTAGGGGAACTTGGAAATTCTTGTGGTTTGGAGTATTGGGGTCATAATGGAAGCTGGAACTGGGATTACAGCCATCGTCATTACCCACTTTTGAAAGGTGGAAAATCAAAATACTCGCAATTTCAATTTCCACTCAAGAAAAAGCTAGAATTTGTCCTCTCCCATGCACATTGACCCCGTCAAAACATTTTCGGTGTACTGTGTAATATATAATATCATCGTCTGTTTTACTCAAAAATAAAAATTCAAGTGAAACAATTATTTTGAAACAAAACTTATAAATAAATCCAAGTAGACCTGTCGAATATTGTCAGACAGTGCACCATTAATTTCATAATATTAGTCATGTTTCTAGAGCCACAGTTTATTATTAAAACAATATATATATATATATATATATATTGATGCTATTTATTTCATAATATTAGTCATATTTCTATATCACTATTGTCATTAGTGGACCTATCTAATATTGTCATACAATACACCATTAATTACATGTAAATCCGAGATCTGTTTTCACCGTGAATATACACTCATTAAGATAGATAAGAAGAATTCTAGCCCAAAATAGTTAATTCGAGTTGTGTTAATAGTTTATGAGCATGAAATTTATATAAAACTCATTCATTTTGTCAGATGGCGATGTGGGATAGAATATTACACCAATAGTCTAATTCGATAACAAAAAAATATTGTTGATTCAATTTTTCGCGTATCATGGAATGTAAATTTAAAAAATTTCGAGACTTTTTTGAGGATGGTTTATTTATATGAGTGTCAATTTCAGAAAAGAATAAATGAAATATATGCTTTTCTTTCCAAAAGTGTGTAATAACTACCAAGTTATAAAGTGGGTTATTAATAATAAGAATTTTTTTTCCAAATAATTCAAATCGAAGTATATAAATGATCAAGCCATCATTTTCATAATTAAATAGTTAAACCTTTGAGTAGAGAGAGTTTGACCTGTTGAGATGCGCCCCCTGCGGTGTGCCATTCACAAAGGCTGCTAAGTTGTGTAAGTAAGAACACTTCAAAAGAAGACCAATTTTGTGGAAATTGATATGTAATTTTGTTGACGGAGTAAGCTTCACGATATCACCGGCGTACATTGCATCATCCCATGCGTCATTACGCACCCATGTCGGTGAAACATGCAACCATCAAAGATCCCGACCCCCCGTATATACGAGAAAGATTCAAGAAGCTGTACAAGAAGAAGAGATTCATTAATTCTTCATCTCAATCCTGAATCATGGTCAACCCTTTTTATACCGGTGTTACAAATTTTCAAATCTTACTTGTCTTATCACAGAAGTTGATTAGTAGTAGCAGACAAATTAATTAACCCCGAATAGTTGAAAACCCAGGTACTCCCCATTCCAATTCAATAGGCCCATTTAGACATACACAGAGATTAAGTAAAAAGTGAGTAATATAATTTATGTAGTTCATTTTAAATAACCACACCCTTATTAATGACTAATGAGTTACTAGTTAATATGAGAAAGTAATAGTTAAAATTAATTAAATGTTCTTGATTTCAGTGAATATGGTAATGATAAATTAGAGAGTTTATAGAAAAAATTAATTAATTATCTGGAGTGAGACTAAGTTTTGAAACATTCCACAACAGAAAGTGAACCTATTAAAATGGAATTGAGAGAGTATCTTAAAACATCTTGACATGAAATTTTTGTAAACTTTATGCATTTGAGTTTTGTCTTTGTCATATTTTAGTAATGATGATGATCAATCCTGGGACGCCATACTATTCGAAAATACTCCATTTGGTATTTCCAATTTTCAAATAATGAAAGTTGGTACAATACAGTAGAGGGAAGCATACAAAATTAGACTAATTTCTTTTAACACTAACTAATTAGTTTTCTTTAAAGTTGTATCTCCGGGTATGAATTACATTTGGGCTTCAGCCTAGGTACGCATTAAGCACCGATAGATTCCTTTCTTAAAAATAAAAATAAATAAACATTTTGGGTATGTCTTATTTTATTCAAAAAAAAAAAAATAAAACAAAGTTGAGGAAATGAAAATTGATGGGGTTAATTAAGGTCGGTGGTCTTTGTTATCCAGCTGGCTTCATAATAATCAATCCATTTCAAACCTGAAGTCTTATGAGTAGTACCAAAATTAATGTGAAAGTTTACTAATTCTACATCTACTCAACTGGCCACTTCACTTCACTATTTAATCACAGTAAATACATTAAAATAAAAGAGATTTAGCTACATTATTAGTGCAAGAAATATTGGTACCAAATTTAGCTCTGTAAATGTGTATCAGATTTTTAACAATATTCAACTACGTTATTATTAAATAATTTGTGAGGACTATTGTGAGGATGCCCGATAATATTATGTCATCTAGTTAGTTATTGCCTTACCAAGACATTTCTAAACAGTGTAAAGAAAATTTAAGATTTCTTTAATAAGTTGATTTTTTTTTTTTTTACCAGGAATAAAATTCCCATTCCTCCATTCCCTTTCTAGTACACTGAACGCACCCAAAGACGACAATAATTTTGCGACAGAAGAAGTACCAAAAAAATAAAACAATACACTAAGACAAATTTGTATATAATGAAACATTGGTGACTGAAATTTGCATACCATTAAACATTGGAGACTGTTGAAATAATTATTGATTCTGCCCGGGAAAATATATATATATATATATATATATATCAAAATAAAACTAATGCTAAATAAATTGGTGGATAGAGGAAAATGGAGAAACCCAACCAGCTAAATTGCTAAAATTCAGAACCATAAACTTGTTCAACTGTCATTATCTTCTTCTTCGTGTTTGATTCTCATTCCTAAAGTTTTTGTGGCCAATACACCAAATTCATTCATGGGATTTCCCCCTATTCCATTTCTCAATATCCCTCATTCATAATTCCAGAGTAAAGGAAACCATAATAATACTAATAATAATAATGGCTGTTGCCACTGCAAAGCTCACCTTCACTGCCTTTCCAACCTTCCACCACCACCGTCGCCGCCGTCTGACACCGGTTTTTCCCGCCACCTCAGCCAATAAAGAACCGCTCCCGTTATCCAAACCCATTATTAGTTTTTCCTCAAGGAGAAGGCTTAAGGTTTCATCCAAGGCCACTGATGTTTCTTCTTCTTCTTCCCCTGCTCCGGCACCGGCTGTGTCTGAGAACTGGGTTCCGGTGGTCCCACTTGCGGCCCTTCCAAAAGGGGAAAGGCGCGTGATCATACAAGATAACGAGACTATATTGCTTCTGTGGTTTAAAGATGAAGTTTTTGCTATTGAAAATAGGTCCCCTGCTGAAGGGGCTTATTCCGAAGGTTTGCTCAATGCTAAGCTCACTCAGGTTACTATTGCTTTGATTCATTACTGAACTTTTAGTATCCCTTTTCCGTTAGGCTGACTTCCTTTTGGTGTTTAATGCTTTTACTGTCTTTTGTGTCTATTCACGAATGGTGTTTATTTACCACGGGATTCTAGTTTAACCATTGGTTCTTGAAGATTTTGAGTGGCATTACACATTCGGATGCTTCTTGTTATGTCTTTTCCTTCTATTATTTTTTTTTGGGTGGTCATGTGAAAGAAATTTTGCTTTCTAAGTTAGTCTAGGAGATTTTTTGATGTGATCATTGATGAAAATGGGAAAAAGATTTGAGTTTTTGTTCTTACAAGTATAATTGTTGTAGCTTTAATCATTATGCAGTAGTTAATATTGCTGGTGATTCTGGCTGGAATGTGATCAATGTGGTCACTGCCTTGGTGACTATTGCGTGGGGAATGAAAATTTGGGGCAATGTTTGACGCCTTTGATGTGATTTTGGCTTTAGTATAGACAAGAAAGGCTGAAGCTACTTTTCGATCCGGGGATACACTTGTTTCCTTGTTTGTCTATTAGAGTGACAATTGCTGGTATCATAGCTGTTAGTCATAGTAGTCTAAATAGATTCTAACTACTGCTTAGTGATGCCGGAGTAAAGAAATTAAAACCGCTGTCAGGATTCAGTCCTTGCTGTCGCGATATCTATGAAAACTTGAATGTGAATCCGTTAAACTTAATTCTTTAATCTGTTATTCTTCAAGATTTGTCATAAGAACTGAAATTGATTTCTAGTATCAAACCTTGAAGTCTATTTTTGATGCTGACTTCTGCGTGAAATGAGTAATAAAAGAATGGTACTTTTTTTCTCTACAGGATGGCTGCATAGTTTGCCCAACTACTGACAGCACATTTGATCTGCAAACTGGTGCTATTAAAGACTGGTATCCTAACAATCCAGTCCTGAGGGTATTGACTCCTCCTTTAAGAAACTTATTTGTTTTCCCAGTGAAAATCGAAGGTGAAAATATCTTCATAAGTATAAAAGGTGGTGTAGCTAATGCTTCTGCGGAGATAGTCTTCAGCGGCAAGGCTCAACCTGGTGTAACTGCAACCAATGTCAATGTTGACGAGGTGAACCTAAATTAACTGTCTTTAGAGCATTCAGTTGTTAGCGAGTTGGTATATGGGAGCAAACACCTATCTTAATATGCTGGTTTTGTTTGTCTCAGGTACGAATGGTGGTGGATGAGGATTCAGAAGGGTTTGGTTTTACCGGGAAAAACGAATTGATAAATGGAAAGGCTGCCGTTATTGGTTTTCTTCTGCTATTGGACTTCGAGCTATTAACTGGTAAAGGTCTCCTCAAGGGAACCGGGTTCTTGGACTTCATTTACTCCGTTTCAAATGCTTTCAACTGAAAAGAGAAGTAGTATTCATTTCATAGATGCCTGGCACAGTTTTTATATGATGAAATGGACATAATGTTAATGTTCAAGCATTGCCGATTGTTGTATGTCTTGAATATTGATGATATGTAACTAACAGAGTTGTAGGCAGATGAATGAATTGTATACCCTCACATTTCCTTGTGCATTTATTCTTCCTGCATAAAATGTTCTCAAAATTGAATCTAATGCAAGTTGCTGAAACGTTTCCACTGTTATCAGGGGAGATTCTCTCATTTTGTCCATCTACCTGATCTTGATATGTTAGTATAGATGAGAAGGGATCATTATTGCAGTACGAATGAAGTGATGACTTGAAAGCTGAGGAATTGCTAGATTTCTTATTATGGGAAGAACGCGTCAAAATGAGGGCACCAATTTGACCGTAGACATGATCAAACTATTTTTCAGAGTGGGGCATTTTGCTTTCTCATCCAATCCATCCTAAAAATACAAATGGAAGATTATCATAAAGAAGAGACTCAGGGTAAGGTTAATGTCAAAGAAATTGGGGCCAGAAAAGCATTGATGGAGAGAGGTGTACTATCTTTTATTGCATTTTATCATCTTTGGTTGTCACTTTTGAGACGGAGACCATCTTTCTAAAATGAATGAAAAGAACTAGGTGAGAGAGCAGTTGTAATTCTAACTTATAACTGCACACAACTAGGTGAAACGCGCATTGCATAGTTAGGCTCCCAATCCATGTCAAAATGAATGCTTTGAAAACTAACCCTGACCCCATTTCTGGGGCAGCATCCTTAATGTTATATGAGAAAAAATGGTTCAACTTTTGCTTCTTTGACGGGAAAAAACAAAAAAAAAATAAAAATTACACCGAAACAATTCCACACCGACTCGAAATATCTGACATTCTTGAATAAATTGGTTTTAGTAAGTTTAGTACGATGATGCACCAATTCTGAATGAAAATACTGGAATATTCATACTTGCAAAGTTGCAATGGCTGGAATCTGTTTCCTGTTTAGCGCACTCTTGATGGCAGTTCCTGTGGCTCTCCAACCTCTCATCAGTACTGATGAAAAGTTGGCACTTTCTGAGTTCAAAAACCGTATAACTTCAGACCCTCAGGCGATCTTTTCCAGGAACTGGTCCTCCACCACTGATCCATGCAGCTGGTTAGGTGTCACTTGCAGCCTCCTCCAGAAAAGGGTTATTATATCATCTCTGAACATCTCAGGCTATGGCCTAGAAGGAACAATTTCACCCTTCATAGGAAACTTAACATTCCTCACGTCCTTGGATATCAGCCTCAACAATTTCTCTGGCTCTCTTCCAACTGAGTTGGGCAACTTGCATGGCCTGAAACAGATGAATTTGGGATCTAATAATCTTTCTGGCGAAATCCTGTCTAGTTTCGGAACCTTGTCACAGCTTCAGTTGCTTCATCTTGGGAATAACAACTTCACAGGTATCGTTCCAAGCTCCATATTTTCTTCCAATATGTCAAAGCTGGAGAGTTTGGATTTGGGCTATAATCTTCTTGAAGGAAGTATCCCAACATCAATCTCCAATCTTACTAACTTGAGGGTATTATTTTTGGGATATAATCAGTTTACTGGTTCTGTACCACCGGGAATTTATGGCATGCCTTCTTTGGAAACACTTGTCCTTTCACAGAATAGGTTAGTAGGTACCCTCCCAAGGGGGATGTGCACAACAAGCCATCAATCAAAACTCAAAGGGATTTATCTATCCTTTAATCATCTTCAAGGTGAAATTCCATTAGAACTTTACAGGTGCAGGAATATTGAGGATTTGTCACTGTCTTACAACGAATTCAATGGCACAATTCCGCGAACAATTGGGCTGTTGAGTAAGCTCAAGAGGTTATATATTGGTGGAAACAAATTAGCAGGTGAAAACACAGAGTTGGCTCATCTTTTCTCAAACAGTGCAACCTGAATTAGTGCTTTCATGGCCAATATTATTATCTTTGTTTGTTATGTGTTCACAGGCCGGATTCCATCAGAGCTTGGTAATCTCACTCTGTTGGAGGAACTGAGCATAAGAAGTAGCTTATTAACAGGCAGAATTCCATTATCGGTCTTCAACTTATCATCTCTCAGACAAATTGACTTGTCTAACAACAGCTTATCTGGAAGCTTTCTGTTGAATATGGTATGCGATCTTCCCGGAATTCAGTGGATGGATCTTTCAGACAACCGTCTCAATGGCTCCATCCCTTCCTGCATATGGAACTGCAAGACTCTTTTAGTCCTAGATTTATCCAAGAACAACTTCACAGGTGATGTTTCCAAGGGAATTGGGAATCTCACTCTGCTTCAACAACTAATGTTAAACGATAATCAGTTGACAGGTACTATAATATCATTCTTTTATGCTTCGTGAAGCGTGATAATCTTACAAAGTTAGAAGTTTTGGAAATGATCACAACAGTTCTGAGTGCCTCTTTTTTATTTTTTATTTTTTGGCAGGTGAATTACCCATTGAATTCGGAAACCGTGTGAATCTTGGCAAGTTTTCTTTCGACAATAACAATCTATCAGGAACCATTCCACCAGGGATCTTCAATATGTCATCGCTGACATATATGAGCTTAATGTCGAATCGCCTCTCAGGTGCACTACCTCAGAACATGTGGATTACACTTCCAGAGCTACAGGAGATTTATCTGAGTGAAAATGAATTCAGCGGAATGTTACCAAGCTATATATCCAATGCTTCGAAGATTACAATAATGGCCATGGTATACAATTCTTTTTCAGGTCCCGTACCTCATACGCTCGGCAACTTGCAATTCCTGAGGAGGATTCTTCTAGGAGGCAACAATTTTACAAGAGAAGCTTCAACACCAGAATTGACATTTATAACTTCATTCACACATTGCAGACAATTGGATTTGGTGGAATTATCCGAGAATCAGTTCCACGGTTTCCTTCCGAGATCACTTGGAAACTTTTCTGTATCACTTCAAGAGTTCAAAGCCTTTGGTAGCATGATCAAGGGTACAATTCCAAGTGAAATTGGAAATTTGAGCAGCCTGGAATCCATATATTTTGACAACAATGATTTGACTGGATCTATTCCATCAACGATTGGGAAATTAACTCGGGTTGAGCGTATATATCTCGAACATAACAGGCTGCAAGGGAAGATCCCTGATGAGATTTGCAATCTGAAGAATCTAGGTGACTTATATGTGAATGAAAATATGCTATCTGGCTCAATACCCGAATGCCTGGGTGAACTCAAATCTTTGAGAGCAATCTATCTGCACTCCAACAATTTGAGTTCCAAGATTCCATCCAGTTTGTGGGGCCTCAAAGATCTCTTAGGTCTGAATCTGTCTTTAAACTCGTTGACTGGACAGCTACCATCAGAGATAGGCAAATGGGAAGTCATAACGCAGCTGGACTTGTCAGGGAACCAATTATCAGGTACAATTCCAACTTCACTTGGAAGCACTGAATCACTGGTTTATCTGTCATTGGCTCAAAATAAGTTTGAGGGTAAAATTCCTGAATCTCTTGGAAGTTTATTGAGTTTGGAATACTTGGATCTATCGCGTAATGGTTTGTCCGGGTCAATACCGAAGTCATTGGAGAAGCTTGAGTACATGAAATACTTCAACGTTTCATACAACGGACTAGAAGGTGAAGTTCCAACTGGTGGACCGTTTGCCAACTTCACAGCTCAATCATTTCTGCACAACTATGCACTTTGCGGCGCTGTTAGGCTCCACTTTCCGGCATGCGAATCAAAAACCAAATCCAAATCCAGGCTAAGGAAAGTTCTTTCTCCACTTATTTACATTTTTCCAGTTATCGCTATTCTCGGTATCCTCGTCCTAGTAGCAGTTCTGTGGAGAAGAAAAAAATATGGAGTTGCTCGGACGGTTGAACAAGCAATGGATGAAAATAAAACACGTTTGGACTTTCCTCAATGGAGAAGAATTTCTTATGTTGATCTGTTAAGAGCAACAGATTCATTTAGCGAAAATAACCTAATTGGAGCCGGAAGCTTTGGTTCTGTTTACAGAGGCACATTTCCTGATGGATCAGTCTTGGCGATAAAAGTATTCAATTTGCAATGGGATGATGATCATGATGGAACAATATCTAAGAGTTTTGCAGCAGAATGCAAAGTGCTGGCAAGTATTCGCCATCGTAACTTGATCAAAATCATCAGCTCATGTTGTGTCAATTTCGATCCTCCCCAACCACAGTTCAAAGCCTTGGTCCTGGAGTACATGCCCAATGGCAGCCTGGAGAACTGGTTGTATCCGGGACAGGATTGTTCGCTGGACATACTACAGAGACTGGACATCATGATTGATGTTGCCTCGGCTCTGGAGTACCTTCACTTCTATCACACATTTCCAGTGGTTCATTGTGATTTGAAGCCTAGTAACATCCTGCTGGATGAAGATATGGTCGCACACGTGTGTGATTTCGGAATCGCTAAGCTTTTTGGTGAAGGGGAAAGCGTGGCGCAAACAAGAACTTTAGCTACTTTTGGTTACATGGCACCAGGTAATACATACGTACGCATGTTCTCATTTTTTCCATTTTGATTTTTTTGCTTTTCATTTCTGGCCTGATTTTTAACATGAACTACATCATATAATAGAGTATGGAACAGAAGGCATTGTGAGCACAAGTGGAGATGTGTACAGTTATGGTATAGTGTTGATAGAAACGTTCACAAGGAAAAAGCCAACAGATGATTTCGGAGGAGCAGAAGAAGAACCCTCAAATCTGAAGCAGTGGGTGAAGAAAGCGATCCAAGAAAACGCCGTAGTGGCCATTGTTGACAGCAATTTGAGTGGCAACAAAGAGGAAGAAGGCAGCATGAAGAAGAGGAAGGCAGCAGGATACAAAGAGGTGGAAGAAGAATGCCTAATGTCTATCTTTCATGTGGGACTAAATTGTTTGGTTGATTCGCCACAAGACAGGATCAACATGAGGGACATTGTGAATAGGCTGAAAATGATCAAACTCGCAGTTGAAACTTGTTGTATGGATCAGGGTGGAATTGGGAGTTATTATTCCAATAAGGAAGAAGATGAGGAGCCAATTCTATCAAGTAGGGGAGTTCATTTCTCAGGCGCAACAGGGGAGAAGGAAGATTAATAATTCCATTCCATGCGTGATGAGCCTACTCCATGGAAGAATTACAATAATGTTAACCAAAAAAAAGAAAAAGAAAAAAGAATTGCAATAATGATGTTATTTTGGTCTCTTAAAGTTGAAGTCGAGAAACTCAATATTTAGGAATTACATGAATGTGTTCATCTTGGTCTTATATAAAAGACGTTAAAGTAATTCATCAACTTAAAATACTATTCTTTCCCTACTAAAAGAAAATAGTCATACTTAATTGGTAAATTTTACTATAGTTTTATAAATTAGACTATTTTTTTGAAACCGATACGGTAAAAATAAATAAATAAAAAGATCACAGGTCATCAATTATGATCATCAAGAATACTACTACTACTCCAAAAAAAAAAAAAAACTTTTGACATAGTTTGGGATGACGTCATTTTAGTTCCTCAAACCTTGGACCGAAGACGACCAAATTTTTTCAAAATAAATAAATAAATAAATAAAAAGAGTAACAATTATTGGAGTGGAGTGGTTAGCTGTACAATATAAGAGGACACAATGATTGAAGCTTTAAATTTACTGTACAGTAACGAGGGCTATGTATAGTACAATAATTGAGTTGAGGAGGGTTTGAAGTTTGAACTTGAAGTCTGAAGTGCAAGAGCAGTAGTCAGTTATAATATAAAGCTCAAGGTGTATCTAATTTGAAATTTATGCGCTTAAAAATATGGTAAAAAAAAAGACTTTTCAAATTTTTTATTTCTTAATATCTCTCTTAATTTTCAGCCATCATTAATCATATCCATCTAACTTCTTATTCCAATTCAAAGACGTCTCAAACTAAAAAAATCTAAAAAACATAATATTCTCTGCAGCGATTTAGTATCAAAACCTCTCGTCGGCGGTATTTTTAAAGACGAAATCCGATTGCGCATCAAATCCCGTGAGTTTGGTTGCAATATACGCTATTGAACATGAGAATTATGGTAAGATTTGAGATTATTCATCTGTTTTGTGTTTTGTCCGGTGAATTTTGAAAAAGATTAATAGATCTAGGTGTTGTTCATCAGCTTAATAGATCTAAGCTTTGTTCATCAGTTTAATATCATTATTCATCTTTAAAACATGTTAGTTCATTAATGTTTTAGTTTTCTTCATCAATTTGTGGTTGATTTTAGAAATTAGATTTTGACATCATTATCTATTTCTGGCGGTTATTCATCATCTTAATATCATTATTCATTATCAATTTTGGGTTATTTTAGTCATGTTTTCTTCTTCTGTGAAATGTTTATTCATCATCTATTTCTAGTTATTCATTATTTTTGCTTAGTTATTCGTTCTAATTGTGATACAAACTACAAGTGATGTTGTTCATCATGTAGTATGTGATTGTACACAATTGTAAATATGTGTCATTAATATTGTAAAATAGTGTTATTCATCCTGTCAATATATGTCATTCATCGTTTGAACATGTGTTATTCATTCTGTAGATATGTGTATTCATCATACAAATTTATGTCATTCATCACCAGTTATGTTATTAATCATGTAATATGTACCGTACACGATTGTTATCAACTGGATTCGATTTATGTGATTTTAATGTTTATTCATCATTTTCAAAATGATTATTTATCTTCAATAGCATTGTATTGATGATTAACAGAGTTTTGATTGAATGTGAAATCTCACTTATTATAATGTTTTTTTTTGTTTGATCAACGGCAAAGAAATGCTCATCAAGATGAACTCGATCGATCGGGAATTAAATATTTGGCAGAGTTGCTGAAATCAAACAATCAACATATAGGTGTTGAGCATCGGCGAATCATTCAAGACCGTATATGTTAAAAACAATGACTAGTGTTATTAATAATGTAAAATAGTGTTATTCATCTTGTAAATATATGTCATTCATCGTTTGAATATGTGTTATTCATTTCATAGATATGTGTATTCATCATGCAAATATATATATATATATATATATATATCTATTCTTCATTTTATTATTGTTATTCATCTTGGATGGGATCATTATTCATCAACATTTGCTTCGTTATTCATCTTTGTAGATATCTATATTCATTTCAAAATTTTAAATTTATTTATCCATAACTTTGTCACTATAAGAATACCATTATTCATCCACAATATTATCATTATTCATCGACAAGAATACTATTATTTATCCGAACAAACATCATTATCTATTAAAATCTTCCATATTTGACGCTTAATTCTCCAGATTTCATTGATAATCAGTTCAAATTCTCCAATTGATTCTTCGGATTTATAAGTCTCGATGATGAATCATATTCAACTTTACGCAAATAAAATCCATAGATATAAAAAATTTTCTCATAAAATAAAATAATATAAAAGATAACAGGATAAGCAAAAAAGAAAACGGTTTAAAATTAAATGTGTGAAAAAAAATGGGACGAAAATTGGAGGATCTAATGTGCGTATAACTGAAAATTAAGAAAAAAAAATAAATCAACTTGTGTAGAAGGAAAGTGTATTACACATGCCAATGAGGTACACCTTGCAAAGTATACCTAGGTGCTTGTTATTATTTGTCACCAATTCAAGTTGATGTATATATTTGTAGTTTTTTTTTTTTTTTTAATATCAACATAGATATCCTTCTATATTCAATAAAAGATACTTTATCAACTCAATCATGGGCTATCACACTGATAAAACATTTTATTAATGAGGAGGAATTGATTCGTCAAAATGTTCCATTTATATCAAAATATTCCTTGATGTATGGTGTGCTCTCTCTATGAGCGTCTAAAACCTTCTTTTGATACATCCCACATTTTAAGAAAATTTTAAATATTTTTTACGGGCATAACCTTCTATCAGTGTACTAGGGCAGCTCAAATCATTATGATATGTCGTAGCAAGTAGTCTATGGGGTTAGCTTGGTTAGTGAATGGTTGGAATACTAGTAATTAATTTAAAACTATTCAATTAAGAAAAAATATTGAGAGTAATTTAGAGAATTTTCATTTCACAATATTGTATGTTGGTCTTTGATAAAACGAGTCTTATGTCACCTTGTGATTTTTTCTAAAACAATAAAAGAGGTCAGAAGTAAGAATTGGTAACAGAGCAAGGCAGTAAAAGGAGAATTCAAATTCGAGAAGAGGTGAATTGGGGACGACACTTCCAAAGTCATTTTGATGGGTTGACTTTTAGGGTTGTTGGGGAACTTGGGACGTCTTCAGAGGTTGCAAATTTTGAGCTGTAAACATCTCAAGCAATTTCCCTCCGCGGAAGCAATGAAACACCTCACCAACTTACAAACTTTGATCATCTGACTGTCCACTTCTTTCATACAACCGGTTTGAAGGAACTTACTCAGAGTGGCTCAAGAAGATTGCTCAAAGAATTTCAATTTCATTAGCAGTTGCTTGCTGCTCTTTTCGAATCTAACTTGTGAGTGCCTAAAAATCCAATTCTTTTATTTCCCTTTGTTCACCATTGCACATAAGCATGCCTACATGTCATCATTTCATGTCATCAAACTCAACTACTGTATGTTCATTGCTGTTGGCAGGTGCAGAGAACATTCACTTTCATGAACATGTCTTATCATATTAAAGCTTTTCAAACACAAAGAAATCTTTGCGGGATATGTGTACTCTTCCGCTATGGAAGCTCACGAGTACTTTTGAAAAGAATGGATCAAGTTGAGGTATCTAACAGTTACGGTTTTACAATGCGTACGTGATTTCCATCATTTTCCGCCTTTCAAGATCGCCTTTATAGGTAGTTTTTATGCAGAAAATGTGTGTTGAAGTATTCTTGGTGGAACATCTATTCAGATTTGGAGGGGCTGACTACGTACTAATGGTCGATATAAATGGCTGGACATAGATGATGAGAGGTCAATAATGAACACCCTTAAGGGGCTCTCCGACCAGCCGAGGATTCCGCTTAGTCCCCTTGTAATGTGTAGCAGTTGTTCATGGAAAAGGAAGTGCGACAATACTCCTCCTGCAGCAATCATGAAGAATGCATATCTGTGCTAATGCAAGTTGGTTTTATTTTGCTCTTTGATGAGGATTATGACTTTTTACATTAAATTTATTAATTAAGTGGATGTGACGAAAGTGAAATCCATACCGACGTCTCCGGTTGATTGCATCGATGGCCGTGACGTCGTCGAAAACCTAGAACTTGCAAGACAGAGTTTCGGGATCTCCCGACGGTAGATTCTCCAATGCTTAAGTCAGTTATGAGACTCTCCTATACTTAAGTTAGTAATGTTCTAAAATAATAATAAATACATAAGATTGTAATTAGTAGCCCGTACCTTTAATGTGAAAGGTTATATAGTGCTAGAGTTACCTGATTTTGAGACCATTTCTTAGTAGAAAAATAATCACTGAACCGTCCTAAAAGCTTCCAAGACATAGGTTGACCTAATACTTGAACTTGGGCTGGCCTCGACCACATACCTATTAATTTATCCTTGTCAAGTATCCCTTATTAAGACTACATTTTGAAGTCTAAATAAAATGTAGGTTTGATAACACAAATTCTCCTCAAGTTCGAGAAAAGCTGGCTTAGCTCGAGAATCTACGGTAAGTTAACAAAGTTAGAAAAATCAATATAATAAAAGCACAAGAGCGTATCTTTCTCGGAGCGCTTTCCACATATATACAATTGACATATGTGTTAATTCACGAGAAAACCAAAGTCACTTATCCGGACTTCACATTGAGAAATTCTTATGTGATGATTTTCACAATCTGCTTTAGAGAACTATTGAAATTGATGCCCCTGTGTCTGGCAAGAAATTAGGAAAGAAGTGTACAATGAAAATTTTAAGAAATTAAGAAAGAAATTACAGCTTGGCAACACAAAGAGTTTTACATGTCACATTTTAAAAAAAATTTGAACATTTTTTATGGGCATAACCTTCCATCTTATATATTCTTCTGCTGATAGATGTGTTATAGTCACCCAAACATATAATTGGGCTTTTAAAGCCTTTCGACTAAATCAAATGACAATGTTGAAGATATTTGAGGACTACACTTTTTGGATCTTTGGCCCATTGATTGGGCTAACTAGTTTGATACTTTGAAGAATTCAAAATGAGCTGTAATTTTATAAAGTTAAAATAATTGATATACCCAATTTGAAACTTTATTGACTTTGGAAATTGCTTAATGATTCATTATTAAAAGGCCAAAAATTTCATTTGACTAATAATAAATTATACATTGTAATGAATAATAGTTAGTATTATAGATTGTTAACGATGATACACTTACTTGTAGGATTTCGAATACATCAAATCATTTAAGTCGATTTAAAGATACAATTTATATGATTTTGAATAAAAGGTATAATCATATCTAACAAAAAGAAGTACATACTATAGAAATTAAATAGCCCCCCCATTCACACAAAAATCATATTTATGTTTTAACAAACATCAATATGGGACACCTACATATTACTATATTTATTGAAAAAAAAAACGTGATTACATAATACCATTTTGAGATACTTATTAAAATGAAATTTTTAACCGCCCATTCAATTTGATTTTATATCAAGATTTTAGTTTTTGCAAAAAGTTTAATGCAGTTTCTTTTATAATACATATGTATACATAAATGTTTATGTACATGTCCTTTATCAACTCAATCATGGGCTATTGCACTGATAAAATATTTTATTAACGATGAGGAATTAATTCGTCAAAACATTCCATTTCCATATGCACGATCCACTTAATTTAAAGTATATCCATCTCCGTCCATTTAAATAGTTTCATTTTGAGAAAAACAAGAAGAGATATATTTATTTAAATCATGATCACTTCACCACAATAAATTAATAATGACACGTTTCTAAATGACAATTAGTGTAAAGAAAAATTTAATGGTGAAGAAGAAGAAGAAGAAATTTCTTCAAATATCCACACACATCTTGCGTTTTCAATTTTATAACCATGTTCCAAAGTTCCAACTTTCAAGAGGGTGACAGATCTACTCATTTATTGAGTAAATTTTATTTTTTTTTAATTTTGTGAAATAAATGAAGAAAATTGTTTATTGTACTATTAAATTGTATACGTTTGAGGTGGGCAACACAAGAGTATAAATATAGTCTACCCATGAAAGAACAGCTCTTTGGAAAACAAAAAAAAATTTCCCAACATTTCTCCTCTTCTCATCTCCTCTTCTCTTTCTTTTCCCCCCATCATTTCTCCCTCCTCCGTTGATGATGCATATCAAAACAAACACAAATTATAACATGAGGGGTGGAGGTGGTGGTGGTGTTGGTGACTTTGCTCGCAGGCTGCTTCTCCAAAATCATCAGAAAACTCATCTTATCAGACAGGATGATGATCATGACCATACATCATTCTTGTTTCATAATCATCATGTGGCCCAATTTGACGGCGATGATCATCATTCCAATTCTCATATCCAAGGTGATCAACAATTCAAAGCTTTTCATGATCAACAAGAGGAGGAGGAGGAGGAGGAGGCTTCATCAATGGAGAGAACAATGTTTTGGGAGTCGCAACAATCTTTGCTTGAGGTAATCAATTATGTCTACAAACATTTCTCCAAGCTATCAATTTCCTTCTTCACGTTTTTATTCAATTATCAAAGTATTAATTTTTTCTTGTTTTTTTTTTTGTTGGTTAATCAGAAGTTGGAAATTTTATGTAATGTGTTTGGAGGTGGGTTGGTTATTAGAAAGGAATGAAAGAAAGGGGGAGGAAGAAGGGTTATATAATTAAATTAAGAAACCAATAATTAATTGACTATGGAAATTAATAATTCATATACAGCGTTTGATTATTTTCTTTAATGATTGCAGTGCTTTTTTCTTGAACACTCATTAGTTCCATTACAATCCATATTAACTCAAATTTATTATTCTTTGTGATTGATACTAATGATCATTAACTAACATACATCCAACAATTAGCTCTTGAATTCAATGAAAGGAAAAAACAATGCATTTTAGATTTTTCTGAATTTATGTACCGGAAAATTCTATTTCAATTTTGAAATAATTATTTTGTTTGTTACTTCATTTTGTGACAAAAGAGTATTTAACAAGAACAAAAAAATCTTTTGATCTTTATTTCTTTCCCCCACTTGTCTTTGATATTATTTAATTTCTACTCTATGTCATTTTCTTGTTAATATTTTGTGATTTTGTTCCGTACTCGTGATGAATATCAGCAATTGTGGCTGTGAATACCAACAAAGTTGAGTCGGAAGAATATGTGGATATAGTTGTGGTTTTGGTCCAAACCAAACAACTTTAAAGAATAAATAAAATAAAATTGCATGGTCAAGAGTGGAGGACACCACAAATAATGAAATACATATAAACTCTACTTTTTTTTTTGTTGGGCTAATATTGAAATATATCTTTGATTGACAGAATTGACATATGTTATACATTTGAGATTAGGTGACAATTGGGGACAACCATATATTATTATTTATGTGGCGTTCAATCATTTTTCCCAGCTTAAGCTCTGTGTTTTCTTTTTTTTTTGAAATAATAATTTTAGTGTTTGCTTCGGAGAAATATCCGATGTTCGAGAACAAGTATATGCTCTTTGGATCCACCAAACCTAACTTTCCTTGAAAAAAAAAAAAAACTAGTGTGGGTAATACACAAATTGAACTCTAAAGTATTTATTTCTGTTTCTATATAGCTGAGAAGAAAAACAAAAATAAAAATTGGCAGGAGATATTGGAGCAATACAAGTCAAATTACTCCAAATTGAGAGATGAGCTGAGGAGGCACATAGAGTTATCTAAGAATGCTAAATTTTGTGAATGCATGGTGGACCCAAATTTAGATGATTGCTGCTCCAATTGTTTGAGGAGACAAGTTGTGAATCTGCTGTGTAAGAAGGGTTTTCATGCAACCTTAGTCACCTCCTCCTGGAAGAAAACACCCACAGTTCCTGGAGGTATGGTCTATATATTAACTCTCATTTTTTCGCCTTCCCTCCAATTCCAAAGGTAATGTATATGAAATGATGATGGATGATTCTTTGATTTCAGGGAAACACGAATACATCGAAGTGATCGTAAGCACGCAAGGGAGGAAGCGGAGAATCAAGTTCATAATCGAAGTCGAATTCAAGGATGAGTTCAAGATGGCCAAAGCATGCAAGGAGTATAACAATCTAGTGAACTTACTCCCACCAACCTACATAGGAAAGGCTGAGCATTTAGATGCGATTGTTCGTGTCATGTGTGAGGCAGCTAAAAGGTCTACATCTGAGAACAAAATGCATTTGGGTCCATGGAGAAAGAGGAGTTTTATGCAGATGAAATGGTCTGCTTCTTCTTCTTCTTCTAGTTCCATCTCCTCCACACATGAGTCGAAGCAAGAAGAGGGCGATGGAGTTATATCCAAGTTATTGGTTCCTGCCACAAATTTAGCTGTACGGGTTGCATAAAAACTTTGTCGGAGGCTTTATTTTTTTGCAGATTGTTTTGGCCGAAACTTGATTCAAATATTCGGCCATTCATATAGTAAGAGAAAGGCTTTAGTTGCTGATGGTGTTGCCACAACGTCCCGTACGTTTTTTGCACCTTCATATTGCTGTGAGAGAGTTGCCTGGTAAGATGAATTTGCCAAGAGTTTTTGCAGATTCCTAGGTAAAGTTTTGCGCTTTTGCAACAAGATAGAGCTGGATGATATTCAAGAGTGAGTTGTTGAAGAACGTATGTATGTCACGAATACCTTAACAAATTTGTAATAAATCTCAAGAAGCATATGCTTCATTTTTCTGGTATAAAAACTTCAACCTCCAGTTTCATTTGCGATCCCCTTTTCATTTGCAGCAACAGAGTCTTGTGAGTTCGTAAGAGAAACATCCAATCTTTTCGTTCGACAATGTAAGGACGATACAATCGTACACAGTTCAAAATTCCACCCAAAATAAACCACTCCGAGCATCATCACGCATTGAAAGCCATCTCTGAAGCATGACAAGCATTCAGGTTCGCCTCCAATCAAAACGCAAATGAAGCTCCCTGATGGTTTCTAGGAAACCGAATACATGCAACAAGAACATCGAGTTCAAATGAAAATACATAAAACACTTGTTTCTAATCATTAATCACACATAACCAATGCCAAAAGTTCCAGCTCCCACGCATGAATTTTACACAAGTTCACAAAACTAAAATATTGATTTCAAAGCACAGTTTAATTAGACAACTAATCACATATTGCGCCACGGTGTACCAGCATGTCCTCTGTCAAGAGAAACCAAACTTTCCCGGTAAACTAAGTATGACAGCGAATAATTAGGAGCTCGGCAGATGGAACCGTATTCCTTAATCACTCTACCACGGTTGCTACCGTCATCCTTCAGATGGTAGGAAATCAACTCTTCATTGCTCGCTACTATGAAAAGCTTCCCATCATTCCAGCACGATATAGAAGGAATACTAATACTCGGCATAGGACATCCTATCGAGTATCTCTTCACCCAACCCTCTTCCATCCCGTTCCTATTCCCATAGCCCTCCATCATCCACACCTCGACATTCATACCCGACAAGAACAAAAACGCAAGGGAATCATACAACACGCCAACATTCCATGTGGAGGTGACCCTGTCAACCTCTGACGGGGCATCTCTAGGTATAACCATTTGACGAAATCCCAAACTCGTCACATCAAAGCAAAGAATACTACGAGACCTGGTGCACCAATGGAAGTACCTTCCCTCAAGAACAGCAGCACTGTTCCGCTCATCAATATGAGGTAAAACTACATCAAGTTTCCTCCAAGAATTGGTATTCAAACTATACATTTCAGCACCTACGGTTGGCCAACCCTGAGCAAATATCCCTTGATCAGATGATGAGAATGAACCCAGTTCCTCCTGACTTAATGATATTGGCTTATCGGTAAGCAAACTGGAGATCTCAAAATCATGGTGAATGGTTGAAGCATCAAGTTTCAAGGCCCCGAGGAACCAAACTAACCTAATCACATAATAATTGTCACTAGAAGCATCAAAACCAAAACCGACCCCATGAGTGATTGCATAATTAGAAGAAAAACTGGAATCAGGGAGAGCCATGAATTTCCTGGTGGTGGGATTGCACAAATAAATCCTGGAACAAACAGAGATGCATACAATTCCATTGCAGGAACCAAATAATCTCACAACAAATCCAGCAGGAAAAGGCAAGGCTAAATTAACTGGCGCAGATAGATGGTCAACGTCATCATCATTATTATTATTAGTATTAGTATTATTATCTACAAGGCCATCAAGGGGGCAAATGCATAACATCCTCTTCACAAAATTAGTATCATCAAAATTCCACCACCGGCGCCGCCTGCGCCGCCCTTTGAGGAGGAGCACGCGGTATCGGTCAATAGTAGAGTGCAAATCAACAAAATAAGAACTTTTGATGAATTCATTCAGCTTCTTACTTACACAGCAAAGCCTCATCAGCGATTCCACCGGCAACCTCAACAGGATGTCCCCCACAATTTCCTGCGGCAGATCATCCATTGTCTTTGTAATTATGATTTCCCTTGTGGGTTCAATCAATCTCAACTAGCTTGGAAGATTTCCGGAAACCATCAACAGAAAATGAAGAACTTTATTGGATTAAATGTCAAAATAAGTTAGGGAAGGAGAAGAAGAAAGAAGAGCATCTTCAAAAGGTGCCAACTTTGACCAAATGCATGGACCGATAAAGAAGGCAAATAATTGAGGAGAAGGTAGAAATATAATTCAAAAGAAAGGAAAGTGAAGTTTAGCATTTGGCAACTCATCAGCTACTACCTTCTGTTCTAGATAATCTGTACGAAGTCTTCCAAGTCAACTCATCAGCTCAGACTGCCTCATTTCTCTTTTTATTTATTTATTTATTTATTTTTTTCCCCAACTAAATAAACAGTAGGCTTAGGAAACAGTAGATTTTGGTATTCACCACTCTCCTCTTTGGAATTCAGCTTTAATACCATTTTGATTTTTGACTGGCAAAAGGATAATTCAGGTTAGAGGCAATCATTTTGACTTACACTGTGGAGTACTTCACAAATAAGAACTGATGGAGTATATAAAATGACTAATTGCATGGCGCTCATCCGAAGCAAATAGAATAATGTTTACTAATGTGCTGGTAAAAAGGAATGTAAGTATATGTGTACACCAAGTTTACAGGAGTTTCATTACAGGCTTCATAATTGGATTTCCAATTGGGGGAAAAAAAATAATGGTACACTCATCGAATATGGATAACAAATTACAAGATGGGCAAAAACTAGAAAAAAAATTTTGTGCAATTTGAAAAGGTGTTCTATTAGTTTGAAGCAGAAAAAAAATCATTGCCGCCTAGAATCCTTGGAATGAGAATGAAAGAATCTTGAACAACCCGTCCGGATTATCAGCATGTACCTGTTGCATGGTTGGTATGACATCAAGAAGATGTATTCAAGACGGAAGAAACCTAAACCTGATAAATTGTGAGCTGATGTTGCAACTTACCCAATGACCTGCATCTTCCAATACATGCATTTCAACTCCGCCTCCCTCTTCAGCCGCTTGCTCCTCAGCCGCATGAATTCTCTGAAGATCTTCGAGGGCCCACCGGTGTAAACTTCTCTCAGCTTTTAAAAAATTTACATGTACACCACGAGGTACATCTTCCACAAGTTTCCTGCATGGATTCGCAGACAAGAAAAAGTTATGCAAGGGTTACAACTTGACAAACGCAACAGCCAGAAGAGTGTCTCATAGAGTAACATGCTCTCAATGAAGGTTCACATATACTAAACTTATCTAAGTCACATGACAACAATGTTTGATGCGGACCTAGACATCAAGAATATTTCACATTATTCAAGCAACATAACTATGTTGTATGTATGTCATGAAACAAAAATAATTCTAGGAACAATGAGACAACATGGTGACAACATTTGATTCATTTGATGAATGAGAAAGGGGAAACTGTACCACATGTTAGTTTCTTCATATGACTTGTACATTTCAGAAATACCGTTGAGATCAAATATCCAAGAGAAGCTGGATGATGATGAACCGGGAGGGCCTCCTTGCCGCAGATTAGTTACCACCCACTAGCAATGCAACATCATTACAAAGGTCAGGCATGGAAAAGCCAAACAAGATTGTCACAGCATTTTTGTTGGATACAAAACATAAACGAGTCTTTCATATGAACAGAGGTCACAAATCAATATACAACTTTCAACACATTAAGCCTAAAAATGCTATTGGATTGATGCTGACAGCCTAGGCAGTATTAACAAGATCGCTGAAAGGAATGTAAATTCTACCTGTGCCACATCATTTGAGAAACCTTCCTGAACTAAAGCATCCACAACATCCCTTTTGGAAGAAATCTAGCTTTGAATAAATTGTGAACATATCATAAATTGAAATCAGCATTACACACACCAAATACCAATATGAAAAGAATTAAAAGGACGAGGTAGATAGAGTCATACATATCCGATAAAAAGCACAAAAGAAATCATCCATTCATCCCCATTACCATTAATTATCCTCATAGCTTCGAGCTGAAAAGTTCATTGACTCTACATAGCTCAGAAGAACAGTTACAAATAAGAGTGCACTCACCTCAGAAGGCAATCTACTCAGAAAAGTAATTAGTTCAGCAGGATGGTCATCTCCATCTCCACCAGCTCGAACTTTTCCAGGGGTGGAATCTAGAACCCAAACCTGAAAGCCAATGGAGTTGAGAGATTGGACAACATTGTAAAATTTATTTCACAAATGATGGGAATCAGATGACATACTCTCACAGGTCGGGCAAGAGGTTTTGCAGCTTGCTCGACCATGCTCAAGGCGACTGCAAATAAATGAGATTAGTTTCAGTGCACGAACCAGAGCACGTCTACCTGAGTGTAGAATGAATCAGGCTCCATAGAATCTATTATTTCTAAACCAGACCATTCGAGCGAAAAAAGAATCTACCTTTCCCTCCAAAGCTATGACCAACTACGACACGGGGAGTTAGTTTAAGCTGCCCAAGCTACACAAATAGAAGAATATGTATTAAAAAATCAGCAAATTGCAGAAATCCACATCTAGCTAACATAAAATTTAAGAGAATCAATGGACACAACAGGTCTAGGTCCAAAAATTCCAACGCAATCCAAATGATTATCACGTAGCTATCACGCGTCATTTAGTGTCTTTTGCATGTTACAGGAAGTAAGGGTACATTAATGTAAATAGATATAGCCCAAAGTACATACAAGCTTTAAGACATCGAGAGCTGCTGCAGCAACAGTATGAGGTCCCTTCTTTTGGATAGATGTTGAATCACCATGGCATCTTAGGTCTACCAAGAGAAACTGGGTCAACCAACATTATGGTAAGATTTTCAGAACTCTAAAGTGCTTAAAAAACAAGTTTGGCACAGTTTCGTTTCCAGTCAGTATTAGATGTACGCAATTGGACCGTGAAACAGAAAGGTAAAGCATGAAAAACGAAAAAAGAACAATTGAAAACATGTATAAACAAAGGCATCCTCTACGGAGACCAATCTCTGAACTCTAACCGCAAAACCAAATCAAAGGATGTCAAGATATCAAAGTTCACTAACTAATATCAAAGTTTTACGGGAACAAATCAGTACAGAAATGACAAGAGGAAAAACTTATAGATCCTAAACAACTACCCCATATATATATAGTCAGCTAGCAAACACAAACAATGAAAAGAAAACAGAGGCCTATATTCTCCAGAACTAGTCAATAGAAATTCCATTCGGTTCCCTCCAAATTGTCAATTTTAGGTTACGTTTTCCCAACAAGTGCACTGATGCATGCTCAGCCATCAATTACAGGAATGAGTATCTTGTTTTATCTTTAAAGAAGGACATAAGTATTGCATTAATCTGATCATCAGAGAATCAAATAACCAGCTTCTGCCAGGCAACAATGCAGATGATTGACCAAAGGAGACCACACAAATGATTAGGCCATGTTTATAAAAGCAGCAAAAATAAGGCAACAGAAAAGAAATGAAGCAGATAACCCCTACCCACCTGCCATTTCGGAAATTCCTTAGCCAATCTCCTTGCGAAGGTTCCTGCCATTAATCCCAGCAGAGTAAGATTAGTCAACAGTCAACCTCGGCATATTTACGTTGCTATGACGGTGGCATTTAGCCAGTTAACCTCCAAATGGTGAAAAAAAATATGTGTAGATAGGTTCGAGGGATATAAGTATTACAAATAAATGGAAACTTCGTATCATAACTCAGGTGGAATGAACCACAACTTGGAGCCAAGTGCAAAGCACTCATAACCGCCACAAAAATTTCATGTGAAATTCGAATTCTCTGACACTTAGGTTAAATCCCCCTTTTGGTAGACAACACCAACAACTGGCAATGGATAATTACTAATCAGGTGGACCAACAATTTTGAAAAGTCTATGTTAGATGTTAAACTTGATCATGTTGACCTAAATTTGGCTTTAGTCAACACAACTATTTGATGGAACCACACTATAGGATAATAAAGATCCAAACAAGAGCAAGTTCAAGGATAGATTTAAATTGACTTTGAAAGATACCTACAATATATTACTTACCCCAGTTTTTCCTGCTTCCCAGAATGCCATGCAAGAGAACAGCAGTTGGTGGCTCGGGGACTGATCTGTTCATAATATAACTCCAAGTCACCTGTCCGTATGGTCACGTGAACAGCACAATGAGAACTTCAAGAATGCTCATGACTAGCTAAAAACTTTCCAGAATTGCATTCCATAAGATCATTAGAGACACATGGCGAAAGATATGCAGTTCCCATGGTGCATCATTATAGCATACATATATCAGTAATAAATTACAGGTATCAGAGAAAAGGCAAGAACATACATTAGCTCCTTGAACAAGATCATATGCCTGCAAAAGAAATTCGCCTTTGTCAAGTTACGCATGGACACAATGGAGACAAAATCACGCTTCTCCATAGATTGCAGTTTGAAAGAAGCAATTCTAGTACCAGAATATCAGCAGGCTTCACGATTGCTCTTTTGCCCATGAGCCTTTCATCTACCAACGTCATCTGTATACTTGGAACTTTAAGAGCTCTCTGTCCCCTTGTTGAACTACGCAAAAATTCCTACAGAAGTGAGGACATGAGGCAGCAAAATTGAACAACAAAAATCAAATCAACATACATCACCAAAATGGCAAATTTTTTCCATTAGGCAATTAAACAATAATCCAAACTTGTTGCTAAGTACTAGTCGGTACAACTACCCAATTGAAGATTTATAGGGGTCACTTGTGGGGCCGCGTCAAGACAAAGCTAGAGTAAGACAGATAGTATTAATCTTCTCATGAAGGTTTACACCAAAAATTGGCAAGATGGCCAACAGTGGTCACTCTAAAGAGATTAATGGATGATTTTGGAGACAAATAAAGCTTTGTAACAAAAGATGTGATAGTAAAAAATGCCCACATCAAAATGTAGTGTTCTGAAATACACAGAGGAAAGGAGCTAATATGTTCAAAGTTCAAACTTTGTGAACAAGCTTGATCAGATAGACACGAAGCTCATATGTATGAACCAAAGTATAACGCATATTTTGAGGGCTCAGTTAATCGACATCGAATTATGCTATAGTACCAGCACTTGACTAGGGAAAAAAATAAATAAATAAACCTCCCTTGATCAACAGACAAAAATAATTATAAAAAAGAAAAAAGATGCTGTATTTCTTCCTCTGCCAAAGCAGTTGCATTGGATCACTCCTTTTCTATCATAAAGTACTAAACTTGGGAACCAACCGGAAGGGTAAACAAAATAAAAACCTGAAGTAACGCCAGCTAATATAATGTCAGAATAACGAGCATTGTGTAATTGGACGTTACCACTCCGGCAGGCCTCGAAATCTTCAAAAATGGGCATCCCCGAGTAGCAGCAATCTTCTGGATATTAAGATTTAACCTAATTTCCGCGAGATTATAGCCTAAGGAAGAAAACTCCCGGTGCAAGCTGGCCATTGAACCCGAATTCCACGAAGATATTCAAAATGAATCCAACAGGAAAAGAAGAATGAAAGAAATGAATTTCCCGTTTTCCAGTAAGAGAACAAATTCATCAGAGCAAACGAGAGGGAGAATTTGAAGATTCTGACGGAGCAAACGAGAAAGAGCACAATACAGCAGAGCTTTTGGAATTTTCCTGTGTGTATGTGGGAACTGGGAAGAGTTCGGAAATGGTAAATGACAAGAGTACCCTTTTATTTTATTTTGTGTTTCCTTTTCTTTTTCCCTGAATGAATTTCAGAATCGACACCTTCTTGTGCGGGAAGAAGGGAAAACAAGAACAACTGGAAGGGGGTGGAACCGTGGAAAACCCACCGAAATTTGATAAACTCATAAACCCTAAAGGTAGAACTAATGGTCTAAAACCCCAAAGCCTTTCACTTCATTTTCATAGCATCCTCATCCTGCATTGCTGCCTGTACTGCAGTCGATTTTGCTTTTTATCCCTTTTCTTCTTGCAGCTTTCAATTCGCTTCTCTGGTGAGTTACTTCTTTCTTAGACTTCTTTTTCTTAATCAGATTATTCATGTCTCGTGATTGATCTTGGTTGCAAAATTTGGTTTCCCTTCTCCTTCATGGAGCTTAATGTTCTTGAAAATTTATCTATCTTTTTGTTTATGAATTGATATTGCATCCCCCAACCTCCAACCCCTTTTTGGCCCTTGTGTTTATTGGTATTGCAGAGCAAGATGCTCGCTTTTCACTCTTCCAATGTTTTGAGGTTGTTGTTTTTTTGGAAGTGGTGATATGTGATTTTTTATTTTTTTTTCAAATAAATGCAAGCTATTGTTTACTTTGTAATTTGGTGTACGGCATCTGTAGAGATTCTGTTCACCTTACTGTAATGTTTGCTGAAGACAGGATTTGAGGAGGATCAGCTGGTGATCGTTTCAAATGTTGCTGCAGCAGCCATGTATTCATCACTCATTTACCGTTTCAGTATTCTATACAATTGTAATAGCTACATTTTATGCCGCCTTCGCCTAGTTGCCTGCCCACACACATTTCTTTTTCCCGAATCCAAAAACTCATTCCTAAAAAGTGGAGACTAAGCGACCTTACCGGTGATGATTCTATGTTTTTGGATAGCCTTTTGAAATCACTCAAGGAATTTGCCACCCGAGGCCATATATCAGAGGCCTTCAAAACTTTCTCGACCATTAGAAGTCATGCTTTAGCCTCATCTTCATTTGACCTTACTACACAGGCATTGTGTTCCCTGTTGGATTGTACTTCTAAACTGAAGTCATTTTCGGAAGGTGAGCAACTTCATGCCCATATAGTCGGCACAGGTCTAGGGGAACATCCTGCCCTGGTTCCGAAATTGATAACCTTCTATGCTGCCTTTGATTTACTGGCTGCTGCCCATGCCATAACAGAAAGATCAAATTTTTTGCATCCATTGCCTTGGAATATTCTGATACCTGCCTATGTCAGAAATGGCCGTAATAAAGAGGCTATTTTCATTTTCCGACGAATGCTGAACTATGGAATAAGGCCTGATAAATTCACTTATCCTTCTGTTCTCAAGGCTTGTGGTGAGCAATTGAATTTGTCCTGTGGTCAGGTAGTCCATGGGTTAATAGAAGTTAGCTCCTCGAAACATAACTTATTCGTGCAGAATGCGTTGGTCTCCTTCTATGGGAAGTGTGGGCAAGTCGATGCAGCTCGTAAGATATTTGACAAGATGTTTGAAAAAGATTCAGTTTCTTGGAACTCGATAATTTGTGGGTATGCCTCTAAAGGTCTGTGGCAGGAAGCTTTTGAGCTTTTCGAAGACATGAGAGAAGAAGGTACACGCGTAAACATCATTACTTGGAATATCATTGCCGGAGGTTTCATGAAAACTGGGAACTTCAAACGGACTCTTGGGTTGATTTCTCAAATGGTTACTAATGGCGTAGGTGTGGATTCTGTGGCTGTAATAATTGGATTAGGTGCTTGTTCACATTTGGGCGCGCTAAAACTTGGCCGACAATTTCATGGTCTGGCTGTTCTTTATCATTATGATCGTTTGGATAATGTCAAAAATGCATTGATTACTATGTATGCTAGGTGCAAGGACCTTAGAAATGCTCGTATCCTGTTTGAGCTAGTAGCGGTTAGAAGTATAATCACATGGAACTCCATTATATCTGGTTACACACTGTGGGATCAATCTAATGAGGCTTCCTTCCTTTTCAGAGAGATGTTACAATCTGGGGTAGAGCCGAATTATGTGACTATTGCAAGTATACTGCCTCTTTGTGCTCGGGTAGCGAATTTACAGCATGGCAGAGAATTCCACAGCTACATTTTAAAGCGCCAGGGGTTCAAAGATTATTTGTTGCTATGGAATGCCCTCGTGGACACATATTCAAGATCAGGAAAAGTTTCCACAGCCAAAAGACTATTTTATCTGCTAGAAAATAAAGATGTGGTCACTTACACTTCCCTAATTTCTGGATATGGGATACAAGGGAATGGAAAAGAAGCAATTGAACTATTTGATGAGATGACTAGGTGCAATATTAAACCAGATCATGTAACAATGCTATCTATTTTGTCTGCCTGCAGCCACTCTGGTCTAGTAGTCGAAGGCCAGATGTTATTTGAAAAGATGCAATCAGTTTACGGCCTTGCTCCTCGATTAGAGCATTATTCATGTATGGCTGATCTGTTTGGAAGAGCCGGTCTTCTGAAGAAAGCAGCAGAAATCATCAGACAGATGCCATATTCGCCAACTCCTGCGATGTGGGCTACTCTTATTGGAGCATGTCGAATACATAGGAATACAGTTATGGGTGAGTGGGCAGCTGAAAAGCTAATGCAGATGAAGCCTCAGAATTCGGGATACTATGTCCTAATTGCTAACATGTATGCTTCTGCTGGGGCTTGGAGCAAACTAGCGGAAGTGAGGACTTCTATGAGAAACTTGGGCGTGAGGAAGGCTCCGGGCTGTGCTTGGGTTGATGTGGGCGGAAGATTTTCCCCGTTCTTAGTTGATGATTCTTCCAATCATCAAAGAGAGGCAATCTTTGATCTCTTAGGGGGCATGACTGAGCAAATGACAGATGCTGGGTATGTTCCTTTTATGGATTCTGCTTCTGAGGAAGAAGCTTTGGTGGGATAAAAATCTTCTGCATGTGAAAATTATATTTCCTCAATGCCATTTCTTGTTTGAATTATTCTGGCTTCTGCCCGCGTGTGGCTTATTTGAGTGAGATTGACAGAGATAGCAACTTTGATATGAAAAGTTGATGCCAAGAATTTCGTCCTTGCCTATCTGGAGTTTGAACTCTCCAAAACAACTAAGAAGAAGAGGAAGCCAGATGCTATGACTCTTGATGCTAATGAGTACTCAAAACGAGGTAAGCTAAGTTAACTCTTACTTTTCCTCGATAAATCCTGTTCTTCTTTGTTCAGAAATTTCTTGTCACTGCTATCTTATCCAGTTGCAAACAATGTATTGTAGTTTGCTTGCATGCATTAAGCTTGTTTAATTAAGGTAAAGAGATGTATCTCTTGCAAATTAAAAGGTCATCCTTTCATAAGTTGATCCTGACATGGGATGCTGAAATAACTGGAAAAAGAAGAATTCTAGTGCTTATGATGTTAACTGTAGAGCCATATATAGAATTATTATTATTTTTTAGCAAACCATGTTTCTTCCCTCAGTTGCTTCCATGAAGGTTTAGCAGCTTCTTTTGGAGAACTTTTTAATGGCAAATGTGAAGTTACAAACTGACTGCAGAATGTTCCTTGCAGTTAGGTTAAAGTTCACAAAGTGTTGTTCATAATTGGTCTTGAATTGCTGCCTGCGATATATGCGTTCCATTTCTTTCTCATTCTCTTGCTGCTGTGGTTTTCCTTTGTTGCATCTCTCCTCCTCTGCCTGACATCCATTCTAGTTAGCCCATACACAAAAAACTGTAAATATTTGATTAACCAAACATATATAAACTGTAAATAGTTAGATGTGAATGCTCTTTGGACAGGGAGCATAGGAGAGCTGCCATTATTTTTTTGGGTGATTTTGTTTTTAAATCTGTTAAAGGGACTACCTTTGGCTCCTTGAGATGCTGCACACTTGGGAGGGATTGTTGCCTTGACATATTGCTCATCCCAGCTTTCCCTTCTCTTGGCAGGTCTAAGATAATCTGCAGCTCTATCTCCGAACATGGGATCGCAATTTTCGCTGATTTGTGTGGAAATCTCATTAGATCCACAGCTCTCCTCCTCGACCGTTGGCCCATCCAATCTGTTGTTAGTGATCAGTTGATTGCAGCCTTGGAACAGCTCGATTCTCTTGCTTAGGTTGTTATTCAAGAAGGAATTTTCCGGCTGCCGGGTTGCCATCCATCGCTCTAGCCAGCTTCGGCTCATGTTAGTATCTAAACTGTTGGTTTTGGTACGCTTCTTCTTAGCACATACTCTCAACTGTGCAAAATTCCAAGTGTCATTCAGCAAATTCAAATCAAACTATATATGTCATGAGTCAATTCCATCGTACCTGTTGTGCAAAAGCATATGCAAGAGCTCTCTCACGCCTTGTTGCAGCTTCGATTCTGTTCTGAATCCTCATTTTAGATATACTGCTACTCGCTGTGCTACCATCCCATTCTTCCTGCCAAGATTGGTGACAAAACATGATCTTTTTGCTTTGGCTTTGTATAGTTTGTTTCTTAAGATTTCGTTTCTCCATTTCATAGGTGTAGTAAGTTCCACCAACTTCGCGTAAAAATTTCTTTGCCGCGAAATGATTACATTAGTTCTATGTTTTTAGTGGTTTTATGGGGTCTGTTACCAAAGAAGCCCGATAGAAATATAGGAGTTCATCCATTTAGACCAGAACAATTGGTAATTAGATGAACCCTAATGATGTTTACACTGGACAAGGAAAACCATCACCCTGCATTTATTCGTTGATTCTGTCATATCTTTTGTTGTTCCTAGCTAATTGCTAAATTGTAGTGACTTTGAAATTGTAGGTTAGGGGTTATCACTACTGAAGATGCTTGAGTTTTCTCTGTTTTACCTGTATCTTTGTAACGTGGATTCTAACTCTCTTGTGCATCGGTTGACTGAGATCTATGCCTTCAACATCAACAACTGAGGATGCCCTAGTTGAATCTCCCGTTTGAACTTTGATTGATGAGCTTAGAGACTCTGCTGGACTACAAATTTCTGCATCTGCTAGGCTCTTTTGCTTTCCATCATCAAAGCTCGTCTTTTGGCAGGAACCCCGGGCCTGAAAAGTTGTGCAAAACATACAAGCCACTTTAGAACGAGTAAGTAGTATTGGAACATGAAACATCTCCAGAGTGTGGTCAATGGTTTCTATAGCTCTGCACTGTCTAACGTTACACGCCTCGTCTTCTTATGCTCTTTGAATATTGTTGTTAGTGTTTATTATCAAATTCAAACGAGGAAGTTTTAAGAAATTCTAATGAGTTTTCTGATTTTTTGCTGAATTAACTTTCTTCAACTGATCTTTTGTTAAAATGCCCTATTCAGAGTGCAAATTTGACCCGATAATTTCTGAATGCTGACTGGATGGTGATTGCAGCATCTTCTTGCCGGAAGAGTCGATAAGTTGAGTTTTGCTTCTCCTTCCATGAAGGCTCATTGTTCAGAAATCTGTCCGTATTTCCTTCATCGGGGATCATATCTCCTGCTACAACAGGTTGGGTTACAGTTGCCTCAGAACTTTTGGTGGAAATGATATCCTCCTCTGTGAGATGTGGATGAATTTGGCTCGGTGTAGTTGTGCAAGCAGAGTTTTCCTCAGCCGTGAGAGAACTGAATTCCAGGTGTCTGACTGAAGCCTCATCCTTCTCTCCAAGGACTGAATTGCATTGATCACCGTCCCCACACAAGTAAGATTTAACCGAGCTCCACCTTTTCTTTTCCATGACACTGTTCCTTCCCTGATATAATGAAAAATTATCATACAATGTCAGAAACTCTGGTGACTGCTTCTCACGAGCATTACATTATCGATGATTCGTGTAAGTACAGAACAAAAAACACGACGACGACAACAACGCCATCACTATTTGGGGTTGGCTATGTGGATCAATATGTTACCATGGTGCTTTTGTCACAATCATGGGGGACTAGGAGATGGTAAATTGAAGGAAATTCAGAGTAAAGCTGGTACAGCAGTTACATGAATGTAGGACTTACACGAGGGCCATGATGGAGTTTGCCAGAGCGAGACTTGAAGAAGAAGACCCCACGAACCAATTCTGCAGTAGAAGTAGTAGCAGCTGTAGTAATCCCCATGTCTCTCCAGCCAAAATGTCCCTTGTTTGTAACGTTGTTGTTCTATACTTTGCTTGTTGTTTTGAAAAGGGCAGGCTGTTAACTAGAAGTGGAGAAAAAGTGTGGGATACAATGGTGTAGTTTGTGTCCCGGGAACAGGGGGTACAAAAGAGTCTTTGTGTCTTTTGCAATTCTGCATAGCTTATAATAGAGGCTGCCATGGCTGGTTGTGGCTTGAGTAGGCTTTTGATGATGGGTGATGATCTGGAGTGGGGTAGTGTTAGTGTAACTTTTGAGTTGGAAATGAAGTGTTTTAGTGTTCAAAAGTAGATCCCAGGGGTTCCATTCCCATTCTGCAATTGAGGAAGCTTGGAATTTCTTTCTTCAACTTTATGCACATGCCCAATGGCCACCTGATATATATTAAAGTTTTCTTCTGCTTCCTAAAAGGGAAATTCTGCTACTGTTGTTCAAACTGTACTTTTTTCGGTTTAGTGGTCCGGGTTGATCTCTTCCGTTTTGATTCGTGTAAATCGGTCTAGTCTATTACAGAATTGATTAATGATAATTTCGCCAACTTTATCTTTAACTTTATGCGAATTGAAGTGAAAGTGTAGAATATTAATTAATTTTACAAGTCAACATTTTTCAAATATCAATTCCCCAAAGTTAATATTTAAAATTTTGACATTATTAGACATTAGTTAGAAAAATTCGCAAAATACGAATTATTGATGGAATTAAGTAAAATATACGAGAGTAATATTGCAAAACTTATACTAAGAGATTTGCTTATCTTATTGATTTTGATTTTCTTTTTTTTTTTTTTTTCTCTCTGGATAGGTAGATTTTGAAATAACCTACAGGTAATTTATGATTAGTAAATAAAGTAAAGACATGATAAAATTACTCTGAAAAAAAAAAAAAAAAAAAGTAAAAATGACACCGTTAAGCCTGCTAACAATAACACAGTTTGTTTCCTTCATTCCTGCTGGATCCAAATCTGGCGGATCCTCTCCCGATTGAGAGTTTTCGCCGCAAACTGACGCCTGCTTCGCATTCCGACCGCCGTTCCTCCTCCGCCGCTGCCGCCATCGTTTACTTTACCAGGTTAGTTTCTTCAATTCCCGTCTTGTATTTTCCCTGCGCGCACACACACTGAATCCACTGATCTGACACTGAACGCTGTTGATAAATAGGATCATTTATTCTAATTGAAGGCCACAGTGAGATTTCAGTATCCTAAATGTATAACAGACAAGCCTCTGTTTTCTTTGGCATTATTAAGTTTGCGTCCCCGGTTATTTGCAAAGCTGGCGATTTTATTGATTTGGGGATATGGATTCGTGATGATGTTTTAAGATCGACTATTCCTTTTGTTGGATTTCTTCTTCCGAGACTCTGAATTGTGTAATGATCTTTATAGCTCTCCTTGTTTTCTGTCCTCTACCTTTTACAAGAAAAGATTAATTCAAGATAACCGTTTTTTTTTTTTTAGTTTCGATGCCAAAATTAGTTGATATTTCGCATGCACATATGGAGTTGCATCCTGATGTTTGCTTGCTTGTTACTGCTTGTTTGTTTAGTTTGCCCGGTTTCCTGAACACTAATTTGATCTGGCTGGAATTAAATGCTTGGGGTGTAGTGCTTGTGATTGTATTGGCTTTGGAAACCGCAATTCCTATTAACGACTGTTGGTTTTTCTTTTTTTTTTTAGAAGGGAAGGCACAGGGATCATTCAAGCATATTCATTGACAACGTGGTAGCACTCATTTGCAAATGGCATCGGGTTCCCAAGTAGAAGTTATTGGCAATGGGATTAGTACTAATTCATCTTTATCTGTCAAATTTGGGACGCCTGAGGCATTGGAGGAGGCTCGGAAGATGACGGATGTGGGAGCTGTGACTCGACGACTCCATGAAGTCAATGCCTACCTGCGAGGTGTGGATCTGGAATTGGATTCTATCTTGTCTCAGCGTGTCGATCTGGACCGCCAGCTTTCCTCCCTCCAAAAGGCTTCAGATGTGCTTCTCATTGTCAAAGCGGATGCTGATCACTTGTTATCCAATGTCAGCTCCACCTGTCAACTTGCTGACAGTATCAGCGGGAAGGTCCGGGAACGTGATCAAGCCCAATCCCGTGTCTCTGACACCCTCCTCCACATTGATGCTGACGTCCATCGCTCCCAATGTCTTGAAGGCGTCCAGAAAGCCCTTCGGTCTGAGGATTTTGAGTCTGCCGCTAACTATGTTCAGACGTTCCTCCAAATTGATGCGAAGTTCAGAAACTCTGCAGCCACCAAAGAGCGGGAACAACTGCTTGCCTTCAAGAAACAGCTCCAGGGGATTGTTACAAATCGTGTGACTTCAGCTGTGGAGCAGCTAGACCACCCAACCATCCTCCGATTTGTGAAGCTGTACCCACCTCTGGGACTCGAGGAAGATGGACTCCAGGTGTATGTCAAATATCTAAAGAAGGTGATTTCCATGAGATCCCGGATGCAGGAGATGGATCAGGACCCAGATCAGCTTCAACAAATCCATTCTCAGGTCAATTTTGTTGCGCGCTTGACGAGTCTGTTCAAGGACGTTGTATTGGCCGTTGAAGAGAATCATGAAATTCTAACCAGCTTTTGTGGAGAAGACAGCATTGTTTATGCTATCTGCGAACTTCAAGAAGAATGTGATAAGCGGGCTTCCTCCATCATAAACAAGTACATGGAGTACAGGAAGTTAGCCCAGTTAACTTCTGAGATAAACTCTTACAAAGCAAAGTTGCTTTCAGTTTCTGTGGGTGCCCAAGGCCCGGACCCGAGGGAGATTGAAGTTTATCTGGAAGAGATTTTGTCCCTAACCCAGCTGGGAGAGGATTACACCGATTACATGGTTTCAAAGATTCGGGCTTTAAGCTCTGTGGATCCAGAACTGGTACCCCAGGCCACCAAGGCCTTCAGGGGTGGAAATTTGAGCAGGCTGCTTCAGGACATCATGGGTTATTATGTGATCTTGGAAGGGTATTTCATGGTTGAAAATGTTAGAAAAGCCATCCAGATTGACGAGCATGTGCCCGATAGTCTCACCACATCAATGGTGGATGATGTGTTTTATGTTCTGCAGAGTTGTTGTAGGAGGTCCATTTCCACTTCCAACATTAACTCTGTGGTTGCTGTTTTGAGTAATGCGGTGAGCTTGCTGGGAAGTGAGTACAACGATGCATTACAGCAGAAGATGCGGGAATCTAATATTGGTGCCAGGCTGTTCTTGGGTGGTTCTGCTGTTCAAAAGACTGGTGTGGAGATCACTACTGCATTAAACGACATGGATGTCAGTAGTGAATACGCGGTTAAACTCCGGCATGAGATTGAAGAGCAATGTGCAGAGGTATTTCCTACACCTGCTGATCGGGAGAGAATTAAATCCTGTTTATCTGAATTGAATGAAATGAGCAGCAACTTTAACAAGGCGCTGAGCGTGTGGATGGAGCAACTTTTAGCAGCAGTTGCCCCAAGGATTCGGCCTGTGTTGGATAACGTGGCGACCATCAGCTACGAGTTATCGGAGGCTGAATACGCAGACAACGAGGTGAATGATCCGTGGGTTCAAAGGCTGCTGCATGCTGTTGAGGCCAATGTCGCATGGCTTCAATCTCTAATGACTGCCAACAACTATGACATGTTTGTTCATATGGTTATAGATTTTATTGTGAAAAGGCTTGAAGTTATCATGATGCAGAAGAGATTCAGTCAGCTGGGAGGACTCCAACTTGACCGTGATGCTAGGGCATTGGTCACCCATTTCTCGAGCATGACACAGAGGACGGTTAGGGACAAATTTGCGCGACTCACACAGATGGCGACCATCTTGAACCTGGAAAAGGTGTCTGAGATCCTAGATTTCTGGGGTGAAAACTCGGGGCCTATGACCTGGAGGTTAACTCCAGCTGAGGTGCGACGGGTTTTGGGTTTGAGGGTTGACTTCAAACCTGAAGCCATTGCTGCTCTGAAATTGTAATGGGGTGAGTATATATAGCTTTTTGGTTGGTAATAATTACAGGAGTAAGATTTATGTTTATTTTACCAGCTGATTTGTTTCGAGTTAGTATATACTTGAGTACTGGAGAGGTTGGTATTTTTATGGGTTACCAGGCTTTCTAAACCGGGTTTAAACCGCATGAAGTGTAGCAGTTACAAAATGCATTTATTTATTCATGAACGTCATAAACAAAACCATAACGTACTAAAAATACTTTTCTTTTAATTTTACAAAGATTTCATAGTGATCATCATAACACACAAACCTACATATGTTATTCCTTTGACAATTATTTCACAATACTAGAAGATTGGTAGAAGTATGAGAACTCCCTAATCTCTCTCATATTCATGATCTTTTCCAGAGTTTATTAAGTCTCGCCCTAAGTGTGTCAGAAGAAACAGGAGCCACACCACGTTGTGGAATACTCTTATTAGGTTTATGAGTATTCTTATCATTTGTACGTGCCGGTGGCGCCGGACGTGCTGGAGGTTTGGGGGCGTTCTTCTTTTCGACCAGCAATCTATCAATGATTTTCTTGATTTCTTCTGGAGTTAAGGATTTTCCATGACGGCGATCAACCTGAACGTTGTTGCGGAAGAAGAGAAGGGTGCATGGTTCTGAAAGCCGGTACCGTGCCTTCAACTCCGGCACGTCCTTCATTTCAACTTTGAATATTCTCACGTCGTCCCTGGAGTGATGGCTTGCCTCGGCTTTTAGCCATTGATCAACCTGCACACAATCCAAACAAATCAAGAAATTTTAGAAATTACTTGGTAACAAAATGAACTACTGTCTATGATTATTAAGCTAAAACGGAGAAAGTAATAAAATAATGAGTGTATTCATTGAAGATCAGTAGGTTTATTTTCAAAGCCTGGATAGTAATTACTTACGAGTGTTCAATTTAAAGGGCGTGTGCTTAATACAAGAAATGGTGTTACAAACAGCCTTGTTAGTATAATTATATAGGAGTACAAATAAAACACTTTACAAACAAAATTATTAGGCAATAATAAATTATAAAAATACAGTTAAAGAACTAAGAGGTTATATATACAAGGAAACTTCTTGTTACCTTTTCAGGCTGAGGCAACTCTTTATCTTCGGTTTCTTGGCCAAATCGGATTATTACAATATGATCCTTTCTAGTATTGATTGCTTCATCAACCTTATAGGCTCTCTCAAGGGAAACTATTTTTGGAATATTATCGCTCATATCTTTTTTTTTTTATATATATATATTTTGAACCAACCAAAGCAAGCCACCCACTTTGGTGATGAAATTATGTGTAGTTTATTTATAGATAGAGAGTGAGAGAGATGGAGAAAAATATATGCTTAGTGACATGCATCAAATAATGAACGCATATATAGTGACAACCAAAGTCGATGTGTTAGAAGTAAGTGACAACCAACGTGTGGAATATGTTCTCATTAATCCATATACTGTCACGAGCTAGCTAATATTATTCTCTCATTCTATTCATACAACGCACAAATTAAAAGCATATCTATTTATTGGATTTCTACGTTCATAATATGTCCGGATAAAAAGTAGTTATCAAGATATCGAAAATGTATTATCTATATTTGGAAGAGTGGAGCTTTCTGTGGATCAATTTTTACTTTTAAGAATTTTAATGGTTTCACATTTATGATTTTACATCTTCTTTCGGGAACCATTTGTTTGAAAATTGACAAGACATACATAAAATATTCATTGTCGTCAAATTTACCACAGCCATCCATTAACACAACTGACACAAACGTAACTTTCTATGCATAGTAACATAGTGACGGGGCAATTAGGCCATCGCCTCATTGTGCCTTATTTAAGTTGGTTCAGGCACCAAATAATATTCACTAAAATCCATATACACTTATGTGTAAGGGAATATTCCTTTTTTCTTTTTCTGGGTCTATAAAAGGAACCTTCAAAGTATTTATTTCTCGTATTATTCTCTCTTTATATAGCATTTAATAATCTCTGTTTCTCTCTCTAAGACTTCTAACTTAAGTATCGTAGTATTAATTCTATTTTACACGGCATTTTAAGGATTATTAACACTCACTCATGGACCGACTCAAGTACGCTCCATCACATAGTTTAGATTATGGGATTCCCTTCATTACAAAACAACTGAAGACCGTGTTTTTTGAGCCGTTTTACTTCAATATAAGCAGACTAATTAATTGATACATAATGAAGCATTAAAATTGAATTTTCTCGGGGGCATATAGAAATTTGTCAAACGAAAAAGAAATGGTGTGTTTTTTCCACTTTTTAAGATTACTCTCGGTGACTCCCCTAAACAAAAAGAAAGTACTCCCTTTAAATTTAACATATTCTAATAATTCTAATATATACTCTGTGTCACAAAAAAAAACTATATTAAAATTTAAAATGAATTAAATTATTATTTTGTAGCAAAAGGAGTATTTCTTTTACTCTTTGAATTTGATACGACAAAATGAACGGGGGACAGAAGGAAAGTAAGCCACAAATAGAAGAATCAGATTCAAGATGTTTGAATGAGTAAAGGGTCGATGGAATAATTAATGTAAAAGTGTGTGTGTATATATATATATATATATATATATATATATATATATATAATATTCTCTTGGTCTCGAAATGCTTGTCTCATTTTCTTTTTTAGTTTAAATTGAACTAAAAGTGAAAATTTATTTCGGACAATCTTTTTGAAAAAGCCCAAAAAATCATTACTTGGCATATATATTTTTTAAAATATAATTTGTGCTATTTAAAAGTAAAATATCATTTCGAGACGAGTAGTATTATCTAGGAAACAAGGAGCATCAAGATTCATATGGACTTTACAAAGTCTATTGAACTAGTTATTTTCTAAGTTTTCCTTTACAATTCTCGTACCACACATGAAGCATGCCCTACTTTTACAATTCTTGTATCACAAGGAAATATATGGGATTCTCTGTCTTGAATTCTAGAGTCTAATGGATGTGATTATGTGATATTCACTTTGAAACGTTATCATTTTAATGATTGATATAATATTGTACTACGTACTCTCGATCATAGTAAAACTATCTCTTTTTTTTATTATTATTAATTAGTGACATAATTTAGAAGGGAAAGAAGAAAATTTTTTTTTTTTTTTGGAATAGTCAATTGCATTAAAATTAAATTGTAAACTTATACAAAAAGCAAACAAGTACATCTTGTCACACCAAATCGAATAGATTGCTATCTATTCTACATCACTAAAAAAACTTGATAGACACACACACACACACACACACACACACAAAAAAAAGAAAAGAAGAAGAAAAGAACTTTATAAAATTCTTTAACCATTCAACACTCAACAGATTCATTCTATTTGTATGAAACACGAGGAATAAAACCTTGCTTTTTTTATACTATAAGTTCAAGAAGACCCTTGAACCTAGCTATTGTTTGTTTATTATAGAATGTAAGGAAATAAATCAAGATTAAAAAAAAAAACAAACTTTCTGGAGCAGAAACCATAATTGAAAAGATTATTATTGTATTTTTATTTAGTATGGCGGGGACTAATCAGCCGAAGGTTGAAGACTCAAGTGAAAACGAGACAATACCATCCCATAATGAAGGCATGGCAGGTTATTTATTTTCATTAATTTTATGTCATGATTTTTAATTTACATTAATTAAATTATAAGATTAACCTTTAATTCGGACGTTTTTATGTCTTCTCTCTTAATTGTGTGGTACGTTTTTAGATGGAAAAAAAATCTGAATATACGAAATGGCAATTTGCATCATAAGTCTCCAAAGTTTGAGTCAATATGTATGTGAGTTGGTGGGTCAAATTTTTTTTTTTAATAAAAAAGGTCTTGATTTAAACTTTGCCAAAAGCAGAAACCGGTAGGAAAATAGAGAATCAGCCAATGGCTGTGATGCCAAATTTAAGGAAGCAAAGCGCCAATACAGCATCCACTCCTGAAGGTATAAGAGTTGATATGTATTTTCATGCACCCTATTTAACTTCATCGTGATGAATGAATGGATCAATCAATTTCTTTTTCTTTTTTTCTTTCGAGGAGAAACCAAAATTGAGGAAAGAAGAGCGGGGGAAGATGGACTAGATGATGGCAATTACAGTACACCGACCAGAACTCCTGAAGGTACCTACGTGAGTGTAGAATATATAGACTATATACTCTAGATACATAAAAGGATCTATCTATATATATATATATATATATATATATATATATATATATACTATAGATACATAAAAGGATTTATATATATATATTTTACTCGTTTTGTCCTAAAATTATTGTCCAATTTGAGTTTTTTCTTTTTTGTTTATTTAATACTAAAAATAAAAATCCAAACTGGACAATTAATTTGGGACGGATGGAGTAGTTTATTATGTAAACAAGATTACATTTGTAGATATTGATGATGATGATTCAATTAATTCTATTTGATGATGCGGAGAGAAAACAGATTTTGTTAAGAATATGAGACGGTTAAACATATACAGAGCAGCAGTGGAAGGGAATTGGGAAGAAGCGGTGAAGATATTTGAAGCGGATCCGGATGCAAAGACAATGAGAGTGAACGGAATGAGGATGACGCCACTGTTGGTCGCAGCCAACTGTGGGAAGTCAGAGTTCGTGGTGAAGTTAGTGGAGAAGGTTCTAGAACCGGATGACCTGGACATGATTGACCAACTCGGCCGCAACGCCCTTCACCACGTAGCGTTAGCATGCGACGTTAGGGCCGCGGAGGCCATGGTCAGAAAAAACCGTGATTTGGTTGAGCGGCCGGAAGTGTACGGGTATACACCCTTGTTTTACGCTGCTCGATGGAGGCTGCAGTCCAAGGGTCGAGCGGTGTTGGATTACCTTTACAGTCAAACACCATGGGCTGCTATTGAGGATCCTGAAACTCAAAGTGAAAAAACTCGCAATCTGGTCGTCGCAATCACAACTTCGGGGGCCCATGGTACGCCCGCGCATTTGACAAAACTCACTCAATATTGTCATGTCATTAATTAATTTGATAAAATTCATGTACGTTTAATTTTTGTTTTAAAAAAAAAATTCACCCCAGTGAACCTCACTTAAATGTGAGTAAACTTCCCCACAAACCCTTTAGTGGGAATCGAATCCTCGTCTAATATCACGAAAGACAACACCCTAACCCTTTGTATGTTTAATTATTATTATGTGCATGCATACATCATGATCTATCTTTCTCTCTAGATATTGCTTTGGATGTGATTAAAAAATATGAGTATTTAGCTCTGGCATCAAACTGGGAGAGATATTCTATCCTGCATTCCCTAGCACTCCAACCCTCAGCTTTTCTCAGTGGAAGTAAAATACCACCATGGAAGAGGAGGTTCTGCAAATGTGAGTGAGCCAGCGAGCGAGCTCTCGCCTAGCTACCTACCTCTTAATGCATAAATTAATTTTACTAATTTAGTATGTGTTTTTTATTACTCCCTCTTTCCCCCCCTTCCCCTAAAAAAAAAATTCAGATTATTAAGTTTTAAAATTTATATTAGTATAAATTTTAAAACTGGAGGTGAATTTTTTTTTTTTCGAGACGTGGAGAGTATTAGTACGTGGATGGTGGCCATCAAAATGCATGCATTAATTGTGCTGGAAATGAATGATATGATTGGTTCCGCGGGCATGCATGCAGGGTTGAATAGTGTGAAAATTACGTCAAAGGAGATCAAGATGGTGATGGAAGAAGAGAAGAAGCACAAGGATGCAATGAAACTAGTAGAGTTCATTTGCGAGAGATTAAAGACCAAAAGCGATGCACAGATAATGGACTACTTCATTCCCCAAAACTTTCCGGCAGTATTAAACGTAGCCACTCGATCCGGGATCGTGGAACTGGTAGAAACCTGCCTCAAGAATTTCCCAGACCTGATTTGGTACTCCTCCGACTATGACAAGAAAAAGTTATTAATCCACGTGGCAGTGAAGCATAGGCAGGAAAAGATATTCAACTGCATCACAACTTTGACCGGTCAGAACGCAGGAGCTTATGCAAATACCGTGGATGAACACTATAACAATATCCTTCACTTGGCTGCTCTTTTGGCTCCTATTCCTCGTCTCCATTCTGTCCCTGGTCCCGCCTTCCAGATGCAACGCGAATTACAATGGTTTCAGGTACTCCCCCTACCCTGAACCTTCTCATACATTATACTCCCTCCGATCCTTAATATAAAATATTTTGATTTGTACTAAGTTTTATTTAATACATATTTTTAATTGACAAAAAAATCTTAAAAATATATTTTTACAAACCTAAGACAAAGCAAAATCTCTTATATTAAGGACCGAAGGAAATATTAATCATCCTTATGTCCAAAAAAAAAAAAAAAGTCTACATTGATTACTTCATGCAAATTTACCAGCATGGACGAAATGATGAAAAGCAAAAATGCATGAGGTGCATGCGTGATTGTTGAATTAATTTTACTGCATTGGATGGCATTCCAGGCAGTGGAAAAAATAGTTTACAGGGATGAAATCGTGGCAAGAAATAAGGACCATAAAACACCTCAAGAACTATTCTACGAGAAGCACGAGAATTTAATGAAGGATGCAAAGGAATGGATAAAGGATACCTCCAACTCATGCATGGTGGTGGCGGCGCTGGTGGCCACGGTGGCGTTCGCTTCCATGATCACCGTGCCAGGCGGACTCGACAATGGCACCGGGAAGCCAGTGCTCTCCAACAAGGGAGTCTTCATCATCTTCTCCGTATCCAACGCGTTCTCAATGATAAGCTCCGCCGTGGCGCTGCTCATGTTCCTGTCCCTCCAAACCTCCAGGTTTACAGCCGACGACTTCTTGGAGTTGTTGCCAAAGAATCTTCTTCAAGGCCTTCTCGCGCTCTTCATTGCGGTGGCCACAATGATGCTTGCTTTTGGAACCGCCATCGGAATCGCGCTCCAGAGTAGGGTCAGTTGGGCGTATATACCCATCACGGTGGTGGCGTGTTTCCCTGCGATTATCTTCACCAAGTTGCAGCTTCCTTTACTCTATCAAACCCTAGGTATCGCTAGGGATTCTAAGGGTTTGCTACCCAAATAAAATTAATTATGGATGCCTTCTCCATCCCACCACCAAAATCAATCAGATTTGTGTGTTTTCTTCTTCTTCTTCTTTGTTGTTTGTTAAGGAAGAATGTTAATTTTGTCCTAGCTATTTATTTATTTATTTTAAAAAAGGGCTTCGATTTGCTGTACGTTGCACCTTTATGTTGGAACCTGTAATTTTTTCTTCTTATAATAAAATTATTCGATCAATCAACCACAAAGTTAGAAATGTTTTGCTTTTTAGGAGCGAAATTAAAGTGAAAAAACAGATGTGTTAGTGTATGATTAAAGAAAACAAAATAAATATTACCTATTATAGAAAATCGCCATGGTTTCCATTGTTTAAAGCAGGCAAAAGGCCGCATCAGCACTAAACAGTTGCAAACTGTTTACAACACCCATTTGCAATGAAAAAGTTAAAAAAAGAAAGAGAAAGAAAGGTGAGGGATGTTGTAAATATTTCACCCCTTGAGTCAAAATTTTCACCTTTCTATATATCTTCCCTCAAATGTATTTTGAATGCATCCAAAACATTTAGAAGTGACTACATTAAACGAATTATTCTTGGTTAGCTGCTGTTGAGGTAAATATATGAAAATGCAAATAAATGTTTCTCAAATAAATTTTATCATTACATGTATTTTCGTCACATATTCTATCCATCTTTTAGTAGTCCTTCCGATTATTATTATAAGACATTTTGATTTGTCAGATTTGGAACATAGTATGTTTTTCTAATTAAAATAAAAATCTTAAAATATTTCTTAATAATATTAAGAAGTATATATTCATACATATTAGAAGTTTGCCGTTTGACCTCTTTTTGCATATATTTCTCGTAATTACAATCAGATTCGATAATTTTTTAGTATTGTAAATGTGTAATTATATATGAATACATACACAACATTTTACACCCCTTATAAACTAAAACTATAGATAATGCTACAGCCATAGCCTAGCTACCTTGTTACTCAATATTCAGCTAGCTAGGCGCAAAGCAGATGTGTAAGTGTGTACGATTGAAGGAAGATTGACGTTTCCGCAATATGTTTATCTTAGAATAACAATCAATTTCATTACATATAACTAATATTCGAAAGAAACGAATCGCAGATGCAAATAAATTGCAACCGCAAGGTGGCGCCTTCTTCTGAGTACCTAAATCTCATATATCTGAACCCATTCATACCAAATAAAATGGGAATTAATCATCACAAACCTATTCAATTTATTAGCTTTTGACTAGCTCTCTAATGGATGAATATATAGTAATCTGGTTAAAATAATGTAGCACACAATTTAGTAGCAAAAAATTCAAATTCCAAGCGTGTTATCCAACATGAAGAGAGCAGAAATCTATGTTCTCTTTTTTCTTTTTTTTTTTTTTTCAGAATACTGAAAAGCTTTTCTTCAATATCTTTAATTAATCAGAATTTTTTTAAAAAATTATTATATTTTGAAATCTCCTTAGCAAAATTTTCTGAAATTAGCAGGCAGGTGTGAATGTGATGGGTAAAGTTGACTGCAGGTCAAGTGTAACACACAGTAATATCAAAAGTCTGGATTCGTTTTGTCAAAATGGCCGAGCCCTTTAATTTACTTTCCTCAGATTGGGCTTAGACATGGGCATGGGCCTCAGACCAATTGAGAAACGAACAGAACTCCCCTAAGATTAGAATCCACCAAAGCTTCACAGCGACTTCTTCTCTCCAGCGATCGCCTCCGCTGCCTGAATTGCCGTATCGTTTCAAGGTATGTTCTTGTTCTTTTATTTTTTCCGACGTCGTCTTTCATTCTCCGATACACACTGAGTAAAACGATCAATCATTCTGCTTTTGAAATTAGCTTTCTTCCTTTGATTTATCGACTTATCGTGGCTTATTATTCTCTATCCCCAAATCGATTAGGGTTTATGAATACCGCTGTTTATATGTATTGGATCAGTTGTTCGATTCTTCTATAGGATGCAGATCAATTCTTTTTTTTTTTTTGGTTGGGTATTATTAAGCTTGTTTAGTTCGGGAATTTGCAAGTGTTTTTTGCTGCGGAATTTTGATTAGTTCCTCAATTTTTTTTTCTGTTCAAAATTATAGCATAAATTGGTTTTTTGGTGAACAAAACTGTTTAGCCTTCCATCAGTGGGGATAGTTAACTGATCATCTGTATCTTGTTTTGTTCATGCCTTTTAGGATGTCTACGGGAACGGGCCAACTACCTCACACTTCTACATCCAAGGTATGCCTTGGTTATTGGCTCCTCAGCTACTTTCTCACACATTGTTGTTTTCCGTGTTGTTTTTGTTTCCCCTTGCTTTTGTTGATTCAGTTCAGTTTTGGGTTCGATTGTATCTGAATTCTTGCCCCCCTTTTTGGGCAATGTGCTTGAAGTTAAACTTCCCCCCTTTTGTTATGCTTCCTCCAGGCACGACTTCAACCGGATCCGTTTCTTAATGAACTATCTAACATGTTTGAGCAAAACACGGAGAAGGGTTCTGTTTGGGTCACTCTCAAGCACTGTAAGATTTTCTTCTTGGTTCAGTTTGATTTTTGTGGCACTTTTTATTGTTTCCCCTTGTTTCCATCTCATGTATCTGGTAATTTTGTTGTGTTTTTGCAGCCTCTGATATGTGTAAGGCACATAGGAACAAGATGACGACACCTATCGAGTTTAAATGTTTGATCCGAGCAACTGATGGCAAAAGGACTATTTCTACTTTGGTAAGCCCTACTTTCTTTTTTTTTTTTGAAATCTGATTTTTGGTTGAAGGGTTTTGTGATCTTCACTGAAAGTTTTTATCTGTATGAGTTTTTCCGACTGACTAGCTGAATTACTGCAATTGGAAGATGCTTTTATTACTTTCCTTTGGAAAATTTGGGCCTTTGAGGATTACTTTTAGTATTGCTTGATATTTCATTTGAGTTGCAATTAGCAACACAACTGGATATCTAGAGTCTTAAGAAATCTTATCTAAATACGATGAAGTACAAAGACTTTGTAGGCCTGACTAGATGCTTTCACTCTATCCATCAGTAGGTGCTTTGTAGTAGCATCATTTTTTTTCCTTCCTTTTCTCTGCCTGTGGCTGTAAATGAAGCCTAGTTAGCTCATGATGACTCATGGCAGCCTAAAAAAAGAGATCGGACTCTGTATCCCACGTCTCTTTCTGCTCCTGACTTTATACTGTGTGAGTTTATGGATAATGCATGATCTGTACGATGAAACTATGTGTTTCTGTTACTTTAGACGACTGCAAATCCCCTTTATACTGTTTAACTTCCGCAAGAAGAGAATTTGCAGCTTCTCATTCTCGCAAGAACATTGCGGACCACTATTTACTTTGGTTTTGACTGCTTGATTTTCTTGAATCGTGGATCCTAGGTTGGCCAGAAGGATCATCAAAGGTTTCAAGCATCATATGCAACTATTCTGAAAGCTCGAATGACGGCGTTGAAGAAGAGGGAGAGAAAAGACAAGAGAAAAGCAGCAGATTCTGCTGCTGGTGACAAGAAGAAGAAAGGGGGCTCGAAGAAATGATCAGCATCTTAATTGCTGCAAAAACTTTTGTATTTGTGATCTATTTTTGGTGGACTTATTTTGGGTGATAGATAGGTTAGTTTAAGCACATCTTACTCCCCAGGCTTTAAAGGTTGATTGAGAATATAAATCTAAAATTATTCAATACAAGTTGGATCTGCGTATTCGAATCTTTTAGTTTATTTCAGTAGTTTCAAGTTTTGAATGATTGGTCATGCGCAAAATGTAACTATCGAAACATTGCCAGCATAACCAATATAGGTCGCTTTAATTTTATGGGGTTTTTTTTTTAAAAAAAAATTCAATTTATGATTTAGTATTAACAAGCAGGACAATCCAATTTAGAGAGGAAGGACTAATTCATAAAAGATGGCTGATAAGAACCAGAAGTAGAGAACAACAACATTCATACTAGCCATGATACAACAGTTACAGAAATAGCCATGATCATGCATTGGCTATTTTGTGTGTGTTTTATTTCAAAGGCAAACTTTGTATATTACACGTGACAACAAAAACATATAGAAAAAAGGACTTGTTTTGTTCCTCGGATCGATCAAGTGAGGCTAATAACACATGGATTTTAAGGTCTGGGTGGGGGGAGGGGAGGCTTTCAGCAATTGCAGTTATCGCCACAATTGCAGTTTGATCCACACTTGCAGCCATCGTTTTCTGATCCTTCTGCTCCAAAGCTCTCCTCAGATTTGTTGGTGAACCTGCAGCCAATTTTTTATTTTTTTTAACTTATGATGCCATTAATTAAATCCATATAACTATTCATAAAAGCTCTTTCCTTAATTACTGGGTGTTGTTTTGTACATGTCGCGGCATTTCATGATGAGTTTGTATTATTAATTTGCTAATCCTTCAATCCCGAAATTACTGTCCAATTTAAATTTTCGTTTTTAATATAAATTAAATTAAAAGCAAAAATTTAAACAGGAATAATAATTTGGGGAGTACATAAATACATCATGATTTACCTCTTCGGCTGCGGAAACTGAATGATGGTCATGGTTGGGCCCGTCTCCATGTCAGGGTACATCTTCCTATTATTTAAAACAATCGATAATACCACGAGAGATTTTATACACATTCAAGTATTGGAAATAATATTTAACCCTTGTTTAGAAAACAAAAAATGAAATGAAAAAGAAATGGTAATTAAGTTTGGAAAAATTCCTTACGAAAGACTGATAGGAAAAAATAAATACTGAAGTGGGATGCTCTTGAGTTGCCTAAAAAAATCATATTGATTGAGAAAAAATTGAAGAGAAATAAGTGTGAGTTGGTGAAGAAGAAAGAATTTACCCGCAGGAAGTGCAAGAGCAGTTTGAACCACAGTTGCAGTTTCCTCCACAGCCAGACATATTTTTTATTTTTTATTTTTCCTTTTCTTTAATTAACTGTGACTGATTAATGATCGTCCTGATGAGTTCTCTTCAATTTATAGTGAAATTTGGGGGAACAAATAATACTATTAAATTGGACTTCTTTAATCGTGCTAACCAATTTATCAGCTGCTGGGAAATGATACTCTCGTATATATGCCAATCCAATATGATTTTTTTATATATATAAAAAAAATTCGGAAAAAAAAGAAACAAACCAGCAGGCATATCGCAGAAAAAAATGTTGTTCGTGATTATTATTACTCTTTATTAAATTATTATTTGTTGACATTCCCCCTACAGCAATTCCTCCAATTTGGCAAAATATTTTTAATAAATTAGTTTGTTTGTAAAATTTAATTTGAACAATAATAATTTTAAAATAGAGTGAGAATGTATACATATTTTTGAAGGAGGAGGATCCATCTTAGAGTTTGGAATAGAAAAGAAAAGAAATATGTGATTGGACAATGCAAAAATTATGGGAGTTGTCAAAAGTTCACCATTTTCTCTGGACCAAGAAGAACAAGGAGCTCGATGATGGCGACTTTTTGGTTGCCTAGCTACTACTCTTCTTCTAATCTTAATCAAACACACGTAATTAAATTGTCAATATATTCATACCTTAAAAAAAAAAAGTTCACCATTTTTGGTTCCTTCGATGTGGTCAATAGTAATCCTTTTCAGATGATCTATAAGATGAGATTTTAAATCAATTAATGTCATACTCATTGATGAAATCAACTCTCTCTTTTTTTTTTTTTATGTTTGATCCCTTCCATTCCATTTCCATGCCATTACCTTCATTACTTTAACAATTTAGCTTTCTTCCATAACGTACCACTTGTAATTTACTCTCATTTTTAAACCCTTGAGTGCATTCTACGAAAGCTTCAATCATAAAACATAATCGATAGTGAATTATGCCATTCCAAACGGAAGATCTCAGCAAACTCACTACATTTTTTCTTGTATTTTTCTTTTCAAGAAATAATAATAATACTAATAATAATCAACTTCATTGGCCACACGAAATCATCTCTGATTGGTATACACAAGATGATGTCCACGTCCAACTTAACTTTGGTTTTCTTACCTCCAAAAATTTTGCATTATAAATTGGATGGTTTGTGTGAATTCAATGTACCCATAGAAAGGAAGAAGCAGAAGAAAAAATAGTTCATTGTAACTAATTTGAAGAAGATGTCTGGCTGCGGAGGAAATTGCAACTGTGGTTCAAGCTGCTCTTGTACTTCTTGCGGGTATATTCATCCTTGAAAATAACTAGTGCAACAAATCAGACTAATGATAATACATTCTCTCTGTCCCAAAATTATTATCCAGTTTAGAATTTCATTTTCAGTTTAATCCGTACTAAAACTAAAAATTAAAATTAGACGATATATAATTTCGGGACGGAAGTAGTATATGTGTTTATCAATTTACTGACTGTAGGCTTTCAAAATCAGACTTTTGTCAATATCTTTTAATGGTCTTCGAACAAATTTCCTTTATTTGTGTATCTCACCCGCATTGTGTTTATGTCTATCCACAGAAAGATGTATCCTGACATGGAAACGGCCATGCCCACCAAGGTGACCATCATTGAGAATCCAGTAAAGAGGTAAATTCAATCCAAAAACTATTTATTTATCTAATTATGAATCAATTACTCCCTCTTTCCCATAATTATTGTCTAGTTTGGATTTTCATTTTTAGTACAATTTGAACTAAAAATGGAAACCAAAACATGACAATAATTTTAGGACGGAGGGAGTACTATTATTGTTATTATTGTTGTTGTTGTTTGATTAGTTAGTGAATAAATGAGGTATGAAATGGTGCTGCAGGGGGAGCATGAATGAATCTGATGGGGAGAAAAGCTTTGGAGCGGAAGGTGGGAATGGGTGCAAGTGTGGATCAAGCTGCACTTGTGACCCTTGCACTTGCTGATGAGTTCAACCACTCAATCCTCTCCTACAATGGAATGAAAGAATTTTCATATAAGCTTGTTTGTTGTGAAATGTTTGGGAGGAACAAAACCAGCAGTCTTTTGAATACTATGGTGGCCAGAATGTAATATACTGAAAAAAAAAGAAGATTAAAATAAAAACAGGCTAATTGATCATGAATCATGATGGCCCTGTGTGTGTGTTTGTGTTTGTAACGTCCTGTATTTCTTCCGTATGCTATGTATTATTACTATTGTTAACGGAGCTTCTATGAAGCCAAACCCCAATATACATATATATAACTGTGTTCTTCGTGGTTTACTTTGGTTCAAAATCAAGTTTTACTTGCTGTCTTTTGTAATTTCACGCAATCACGAGCCTCCCTGTTCCAACAAAAACTCTCTATATAGTTTGACAATTAACCCGTGTTTTATACGAAAGGTACAAGGAAAATGGCATTATATTGCCATGTTCTTGTTCTTTTTTGCTAGTACTGATAACTGCATGCGCGATGTTTTTGAATTAGATTCCTGCACTTGCGTTCTCTCATATTTTCTATAACAACATCTTTCTGTAACCTTTTATTTTTCTCAATTTACACATAGACACTAAGCTTTAACAACATGCTTCGACCTCCATCGCCAATCACATCAAGAGAAACTCAGTATCATGTTCAGGAGACCTTTTAACTCATTCAAGGGAACCGTCAGCCTTGTCGGCCTTCTCTTGTTCTGCTACCACCACGAGCATCTCCAGGCGTTTATCAAAAATTAATGCGCTCTCATCTCTCTCATCCAATTCAGCTCCTTCAGCTTCCAGCCATTTTTCTCGCAAATCGTCAAGAAGATTTTCTTCAGACGTGGTTAATTCAGCCCCGGGTGCGCTAGGAGCCGTTGTACGCAGTGTTGATTCCCCAGAAGGGGGTGGAAGTGTCAAAAGCATAGCCCTGAATTCTGGAGTTTCAGCGAATGTTTCAAAGTTCAAAGCTATTGTATCAAGGCAATACTCCCTAATCTTCAATACACCATACCTGTAAATTACCCAGCCAAGTCATGCGGATAAAGGGTCAACAGAAACTTTAAGATTGAAAGCAACAGAGGAAATTCCGGGTTTTTGAAATGGACTTACATGTCAGCTAACATCAACCAATGACACAGCTCGGCTGGAGGAGCCGTTTCTAGGTGTGGCAACAACGCGTCAGCTACTGCTCGTTTAAGTGGAAATAGAAGATATCTTGATGCTGCATCAAACATCTCTTCTGCCTGCATCAAGAAATCATCTATTTAACCATTACAGTTACAATATTACCCTATAGCAGCATTGATGTCTAGTGCCATTTTTCTTTTTAGCTCTCATGTTTAGGAAAACCATAATAAACAAAGTACCTGATCGGGGTCTATTTCCTTTAGGCCATCCGTATACCTGGACCATCACAAAAATCATACATCAGTAAGTGGAACGGGAAGAAGTATCACTGCCTTTTCAGCAACAAGCCTTTTCCCACTATGTGCAATCATCTGTTCCGGAATAGAGGACCATTTTTCCCAACAGTGGCGACCAGCCATAAGAATCTATTACCAGTTTAATAATGTGCCACCTACTTTTTAAGTAACAACAAAATATAAATCACTACCCTCAGTCGATCTACTTTAAGTCATAATCTAACAACAAAATCAAAGGCACTGTAATCCTTACTTTCAAAGATAAACTGATCCTAACCAGTCCCTATGTTGTAGAATTTCCTCTGCATACTTCAATACTAACAATTAGGAACCCAATCATACAGGAAGATAGACGAACACCAACTTAGATAATTTACATAATATTGAATTATTAGTTTCCTAATAACAGCCGAAGCACTCTTCTCATTCTTCTTCTTCAAAAAAAAAAAAAAAAAAATGCCGAAGCACTAATTTTGAGCTTCCAATGACATGGGTGAATCATAAACTTACATATATTCTACCATCTTCTCAAATGCACCTGAGCTCAAATCATGCTCTTCAAGACATGGAAGACTACTGCCGAGTGAAGTATCTCTTCCCTCATTAAAGTCTGCCATGCGAGATAATCTGGCTTTGAAGTATTCTGATCTCGATGCTAACAAAACTTGATGGCACCGAAAGATTTTATCTTCAACTTTCACACAAACATCAGCAAGATCGTCTCCCACGTTAACCATCTGCATTGAACTCGCCAGGGATAAAAGGGTATCAACAGGACCGTCCGACTTTTCTATTCTTCTGGAATTGGCAAGAGAAATTTGAAGAATTTGACGTAGTGCTGCAGGAAGTCGATCACCCTCAGGAAGTGAAATACCCTGCAAGATGAACCGCTTTTGAGAGTTGTCTAGCTCTCGAAGGGCTTTATATTCGGCATACTTTTGATGGATAATTTCTTTTTCGAGAACATTTTGCAGAGATTGGCACTTGCAAACTCTGCAAATCCTCACTAAATCCTCCATGTCGTCCACGGAGATCTCAAGCCGATCACAATAAAAAAAGTGAATGAGGCTAAACAGAGCAGGAAAAGACAGCTTTTCCCTAGACAATCTTATTTCTTTGCGACCCTTCCAGTCTGTCTCAAATTTGCTCCTAAAGAAAGGGGAACGAGCACTCAAGATGACTCTATGAGCTTCAATGGGTCTTCCCTGTACATAAAGCACCACATCTGCAGGGAAGTAACTGGAAGCAGGTCCTCCATTTGACAAGTAACCTATTGATTTTACCACTCCGTGTCAGATTAATGAACACAGAAATCCCTGATAGTAAACACTTTTTTAAAAACAACTTACAATGTGATACAGAAATAGCAAGACAAAACATTATGATCAGAATAGCCCAGAATTCAAGCAAATGCTCATGCACTGTATAAAGTCCTCCCCACACTTTTTTGTATCAGGTATTACACGAGGAAAGTGTTCATAGTTCTAGCACCATTTCCTATCCAATGACTACGTATAATAAGTTCAAAAGAGGAGCTTTCTCCTGCAAAACTAATTTGCCTAAACAAAATTTCCTGGATTGTGAAAGCGAATGCCTTTCGTGTTGCTTAAGAAAACAGAAAGGGTTTTAAACAATCAGCAAACAGATAAAATTCCATACTCTAGCTATGTTTTCCAATGCCAGGACAATCCGGTAAATATTACAGTTTTTTGGCTTCCACTTCCTTAAACAAAAATCACTTCTTTTTCCTAACATTACTAAAACCACAACCTTCAAGAAGAGAAGTTTCAAAAGGGAACAAAAACAAAGTCAAAAGTTATACCTGAAGCCGGAATTTCAGCTTGGCCGCCCCTCGTCAATTGCTCCAAATAAGTCTTGTTAATCCAACAATCCAGGAAAGTATCCCTTAAAGCCGCCTGCAAAGCTCCCAAAGGAGGCGGACGAGCTTCAAAGGCTTTCAAAAGCTTCCTCACTTTCAGATTAAGTGCGGCGTAGTGACACCTGTCGCCATCAAACGTGTGTTCGGAGCAAATGGCCCCACTTTCCAGAAGCATCCGGGCAGCATCCAAATGGCCGGCGAGGCAAGCATAGTAAAGTGCCACCGAATCCCATTGATCCCTGGCGTTCACATTCACGCCGGAGTCCAACAAATACTTGAGCCGGTCTACGTCGCCGGCTCTGGAAGCCTCAAAAACGTCCCCGTATGGGACTTTCTTGAGAGGGATTGAGGAGGTGAAGTCCTCCGGCTGTAAATCAATATCGTCCAAGTCGGACATCAAATTTAGATTAACAAAATGCATCTATCTTATCAATAACAGAATGCTGGGGGTGATGTTAGATGAATTTGCGGGATTCGATCGTTATAGCTCATGGCGACTTTGAGGTGTTTGATGAAATGCGTCAGACAGCAAGGACTCCAGAAAAACAGAAATAATCGTTGATATTTTTGAAAATTTTTGTATTTATTGTAAACTTTTGGGTTTATCGTCACAACGGTGCTAATATGTTCAGCTTTTTGAGCGTTGCCCCCCAGCATTTGGAGTCTCAACAATTTTAGCCCATAGATTTTTTTTTTTTAAACACTTGAAGAGTAATTTAGCTCTCCAAAAATACTATCCACTCGTCAAGAGCCGAGTAAGGATAGCCAGGAGCTCTTCTTAGTCATTTTTCCTAACTCTAGTTGTTGTTATGATCGGCCGAGAATACCATCCATTTGATCTCGAGGATTTCTGGCCGGCTGCTGCCATTTCCGGCAGCTAAACCTATCACCCGGTCATTTCGTAACCCTCCAGCCTTCACCATCATTCATTTGCAGCAAAGGAGAGGATACATCAACCAGTTCAAGGCAAATATGCCACTTTTTGAACCCTTCAAAATTTACCATCCAAAAGGAGAGTAAGGTGATTATGACTACTGGCACATTGGGTTTTGCCATTGTTATTTACAAAGTACCATCAAAAGTTACTACTGACAGCAAACATGCAAGGACCCAGAGAGAGTTCACCACTTCACATGCTGTACAAGTATTTACTTTACCTAATGACTATCCGTTGGAAAAGGAGCTCAACCTTTTCGGTCGGGGCTCCTGAAGTTTTCGTGTGTAACTCGGCTCTGTAGAGTGTAGATCATGTAGCTTTATCTTGTTCTGCCAGAGCTTTCTTCACTCGAAACCATTCTCAAAAACCTAATCGACCACAATGTCATCCAAACTGAGTCGTGCATGTGGTTCCCTTCCACTCACAAGCATTCTAAGACCATCTTTAATCCCTGCTACACCCTCACCCAGAACAGCACACACTGGATACATGGGCACTTCACCCCGAACCCGTTGTTTTAATTCTTTGAACGCTTGTTCGGCTCCTTCTTCATCAATTTTATTTCCAACAATTAAGGACGGCCGGTTAGACAGACCCTCACGATAATACTCAAGCTCCATAACCAAATCTTTAAGCTGTTCCCAAGGTGGAAGTCCTTTTCTACCATCTGTAGCAGCGGCTAAATCAAGAACATAAGCAAGAACTTTCGTCCGTTCTATGTGTCGCAGAAAAGCATGCCCAAGTCCACGATTCTCGTGAGCTCCCCTTATCAGTCCTGGGATATCGGCAACTGTAATGGAAACATCTTCGTAGTTTAACTTCCCTAGATTAGGCCTCAATGTCGTGAATGCATAATGACTGATGGCAGGTCTAGCCCTTGATATGGCCCCAAGTAGTGTGCTTTTCCCTGCATTCGGCATCCCAACGAAGCCCACGTCAGCAATGCTCTTCAGCTCTAACAAAAGAACGGCCTCAGAACCAGGTGTGCCAATTCTTAATCTTGCGCGCTCATCGTTGTCTATGGAATTGGCATTTTTGACTCTCTTTTGAGGAACTCTAGACAACGAGACATTACCAAGGCCACCGTCACCTCCACGTGCAACAATTACTTGTTGTCCAGGTTCTGTCAATTCAGCAACACTGTATTGTATATCTGAGGCCGCCTCTGCTTCTATTTCCCCCGCTATTTCTGACAAATCATCACCGCTGACCAGATTCTCCATTCCATTACAGGATACTTCATCCATAACTTCAGATTTCTTGCTGCAAGGTGGTGCCATTATACCAGAGCCAGTTCCAGCATTAGAAGCTGCGGTATTGTTAGCATTAACCGAACCGATTTGGGAGGATGGTTCGACAGAATGGTTATCAAGAGAACCCGGAACATCCCACGGGTACAACTCCTCAGAAGAATGCTTTTCCACGACACATGGAATTTCACCCTCAATAAGATGAATTACAGTACCAACGGGAACTTGGACTACCTGCAAGACAGAATTCTTATGTCAACAGCAAAATCACAAGAACTCAAACAGCTATAAAGATGGTTTGAGATGAAAAAACAACCTTGTTGTCCCCTCGGCTGCCTATCATATTCTTTGGAGCCCCATGTCTGCCTCCCTTTGCATTCTTTCATTTTGGACATCAAATTGTAGCAACCATGAATAAAGCAAAGAGAATAAATTATAATTAAATCTACTCGGCAGATGGTAATAGATCATACAAAAACAACAAGAAGTCTTTTTCCCACTATGTGGGCCCAACTAACAAAGTATATATAAGCAAAAATAAACGTACAATGTGGTGCTGCAGACTGCTAAGGTCCCAAACTGAAGTTGAACATTCTAATATTACGTCGCCGCCTCTTCCTCCATTTCCACCTACAAAATCCCAGATCTCTCATTTAAGGAAAATGGGAAGTAGAATACGAAGAGGCTAATTTACGAAGAGTGCAATGAGAATCAAACAGGGCAAAATGCTAAAAAGCTCTTACTCTGAGCGACTGCTACAATTATAAAAATTTAAGAAAACCAAAAAAATCAACAATCAAAGAAAGGCAGCCAGGGGCAACACCAATCAAACATTTCTAAAATTGCAAACAAAAAAGTGAAGCCAGAATAACTGAACACTAGTTTCTTCTCTAACCGAGACTATTCACATTGTAGTGAATGTAACTTTGATTTAGTATTCAACAAGTAGAGAGAATGACGTAAAACACGAAAAGAAAAAGGGTGAACAGTGTATCAGTTGAATCTCCAACAACTGCAATGCATCATATCATTGCAGAAGGATTTGAAGCGGAATTTGAATAGCATTATGGATAAAACAAAGCGCTCACCGTCAGGTATGCCACGATGATCATGGCGGCTTCGGCGGAAGCTAGTACAACCATTTCCCCCGTCACCTCCTTTAGCCCAAAGCTTAAAACGGTCGATCATTTTCCGCTCCTGCCAGAGAAAGGAAATGAAATACATACAGTTTTATCGCAGCTAGAAACAAAATGTACGCACAGAACACGCAACCAAACTATCCGAAATCCACCGTGAACTACACATTCAATCAAAAATAGAAAACTCAAGTTGAAAGGTATGAATCATTCTAGCAGCAACAATAACCTGGAGAGGAGCAAGCTTCGGTTTCTTGGACGGGATATCAGATAGGAAACATGCTTCCGAAAGCCATTGTGGTCTACAGGACCTTCCGGTCGCCTTCAAATATGCAAGGGATCCTCTCACACCGCGTAACCACATATCAACTAAAATGTCTTACACCACTGGCAGATGACTGCTTTACTCTTTAGAACTGAATCTCGGAAATGATGCTAAGCCACTTTAAAACGCACAAGCTCAATTGTCTACATGGAAGGCAACAAGGAAGTGTAGATGTCAAAGCAAAATCAGCCATATTCAAGGACATCCAAATCCCAACATCATGAACTAGAACTGAATACCAAAGGGTGTGCAAATCAACTGTTTGACAAAATGTGTACGAGTTAAAAGGCAAAAGAGAATTTTAAAAAAAAATAAATAGCAAAAATGGTACCTTTATATATGCAAAAACTCCATTGGCGTTCTTCAGAAGTGTGTCTCTGGAATATGTACCTAATGAACAACAATAACGGGAAGAGGAAACGCAATCCGAAATTGTTAATTCCAGAGACTTGGGGTTTTGTAACGGGAAGAGGAAACGGTGTCGTATTCAAAGGAGGTTTAAGGCCCGTTGAAATTGGGCCAACAGAAGACGTTGTTGGCCCAATGATATATCTTGTACCCAGAACGGGGAATCTGAAGGGTAAAGGGGAACAAGAAGAAGAAGAAAAAGAAGAAGAGAGGAGTAAGCAAATCGAAGTCGACCTGAGCGGGCGAGAGAGAGAGAGAGATGAGTTTTGGTAAAGGAGAAGGAGAGTGGACTGAGATTGATCAACCAAGCGGCCATGGCAATCTCAAGAATCTCTCGCAGCAGAAAGAATAACCCAAGGTATTTTCCCATCCCCCACATTTTCTTATATTCTCCTAAAACAACCCTTAAACCCTCATCCAATTTTTCCTATTCATTTCATCAAACGTTGTCTTTCTGCTATTCATCCTCACATCAACCGCCTTCAATCTGTGGTTTCCATTCTAGCTTGCTCCAAAAACGGCTCTGTTTATCTGATTCCTCAAGCGATCCCTTCCCAGAATGTCATTTTGATACGGTATCACGGCTCAACATAGTGTCCTTAAGGTCAACTTTTGGCCATTTTTATTGTATCCCGTTCCACAAGAGTCAATCTTTGATGAATAATTTTTCTGGGTTCTCCTCGAAATGCCGTTTTGGTACATTATCACAGCTCAAAAAAGTGTCTTCTTTAATACCAACTTATTGCTGTTTTGATACTGTCCCACTTCACAAAAGAGGGTGTTCTGCCTTATCTGGGTTCTCAGCAAAATGCAACTCTGCACCTCTCTCATCTTCAGGTTTGCATCTTCTTTACGGCTTTTCACAATCCTTGAAGAGATTGCCTGTGTTGACGTTTAGCAACCGCAGTAGTAGTAGTAGTAGTTGTGTTTTTCCAGTTTCTAGTTCATTTCGGATGCCTATGCATTGTGATGGAAGGTTGTTTGGGTCATGTTCTGTTTCATCTAGTGGTGGTTCAAGTTTGGATTCTATAGAGAGCAATGTCTTCAAAGGGGAAAAGAGGTGTAATGTCATTAATGGTAGGGATATTAAGTTATCGTCGACTATGAACACGAAAATTGTGGAAATAATTAAGAGTGGGAATACTGATATGGAGTCCAAGTTGAGCTTCATCAGTGTGGGGCTTAGGGTCGAGTCTGTTCGTGAGATTTTCCTCTTTCTGAATTTCCATAAAATTAATGGATTGCGGTTCTTCAGATGGCTGAGGTGTTACAACCCGAAGTGGCATCGAAGTGCTGAAGTTTGTAGCCATGTTATTTGTAACTGTGGATGTTTAGGTGATTTTAAAACCATGAAGTTGTTGTTACATGAGTTTAGCGCAGAAAGGATTTGCCTTGATGAGAATGCCTTTAGGTTTTTACCCTTATTCCATTCGAGTAAAGATTCATTGTCAAAATCAGTGACAAGAGTAGTTAGTTTGTTGGGTGAGGTTGGTGGTTCTTGTCATAAGTCTGGCATTTGGGGACTGATCGAGATGTTTTGCAGTTTAGAGTCCTTTGAGATGGCCAGATTCGTGATAGAAATCACAGGAAAAAAGGATGCACACATCAACATGTTGGTCCGGCACAGATGCAAGAGGGAGCATTTTGAGGAAGCAAAGAGTATAATTAGGGAGATGCAGGATCCAACTGTCACGAGTTATAATTACCTGATTGGAAGTTTATGTAAGGCCGATAAGTTTGTTGAAGCATCTGGCTTGGTGGGAGAAATGGAAAGTAAAGGGGTTCATCCAGATGATATTACCTTTGACATTCTTGTGCATTACTCGTGCAACTCGGGCAAATTGGATATTGCAAAACAGTGGATAGATAAGATGGTAAACAGCGGTCTTTGTCCTCGAATAAGTACTCATGGTGCAATGCTGAAAGCTTTCTTCAGAGCAGAACTACATCAGGAGGCACGCAATTACGTGATTGATTCTACTGTCAAGTTTCCACATTCAAGCCCGATAATTTACAGCGTGTTTGCTGATCTTCATCAAGGGAATGGACGTCTTAAGGATGCCCGAGATATTTTAGTAGAGATGATGGCCAAAGGTCTGAGACCTAATTTCAGAATTTATGTTAAGATTCTCAACCAACTTCGGAAGACTGGCAGAGGAGGACAAATGGCCCAAGATCTTGAGGATAGGTATCGTAGTCTTTGATTTAGAAAAGAGCTTTCAAGCCGATGTGATGCTACAAATTCAATGGTAGTTTGATATCTTTTTCTTTCATTACAAATTGATGGTATGCAGCGTTTTGCCCATTAGGTATAGAAAGAGAAACATTGGCATCTATGATGCCTATTATAGTTGATGGCCTGTTGCCAGTTTTCATGTATCATTTGTTTAGTCAATGAAGACTCGAGAGGCTAAATTGTTGGTTTTAATACTACATTTCCTAATTGGCAACAATACTTAATGAATTGGAGATAGTTTTTGGAAGTGAAAATTTATACACATTATAAAACCGAGCCATAGAAATGTATATCATGTTCGTGAAATGCATTTTTGTTGTTACTTTGTTATGAACATATTTTAACATTTGCGAACTTAGAATTACTACTCAGACAAAAAGATTCTACTGTTTTTAGCAAGGAAAAAAAGTTATATATTTTGAGCTCCAAAGCTTGACAATGGTCTCTTCCTTTATCCAAACCAAATTACAATGTCAACATCGTCCATAAGAAACAATAAGACAATGGATGCTGTTGCCATTACCACCAAGATACACCACCGCTTCTCCACATCATTTCGTGAAAACCATAGCCAAATCCGGTTTCGGATCTGCAAATGCAGCTCTGGAGGTTTTGCTAAACTGACCCAAAAGCAGGCCCGCAAGGTGTTCGACAAAATTCCGCTTCGGGATGCTTATTCCTGGAACACTCTCATCCAGACTCATCTAACTAATGGAGACCCACAGGAAGTTGCTGCCACCTATCAGAGAATGCTTTCGGCCGGTGGGACCAAGCCGGACAGACGCACTCTGCCACGGGTTCTATCAGCTTCCAGGATTTTACGTGACTTTCCTTTGGGGAAACAGCTCCATTGCCATGTTATCAAATATGGGTTTGCTTTGGATGCTTACGTGATTTCATCTCTTATTGAGATGTATGGCCAGATGGGAGGCGTTGATGCCGCAAAAAGATATTTCGAGACTGTTGATCTTGATGAAAGAAATAAGAATGCTGATGTTGTTGTTGCCTGGACTGTGCTGGCAGGGTTATATGTGAAAAACAATAAACCTGAATTGGCTGTCGACTTGTTTTTTAATGGGATTAACCATAAGAATGGCAAGTCATTCGATCGTGTTGCGTTGGTTACTGTGATTACTGCTTGTGGGATGCTGAAATCACTGCGCGACGGTAGGCGTGTGCATTGTGTTGCCAAGGATTTCGGGATGGACCGCGATGTTCTGGTGGGGAATGCTTTATTGAAAATGTACATTGATTGTGGCAATGTGAAAGATGCGAGGGCCGTGTTCGATGGCATTGTGGGTAAAGATGCAATTTCTTGGACTGCCATGATTTACGGATATGTGAAAAAGAAGGGAGAGTTTAATGAAGGTCTCAAGTTGTTCCGGATGATGAATGAGAATGGGATCAGACCCGATGCTTTCACAGTTTCTTCTGTTCTTCCGACTTGTGCTAGAGTAACGGCGCACAAGAACGGGAAGGAAATTCACGGATATCTGTTGAAGAATGGGAAAGAGCTGAATCCAGTCGTCCTGAATGCCTTAATTGACATGTACATCAAATCTGGGTTCATAGACTATGCTTCGCGAGTATTTGCTGAGATGAAACATAAGGATGTTATCTCCTGGACGGTTATGATTTTAGGTTATAGTTTACATGGCGAAGGGAAGCACGGACTGCAATTGTACCACGAAATGATTGAGAACTCGTCTGTGCAAGTGCAAGAAGATCAAATGGCTTTGGCTGCAGCCCTGTTCGCTTCCTACGCTTCCTGCAATATTGAAGAGGGTTGGCGTTTCTTTAATAGATTATCAGCTCCAAAGCTATCAAACTATGCGTTGATGGTCGCGCTGCTCTCCAGGGCAGGACTATTTGACGAAGCACAGGGATTCATTGCAAAGAGGAATATCTCAAAGCACGCAGAAGTACTAAGAGCTCTCCTAAATGGCTGCATGATACACCAGAATCTTGACACGGCAAAGGAAGCCCTAGAACAGCTCCTCAGTTTGGAGCCACAAAATGCCGAGAACTACATACAATTATCAAACTTGTACGCTTGCCAAAACAGACCAGAAATGGTGGCTGAACTTAGAGAAACTATGACAGCTAAGGATTTGAAACCAAGAAAAGCCTACAGCTGGATTGAATTCAAGAACAAGGTACACGTGTTTGGCACAGGCGACATGTCTCATCCGAGGAAAGAAGCTATATACAATGAGCTGCAGCATTTGGTGCAGAAAGTGGATTCGAAGGGGGAGTTTTCGTTCAAAATGAGAAAGGATTTTTTTAGTGTGCATCAGGTGGACGAGGAGAGGGAATGTGATTCAGTTTTCGGGCATTCTGAACTGTTGGCCATATCGTTTGGTTTGATCAGTAACCAGGAAAAAGGAAGAAGAGTGATCAGAGTAACTAAGAATGTCGGTGTGTGTGAGAATTGCCATAGTTTTGTGAAGGCAGTTTGTAAAGAAGTTGAGGAGGTTGAAATTGTGATTAGAGATCCATGCTGTTTTCATCATTTTAGAGATGGAGTGTGTTCCTGTGGTGATTTCTGGTGAAATTAATAATTGTTGGACCATAATCACAGTTGGCCCAGTTGATCGGCTATGGTTCCTTTTTGTTTTCTTTGGCTGGGCTGTTTATGGGCCTATTTTGTGTAGAAACTCGTATTTTTATTTTAATTAATTAATTGATTACATTTTTCAAAAATAACCAAACACTGTGACAAGGTTTTCATTATTTTTTAAAGTAAAAAACTAATTAAAAGATTTCATTGAAACTATATATGTTACGCTTTAAACTGAATTTGTTTAAAGGAAAAAAAAAACGCAAAACTTAAACCCGAAAGAAAAAAAGAGAAAAAGGAAGAAACATAAGCTTGTTTGGGCCTACCTTACAGTCCAAACAAAGAAAAAAACAAAAAAAAGGAAAAAGAGCCCAACGTAAATGTGAAGGACAAGTGAGGGTAATTAGGTCAATTGGAGAATAAAACCCCACCTTCCTTAGGGCTTTACTCTGTGTTTCTCTGTTGCTCGCCTTCACTCCCCACCATCGCAGTTTCTCCCACACGCGGCGACAGAGAGAGAGCCCTAACGATGGCGGTGGCTGAGGATAAGATTCACAGTGACGTCTTGCTGTTTAACCGTTGGTCTTACGATGATGTTCAGGTTAATTCTCCTTTCTTTTCTTTTCTTTTTTTTTTTTTTTAAGAAAAAAGAAGATAAACGGAAAGAACATTGTTTAATTAGTTCGTGTATTGGTTTCCTTCTTCTTCTTTTTTTACTGGCATAGAAATACTGCTTTATGAATTTATGGACGACTATTTTATGAAAGCGGGTGGGTTTCCTTTATATTTGTGCTTTTTTTTTTTCGGGCGTGAAACTCATTATTAGTGGAGTTTGATCTGAATTCCATTTTGTGGTACTTTGATCCCTATCCAATGGATGGTTTAGTGAGTTAAGAAGGTTAGATTGAGTGTATTATTCTGTAAAAATTGGAGTATTGATGTGGTGGTAATGCTGAATACTGCGTTCTGCATTTTCTTTTGTTGGATTCGTTGCTAGTGGTTGGGAGATGTTTCTGCATTTACCCAGTTATTCGGTTTCGGTACATTGTATTTTTATCGAATTTCTGGACTTGTGTAAGCAAGAATTTTCATATGTATGCAACGGGCCTTAATAAACCACTAGAATACTGAGTAAAAATGAGAGGACCATGGTAACGGAAGAGAAAAAGAGAGCATATTGTTTTCCATTGTTAAATTCAGAATGAATTTGTAGTTCTCTGGCTTAGGGCGATTAGGCAACTTGTCCTGCATGAGTGCATGCCCATGTTACCTTGAATGAAAAAGGGAAATGGGCTGGGGGTGCATTTCAATGAGGAAGATAGCCAGTGGAATTATTGCTTTAACTATAATCTGGATCATTTACTTACCAGGTATGGCCTTTTTGGGCTTTGTTCACTTTGTGAATAAGGCTTGAGACTCATTTATCTCCATTGATCATATTGAATGACTCGGGAATAAGGATCCTAATGATTCAGTTTTACTCCTTAGTTGATTGAACAAGAGACAAATGTGGCATGACTGCTTATTTCTTTACAGCTTGGACAGCAATTATTGTAATGTTAGTCATTATATGGGCATTTCTTCCCTCAACCATCACCTTATATCCTCATTTTGGTATATTTCTTTACAGATCAGTGATATGTCTGTTGAAGATTATATCACTGCGACCTCTTCCAAGCATCCAGTTTACATTCCCCACACTGCTGGAAGGTATCAAGCAAAGAGATTCAGGAAGGCTCAGTGCCCGATTGTGGAGAGGCTGACCAACTCATTGATGATGCATGGCCGGAACAATGGGAAAAAGCTGATGGCTGTTCGTATTGTGAAGCATGCCATGGAAATTATCCATCTGCTAACTGATGAAAATCCAATTCAGATTATTGTGAATGCAGTGATAAACAGGTATAATATTTTTGTTCATAGTTCTTTTATCTATATTCAACCCACCCATTTAGATAAATGGACATTAACCATCGTTTGACTGTAGTGGGCCAAGAGAAGATGCCACTCGTATTGGTTCTGCTGGAGTCGTGAGGCGTCAAGCTGTTGATATTTCTCCTCTCAGACGTGTGAACCAAGCTATCTATCTTCTTACTACTGGTGCTCGTGAGAGTGCTTTCAGGAATATCAAGACAATCGCTGAGTGCCTTGCTGATGAACTCATCAATGCTGCCAAAGGATCTTCAAACAGGTAAACGATTAGACTATTTGTTCCTCGGTTGTGGTCGGCCGTTTTCATCATGCTTTTACCCTAACTGAAGTTAGATTTTTGTTGTTTTTGTGTGTTGCAACTACTTGTATTATGATTGTTAAATTTACTTACTGGAGTTTGTGTTCATGCAGCTATGCAATCAAGAAGAAGGATGAAATTGAAAGGGTTGCCAAAGCCAATCGTTAAGAGTTGCTATGTGGGAATGATCTCGTTAGCTGGGATGTTAAACTTATCTTTATGGTCACTTTTGAACTTAGTTGCTTGTAAAACATGTTATCAGTCTGTAATTGATCAGGAGTTGGATCGATGCTAGGGCAATAGTAAGAATGGTTCATCATTACAAAAAAAATTCTGGTGTAGTTTTGATGCTTCATGCTCTTTTTGAACGTTGTTTTTCTTATGATGCAAGTCCTTTTGTACTGCTGCTAATATGTCCTAAATATCTTCTCTGTGTGAGCTCCTCTCTACGTGTATGTGTTTAGCGAAATTCCTCCCTGAGGCTACAAGAGCCACAAAATACTGTTGGTATATGATTCGAGTATTGGCGGCATTACTGAGGCCAAATGGCAAAATGAGGTCTGACGAATAATAGCCAATAGGCCCAAATTATGAACTTATTAGAATAGGTAAGCGAGTTGACCCTTACCATTATAGCGGGTTGCAAACTTTATTTAATGGCCAATAAAGTCAGGAACCATCATGCTGCTGATGATGATATCCACCCAATCCTTCTCAACTCCATTTCACCTCAAAGAAACAAAATTGTTCGTCTTTCCTTGTTCTTCCAATGGTTTCAAAAACCACCATGAATACTCTGCAGTTGGAAATAGTGGTCACATCATCATTGATGGCCACAGCAGCTCAAGCCCGCAGATGAGGAGATGCTTCACACCGTGTTGCAGCCGCAGTAGTAATGCAGGGGAAGCCGTATTGGATTCAGGTTCAAGTGTGGTGAGGAAGTTTTATGAAGGAATCAATGCTCGTGATCTGAGTTCAGTGGAGAATCTTATCTCTGAGAATTGTGTCTATGAGGACCTCGTCTTCCCTCAACCCTTTGTGGGCCGTAAGGTAGGTAATCTCAGCTCACACACACACACACAGTGACATGGAGTCACAGGCTTCAAATCCTCCAATACTTTCTTAAATCCCAAACAAAAGGAAAAGAAATGTAGTTAAAACCCTGTAATTCAACGTTTCTAAACTAGACTAGAGAATCACCCTTTTGTTCTATATGATTTGGATAAACACTAAAATGGGCAATATTGTCAGCAGGCAATCCTAGACTTCTTCAAGAAGTTCATCGATACCTTCAGCGCTGATCTGCAGTTTGTCATTGATGATTTATCTAAGACTGATGATTCTGCAGTTGGGGTGACTTGGCATTTGGGTATGCAAAAAGTACTGCTTTTATCTAGCAATGTTGGTACCATTTTGCATATATCTCACTACTATGTGGGATTGGCTATATTATATCTCATGTTCTCATCTAAGGGTAATTTGCATAAGTTTAGAAGTCGGTTAAATTGATCGGTGTAATATGTATTGGCTATATTATATCTCATGTTCTCATCTAAGGGTAATTTGCATAAGTTTAGAAGTCGGTTAAATTGATCGGTGTAATATGTATGGTGGGCTGCAGAATGGAAGGGAAAGCCGTTTCCTTTTAGCAAAGGCTGCAGCTTTTACAAGTTGGAAGTTGTGAATGGGCAGAGACAAATACTGTGAGTGGTAGTAGGAGAAAGTTTTAATATTTTTCCTTCTATTGCAACTTCAATTTCTAGTGTGGTTGAATGATAAGAGTGACACTGATGTTAGACTTACATGTTTGGAGCAGTTATGGGAGAGACAGTGTTGAGCCAGCAATCAAGCCTGGAGAATCAGCCCTAGTAAATATATGCTCTTTTGTTCATGAATTATTTTATTTTTTGTCATAGCTCAGAGCTTAGTTCACACTGCAAGAATGATTTTGCCCAAAAAAAAAAGGAACTTTGAAGTTTTTGGTTTACTTTGTGGACTGTTTCTATATCTTTGTTAATCTGAAAGGGGCTTCTTTCTTTCTGTGCCATTGACAATGCCTGCTTAAATTTGATGTCTAGGTTGTCATTAGAGGAGTGACTTGGTTGCTTCAGCAGTTTCCCCAATTGGCAGACTTCTTATGATGAAAGAGGCATTTTTCTTCCTTCTATTGCAGCATACAGCAGAGGGATGTGGATAAACTAACTAATCGTGCAGTTGGAAAATTGCTTTCGACAGAAGGAATCACAAAGAATTGCCCAACGAGTGTTTTGATAAAGCAAGATGGAGAACTGCAATTTACAGTGAGATAAACAGGCAGGCTGCTTGTCTCCCTGTCAAGAATCAGTTTTAGGTGATAATAAGCTGGCTATTGTTGCTAATTCAGGATTTCTTTTCATTTGCAAATGTATGTATATTTTGTATGTACAACAAAATTTATTCAACCGTTTCGACTTTCTACACGGGAAATCTTTTCAAAATCAGCTGGAAGCCGCCGGGAGTAGGGGAAGCTGCATAAATATGACTCAAAACTATGCATGAAGATTGAAGAAGTAAATAAATATACTGTACCACGTCCTAATCTGTCATTTGCAAAAGTATGCCACAGGTTCTTCTTCAGTAAAAAAAGGCTTCAAAACCCTTTTTGCTATCCCCAAAGACAGGTTCAAAACAGATGAAAGTTTGAAACACAAGTGTACTTATTTAATCTCTAATCTTTATTACAGGTGAAGAAGTCAAAAGAAGGTTATCAGCTTTGGCTATTTGTTTTGCAGCAACTAGCTAATCTCCTCCTCTTGTAGCAGATGTCTTTACGGGCATTCCTGGGCGCTACTATGTTACTTGTTCCAGATGATGCTAAGCATTCCTCCTCTTGTGTAGCCTCATCCTGGCACCGTAACAGGCCGATAAGAGACATTTGGTTCACTCGTTCAGATATTTGGTATTCGAGCAAATCCTCTACTCGTTTGGGAGATTGGTTCACCTGTTTCAAACATACAAGATGGAAAAGCAAATGAATAAAAAGTACATAAAACACAATTGAATTGTTTTTATTTTTTTTTTTAACACAATTGAATTGTTGGGGATAGTAAAATTGGAATTGTTCAAGAAAAGAGTTACCATGACGCCGGATGCTGGTGTGGAGATTTGGCCAACATCACTCCTAACTCCGTGGGGACAACTTAGAGGAAACAAAGACAATGTTGTTGATGTTATTTCCAGTGCTAAAAACAGTAATCTGATAAATATATCCTGATTTCAACATATCACATTGACGACAACTAAGCTTTTATCAATATGAAAGGTTGGGCTATATAGAGTCATGATCTCAAATATTGAGGGGTGGAAGAATATGCATACTCTGTAGTTTGTTGATCAATATTTTCAGTCTCCTCCAATTGATCTTCTCCAAATACCTCCTCATCTGAAACAGAATGGTTGCCAACAGAGTGCACTTCATTTTCACTGATAAGTTCACTAACCTTTTCTGGAGCTGCAAAAAATAAAACAAACCGAGTCTTGGAGACGATGCCTACCAATGTTTAAGAACACGTAATTGTTGAAATTACCTGATGATTGACTAAAATTAGTAGAAGAGACGGTTGCATCCAAGATTTTTTGGCACATAACTGTTCCCTGAAAATCAAGGAAAGTGCAATCTAGAAAGTTGAACCTCTCAGAAGTGTTCATTCTAGAGAACCCGAATGAAGTTTCCCAAGTTTTCAGCACGGCTGGGATGGCAGGTAAAATCAGCCTCTCAACTCCTAGCTCCATGAGTATCTGGCAACCGCAAAATGTTATTCGGCAATTTTTCCATGTTCAAGAAAAATCAAATGCTGTCACCCTTACCCTTGTTCAAAGCAGTCAAGGTTCAATTTTTATACTACCTTTTCAAGCTCATTCATCAGAATACGGCACATTCCAAGTCGACGGTATTGGAATCTTGTAGCCACAAGTGGTACCTCGGCAACCTTCTTTCCATAAACCCTTAATTACGATGAAAATTAAAGATAAAAGGTATTCAGATTCTTGTTCCCATGAACATCAAAAGGGAAATGGCAACTATTCATTCGGGATGAAGAGAAAACTTACCTCACATTAGCTATAGTAATTAATTCATCATTCTTTTCTAGTATTGCAGTATAAAACCCCCGAAAGTTTAATCGGCGCAAGTCTGACCTGCAGCATCACATCAAGAAGTAAATTCATCACACTTATGTCTGTTTGACAAGGCTTATACCCATGTGACGCAGTCTTACCTTTCACTGAAAATGACATCATGCAGTAGATCTCTCCCTGTATGTTCCTCTTTCAATGGTTCAAAACACTCGTGCATGATGCTGAGCCCAACATTAAGCTTTCCGTAGCTTTCCACCAGATTATCTCTATCTTCAGCGTCACAGTCTTCAGGAACTTCATCAACTCCTCTGTGTTTCAGCAATGTCCAAGCCAGATCATTATCATGCCCTAATGGATTTGGTTTTCCTATGAGATCCTGGAGAGCTGAATGTATCTGAAAAATATGCAAATCAAATCACAAAAATAAAGTTCAAATGGTGAGGATATCATTTTACAACTTCATTAAAGCAAGATTGTTGAGTTCACTTAAAACCCTGAGGCAGTTACTCGGAGAGACTTTTGCATCAATGACATTCATATGTACATAATTTAACAGAACAAGGAAGTATAAGTGCAAAAGTGGAAATCTAAAATACCTGTTTGCATTCTGTTTTACAAAACCAAATCCCTTTTGAATGATAGTCAGCCTCAACCAAACCCTTACTTTGCAAGCATCCAACATGATCTTCATGAGCCAATTGTCAATGGATTAAGTGAATCAAATTGGTCAATTTCAAAATGAAAATCTTCCTAAAAAGAAAGAAGACACTCACATTGATGTTCACACTGAGCACAGTTAAGAGAATTGCCATCCATTGACTGTCCCTTTCCTTCCTTGTATCTTCCGAGGCCACAAATTCCACAACAGCATGATGGGCAAAACCAGTCCCCATCTGGAATATCCTGTTAATAAAGATAGTAAATCCATTTAAATTCCTATAAAGTAGACAACGAAAACAGCTATTCATTTAGCCCAAGATTTGGAGTGGCTTAAATGGGTCGAACCTACTATAAAATTGTCAACAAAAAATAAATAAAAATAAGCTAGAAAATACACACTGCCACATAAAAGGACATACCTTTAAGCCTAAGCATTTTGTATGGAAAGCTGACGGACATTGATCACAGAGAAGTAGTTCACCACCAAAGTGACAGACAGAGCAAATACAATCGCTTCTATGCTGATGTCGACTTTTACCTTTCCGACGATGCGATTCTACCTTCTTCTTTTTACTTTTACTCTCACGTTTTGATTGCAATTCTAGCTTCTTGTTTTTACTTTTACTCTCGCGCTTCAATTGCAATTGGCAATCGAAAATTGATCTACCATCCTCCAAGAATATATTTGCTGAAGATCGGTGAAGAGTGCTGCCAGCATGAGCTTTAAATTTGCTGAGACTAAAAACTTTTTCACAGCATTTGCATTTGATTCCTTCACGGATTATCTCTCCTTCTTTCTTCCTCTGTCCATTTTTATTTCTGTAATGTACTTTTGTTCCAGGTTCAACTTTCTTACAATCAATCAACCAAGATAAGATAGTCTTAGGAGTTTGGTTACTTGAAGGAGAAATGACGTCATCCCTAGGTCTTTTAGCTTGAACACCCTTTCTTCTTTTGCTTGAACATGGAGAATCAAGTAAAAATGAGCTGTCACTATGAGAGCTTGAACGAATCAAGACCGTGCATTGCTTTAGAAGCAATCCTCGTTTTTTCCTTTCTGGCAACTTACGGGTTCCCTGAGATTTAATTTCACCTTCATGAACAATTTGGTCGGGCCATAATGTATGAGGAAATGGCTTCTCAAGGGGCTCAGCTTTTCCATCATTCTTCCATTTGGTAAAATCTGGTGAATCAAGCAAAAGAAAGCCATCATTTTGAGAGCTTGGTTGAATCAAGCCTCGTTTTTTTATTTTTGGCAGCCCACAGGTTCCCTGAAGTTTGATTTTACTTTTTTGAGTAAGTTGGTTAGGGAATAAGCCATCAAAAGATGACTCTACAGTTTCCTTGAACACTGATGAAGAAGATGAATTTGCAGAGGTCAGCTGGACTACACCTTCTCCCCGGACTTGTTGACTAGAAGGAGAAGCACAAGTAAGGGAGCTGGAGCAATGATCTCCTTTTGTCAGGTACCACTCACAAACTGTTATAAGAGAGTGGAATGTCCTCCCTTCAGGAGATACATATCGCATCCGTTTCTTGCCTGCTGCTCCAACTTTGCCATAATATTTCCATCCAACAGCAGACAGGTGCTTCTTCACCTTTGAAGCTAAATTATCAAACTTTATGCCACTCTTAATGCAATACTTTTGCGTGGTATTCCTTAGTTGTGAATACTCTACCACAGCTGCAGGGATATAGTCTTTTTCACTTCGTCGAAAATCTTTCTCGGACGGATTAATAATCTTCTCTACTTGCGGTTTTTGGGTGAGTGTGGATGGTGAGATCATCAAATTTGCATCATCCAGATTATCACCATTCCTCCTCTCATTGTTATCTTGGTAGGTTGGCGAAAGATCTCGAGATTGTTGCAGAACCAAGCAAACTTGATAAGCTGAATAATAGACCTCACCGTCTGGAGAAATAAATCGCAGCCTAGTCCTGGTTCTATCTTTGGCATACTGGACTTTCCACCCCAAGTGTAAAAGATACTTCCTCACGCCATCCCTTGAAGAAGGCTGCCTAGTGCTGATATACTGAGCAACTGAATCAGGGCGATTTTCAGCCTTGGTATGCAAGTCAAAAAGCCACTTCAGCCCCGATTTTCCATAAAATTTACACTTCTTCTTCTTCTTCTTTTTATTTGAACTAAAATTAGAATGGCAGCACATATTTCCCTTTGTAGCAGAACCAATGGCAATATTATTAATTTCTTGATTGGGAACAGAAGCTAACGGCATACGTGTAAAAACAGGCCTTTCTGGAACAGGGATCAGATTATTCCTGTACGGAGAGCCATGACCCCCCTTGGTTGAGACTGAACAAAATATCTTTCCATCAGAAGAGAAAGAATCTGTACTGGTTAAATAAGCAGGTAGCATTGCATGTTTGTCCAGACAGGAGGCAGTTCCAGAAGGGACGAAAGTATTATTGCCACTAAAAAATTCTTCAGCCTTAAAAAAAGAGTCAAATCCAGGCCCGAAGGAATCCATTAATCGTTTGTCCTCAACAAATTCCCCAGCAGAGTTTATTTCATCCAGCATTTGCTTCATAGTTAAATTATATGCTGTGCAAAGAACTTGCCACAATAATTCTTTCCAGATTTCCAAAGAAGAACAGGTCCAGTCAAGGTTTTTTAAGCCTAAACTCAACTGTATTTCATACCAGATTTGCCTCACTGAAACAGGAATAGGCCAATGCGGCTCAACTTCTTCCAGCACTTCGAGAAGAGCCCAATTGCCTCGAAGCTTCCATTCTTCGGTAACCTCTTCCCAGTCTTGAGTAATGCGCAACATGTCGATTTGTGCTTTCAATTCATCTCCCAAATCTGGAAATAAGATTCTTCGTTCATCAGAGCCGTCCTCATGATCAAAAATCACCCCTTCCCACCAGGCATCATTAACATACACATCAACACACTGTCCATAATGCAGAGACCATTTATGGAAATCAAGGAAAGGTGGTAAAGGCCTAATCTTCCCACGACAACAAGTAGTAGTTGCTGAGCAATCCTCCGGAGCAAGCCCGTCAAGAACGGGGCTGACATGTACAACTTCAACCATGTGCTGAGAACCATCATCATCTAAAATTTCATCGTACCTGATATGACGAATCTGCTCGCCACATTCAACCACCGTTCCAACATGCCATGATCCTAACAACCCCTCTTCCGTACTCCTAACCTGCAACATTTTTCAATAAGGACAACCAACAGACAGAAACCAGTTACCCTTGAGAACAATACAGAATAACATTCTTTTTTTACCCAATCCAGGCAGTTACACCTTACTAATTTGGTGCAAATACAGCATTGCGTGTGGGACAGATACTCCGATTCCCAGGACTTAAAAATCATACACAACCCGGTTACCACCCAAACTAAGGATGCCATGGAAGGCCATTGAATAGAAGTCCAATGACTATTAGGCGACGACTGATTAACTATGTTACCAAAAGTGAATCAGTTATAAAGGAACAATCCACATAGATCACTGCATTATTGAATAAAAAAAACCACATGCATGCAACCAATAGTGACTAAACCAACAAGCAAAGACAAACAGAGCAGGGAGCGTAAAAGAAACCGAAAACAACCCCCAAAAGAAAAGATCAATAACCCAGAACAAGAATCTTAAAATCAAGTAGAATCCACATCCAAAATTCGAAATTCTGATGGGTTTAATTTAATTTAATGTTTTTACTAAAAAAAAATCATAGACAAAAAAAACACAATGCAATGCAGTAAAAAAATCAAATGGGAAAACGAATCCAAAAAAAAAAGGGGCACAACCCAGAACATTAAAGATGAAAATAAACCAAAATTCAATCTTTGTATGGGTTTAATCAGATCAACAGAGAAACGGTTCCATTTTCTCCCACAAGAACTCAAAAAAAAAAAAAGAAAAAGTGAAACGGAATTGATAAGCCTAACGTATATATGTATGGAAATGCAATTAAAATAAGGCACCTCGACTCGGTCATTGAGGAGAAGCTTTTTGTTGGAGGGGTTGAATTTCCTCTTCTTCTTCTTGTTCGCAGCGACGGCCATGGGAAGTGGAAGTGGAAACGGGGAAGCGAAAATGTAAAAAGGCGCAGACTTTGCTTTTGTTAGTATAATAGTCCTTATTTGAGAGAGTGTTACATAGTGGGGGCCGGGGGGGTTACAAAAAATACTACGTGACTGAAATACATATACTACAACCAAATTCGGGGACTGCTTATTTTGTTTAAAACAAACAAAAAAAACAAAAAAACAAAAACAAAAAACTCATAATCCTACGAAACTTTATTCTATTCGGGGATTTGAGAGCTTTTTGAAGCGTGATTGGATCATGGAGTTTGAATATGCGTCTCGAGAAATTAATTTTGTTAATTATTGTTTGGCGTTATTGGTGACTCAGAAACTTCGAGATTTATTAAAATTCACTATTATTGAAACATAATGTCATAGAAGTTGCATATACCAGAAACTGAATTTTCCAAAACATTTCAAGTCTAATTATGACAGCTCTTTCCTGTACAGCCAATTATTCTTCTTGAAACTTTCTAGCATTCCTTTCTGTCCAGATGCGGTACACTGTTGCAGCTAATGCAGAGTAAAGGACTCTCTGCCTTACCTTTTTAAACCTCCACACTTTGAGGATGTTGCCAATGCTGCTTCTTAAAGCCCTTATGGTCATCTTCACTTTCAGCCCGTCCATAATTAGTTGCAGAAGGTGCTGAGAATGAGAGCATTAAAAAGCAAGTGATCAACATTTTTCAATATGCTCATCACACAGCCACATTTCATATCTTCATTTAATAACTGCATTTCTTCAAGTCTTTCTTGAGTGAGAAGCTTGTCTCTGATTTCCAACCAACATATAAAGCAAAATTTCTCCACACTATCTTGGCTTTATATTACTCCTGATGTGTTCACCTATCATCCAAATATACCTTTTTTTTTTTTTTGCAGTATATTTATTCTCAACAGAGTCTGACCAGAGTCTATTCAAGTGGCCTTCCTTCATTTTTTTCTTTCACAACTAGCAGTTTTTTTTCAGTGTCAACCACTGTCTAGAGGTGGATCATATTCCCATTTGATTGTCATAAGTTTTTTATGGGAATATGATCCATAAAACATTATCCAGTAAAATCTTTGTGGTTGAACAATTACTTACGTAGGGGTATATCCGGTTGTTCAAGATAAAATATAGTTAAATGTGACTAAAAATAAAATCTTTCATTTTAATAAAACTGGACAATAATTATGGGACGGAGGGAGTATGTTATTCTAATTAAAAATAAAATCTTAAAAATGTATTAAATTTTCATATTGAGAAATAGTGTATTTTCACATTTTCTTACCTAATTATTACTATAAGATATTTTAAATATTTTATTTCTATTTCTAATTGAAATAAAATATTAAATGAAATTTAGAATAATCAAAATGTGGGAACAAATTGTGAAATTTGCATAAGTTGGTAAATTTACATTGGGTAACGTTTATCATCCCTTCTATTTCACTTCCCGAAAGTATAACCCGGAAAGTACAAATAAAATTGGGCTAATGGGCTTCAGAAAATAATCCATTTCACCCCAATGATCCGGCGGTTGGGTTTGGGATTTCAAGCTTAGCTCTCAGTGCGATCACACAGCAGTTTGTAATTTCCCGATGGATTCAACTTCGGCAACACCCAACTTGGATTCTCTGCCGGAAGAAACTCCGGTTGAATCTCCGTCGGATGAAGTTTCCGATCATGTTAATGAGCTTCCTTCGGCATTCGCTTCTGTGCCTCCTCGTCCTTCAATTCAGTCAGTTCATAACCTTTGTTCGCAAATTCATTACTGTACTTGTTTCTTTAATCTCTTAATAACTGATATTCATTTATGCATATCTGATGTCTCTGAGGCGGGAGCTTTATTTTTTAGTTGACATTTAGTGCTTTCAGTTTAACTAGGAAATAAAGAATGATTACTTTAACATTTCTTGATTTTCTTCCGTTGAATTAACTATGATATTGTGATATCTTTGTGAAAGTTGAATTGTTGTACAGTAATTAATTTGATAGCTTATGGATTGCATGTTTTTACCTGCAAGAGAGGAAAATGTGTTATTGAAATAAAGTATGCGGAAGGAAGGCAATATGTGGAGTCATTGATTGTCGATTGCGTATACTGAGTTGATGGAAAAAGGCAACAAAGATCAGCCTTTTCCACCTTATGGCTGGGACAAGGGATATGGAAAAGGCTGACCCTGTGCCTTTTAGTTTTTGTTGCTGAAAGTCGAATGTTGTTGCCCTTCAATTTAATCCCTGCATCTTGCTGGGAAACTATTTCATATGTCCCTGGCTGTTTGAGCAGAAGTTGTCTAGTTTTTAACACAAAGGAGAAGGCAGCAAGTGGTTCTGTTGAAATAGTATTTTTTATATTGAGATGCTCAAGCTTCATCGCACTTAAGACTGTTTAGCTTGTAATGGCATATTTGTAGCGGTTGATGATCTGGTTATCCCTCCTAGAGGTGGGGCATTCAAGAGAAAGAAGTTACCCCTTTGTTGTTCAGCTAATTTCAGTGATCAAAATATTTCTTCCCTGCTTAAAAAAACAAACAACCCTGAGTCTTCATTTTTTTTTAAATGTGCTGTTCACTCAAAAAATGATCCGGACATTGGGTAATCCTTATAAAATCTCTAGAGTAAAATAAATTTTTTGCAGATGAAGTTGTACTCTTACGATTAATCTACAGATGACATTTCTTATACTCATCTCGCAACATATTATGCATGACTCTTGTGTAATGCTTGTGCGGTGCTGTATTCAAATGAACGATTCCGATTGTATGCCTTTTGCTTGTTCTTGCAGAGCTCCTTCTCAAAAGTATGCACCTTTGGATTGGTCTGACTATTTCGACCGTGAGGATGATGTTCACATCCCTGGTTCCAACGATGTGAGTAATTTTAAATTAGATTTAGCTGCTTCTCTTTTGGCGGTGTAAAATTCTTCTTAGCCATGCACACTGTCTTTTCAGGTGTTTCATGTATACCAGGCAGGAACAGAAGGACCAGTTGTTTTTTGTTTACATGGAGGAGGTTATTCTGGGTAGGTTGGTTTTAAATTACTGCATGCCTAACAATGAAAAATTTATATTATCTCTGTTGGTTAGTCAAATTCCGCGGCATATTAATTTTTCTTCGTTGAAATTCCAGGCTTTCATTTGCTTTATCCGCGAGTATTCTTAAGGAGAAAGCTCGTGTTGTTGCTATGGACTTCCGTGGTCATGGGAAATCAGCCACAGAAAACGAACTAGATCTATCTGTTGAGGTCTGGACAATTTCTTCTATTTGCTAGCTGCAAGTTTTTTTTTTTTCCTCTTAAGCCTATTGAAGTTGTTTGTGATTATACAGACTCTGTGCAATGACGTGGTAGCCGTTTTAAAGACAATGTACGGTGATTCTCCTCCTGCGATTGTGCTTGTTGGCCACAGGTTATTACAGAACCTCTCTAGTCTCCAGCATAATGCCTTCTATCATCATAAAAAATTGTATGGCTTGCTTTGAGAATATAAGAGGAACCCTTTTTTTCCCTTCTTTATTTTATTTAGGTATGCGGAATCCATTGTAAAATTTACATTTGCGTAATGATTAGAATCCTTGGAATTTGAACTTGCTTTTCTTCTTTCTCTCTCTCTTTGCCTCTATCGAACTAGTATGGGAGGCTCCGTTGCAGTTCATGTTGCAGCAAGGAAAGTGCTACCTAGCTTGGCTGGGCTAATTGTGGTGGATGTTGTAGAGGTTGTACCTTTGAATACTCATTTTAAAGCACTAACCTGTTCTTTATTGACAAATGTTGTAATAAATTTTTCTGAATACCAGGGAACAGCGATGGCTTCATTGGTTCATATGCAGAAAATTCTTGCAAACAGGATGCAGCATTTCCCTACTGTTGAAAAAGCGGTACCTGTCTTCTTTTGTTGCAATTGATACTGAAAAGTTGGGTTGCTTTCCAGCCGGGAAAGGAAATCTCATGAACTTCTATTGTGAATCACTTGTTAACATATTTAAATTGGTTACAAACTGTTATCTTGTATATGAATGCCTGGCTTGTTAACAGATTGAATGGAGTGTCAGAGGAGGCTCTTTGAGGAATATTGATTCTGCCCGTGTGTCCATCCCTAGCACTCTAGCTTATGATGATTCAAAAAAATGGTGGGCTACTTACTGCTTTAGAGCTTTCCTGGTTATCATACATTTGATATACTTGGTGGTTTGTTGCTCTTCTTATAGTGGAATCAATTGCTTTGCTGCAGTTACACCCACAGAGCAAAACTGGAGGAAACGGAACAATATTGGAGAGGCTGGTTAGTTATCTTTTTTTTTTCTCTGGTTCACATACCTGGAAACTGTATGCAACGTCTTGTAATATCATCATCTAAGAACAAAAGTTGTGTGGAAGAGTTTAAATGTTATGTTGCACAGCATTATTTGCAGTCATCCCGACATTTTATATCTTCATACAATTAGAGATCGATGGTTCCTTTTGCTTTCAAGTTTCAAACTTTGTTGATGAGACAGTTGCGTGATTTTTGTTGATTTCACATTTCGTAATTTTACCTAAGTTTTCTGTGGAAGAAATTGGTAACCAATCAGATCATTTCCTTCCATGTTCAGGTATGAAGGCCTCTCAGAAAAATTTTTGTCGTGCCCTGTACCTAAGCTCTTGCTTCTGGCTGGAACAGATAGGCTTGACAGGTTTTCTCTAGTCATCCTAGCTCCTTAGATCAGGAATGGAGTATCACAGAAAAAGAAAATAAAATAAAATAAATTGTGTAACCCTGTGACGTGATAATCTGCCTCCTTCCAGAACTCTCACGATAGGTCAAATGCAAGGCAAGTTCCAGATGGTGGTTGTAAGGCATACAGGACATGCTATACAGGTCATTTCGAGTTCCTCTGTTTGTTGCATCTTGGTTAAAGGAAGAGTTCTTGTAGAGAAAACTAATTCGAATGATGAATGCAGGAGGATGTGCCCGACGAATTTGCTAGTCTGATTCTAAATTTCATTTCCCGAAACCGTATAGGCCCTCGTGGAATTGAGGTTAGTGTTCTTAAACTCTTGTGCACGCACTTTGATTATTACGCTGTTATGGTTGCCTTGCTTTCTTTGGAGAATTTGGTTTGAACCGTTACGGTGCTCAACTTGTGCTGCAGATCCCCGGAATCCGATGGAAATCATGAACAAAATGTCTTGTAAAGTCCGTAGTTTTCTTACACCCCTTCTTCTCTTTTTTTGGGGGGATTACTCCAAAGGGCTAGAGATATAGAAGAATGCTTTGAAAGGGAGAGAGATGGTAAAAGGTGAAAAGCTGTGAGTGGGTTGGTTATTGAAGCTGTAAAAACTGGGAGAGGTGCAACTCATAGCAGAATCATGGATCTGTAAGACTTAAATAGCAGCAGAGCATTTATGCGAAGTTTGTTTGGTTTCTTTAGCTTTTTCATGAGAAAAGCATACAAATATGTGCGCACATTTGTTACCAGTGAGGAATCGCATTCTCGACCACTAACAAATGCTGGTAGAGGTTTCTAAGACACAAACCATGTCTTAACATGGAACAAGTCCAAAAAAATTCTCTCTCTCTCTCTCTCTCAAATCCGGGTTTTTTTTTTTTTTTTTCCTTTTAAAAAAATAGATACTCCTTTGAAGGTGTACTTTTGTTGACTACGTTGTTGCCATTTTTTGGTGCAATTTTTTTTTTTTCTTCATTTTTGAAGAGGGGCTAACCGAGAATATTACCAAATCATGATGGACAAATAAATGCAAAAAGTGCCATTTCGTGCCAAAAGGTATTAGGGTTAATTGGTAGTAGTACAATTGCTTTCAGCTGACGTTATACGCGCGGTGGTTCGGCTTAAGACGGCACAGACGTCGGCCGACGATGCCAACGACTACTCGGCTTGCTCAAATTCTACCATTTTAAACTACAGTCGCCGCATTTCCGATGCAGCTGTTCTCCATCTCCTCCCATTTCCACCCACCGAAGACTTTGCCGTGTCACTCACATGTATTAGTTCTGTATATTTGTATTTGTACTGTGTATTGTATTTTGTGTACAATTTATGTACAGTATATCCTTTTCGTTAACAAAAATGTAGTACATTCTTATTGTCATTAATTTATGTGTTGAATTGGCAGTGACTTTTCAGGTATGAAGTTGAACGGCTCCTTGCCCCCATTCACTGGAGATCTCACTTGGTTGACATCTTTGTAAGAAAATCCATAGCCAGTACTCCTTTCATTAACTAAATTAAGTAGTACGTACGGCTTATAGTGGGGGGCCGCTAGGGGTTAAACTTCAATTCCAAGGTACGTAATATATATATATATATATATATATAACGGAAATTTGACCAATTGGAAATTGACAAAAATTTCAAATTTAAAAAAAAAATAATTTACAAATCGAAAATTAATAGGGTAAAATTGACGATGGAGTCAAAACGGTGTAACCGCTATTTTTTCTTTTTTCGTTACTTTGTACAATTTTTTAGAAAGAAGAAGGGAAAAAAAAAGAAAAATTAGTAAAATATTTTGTTATTTTTGTGGAACTGAAGAAAAGTGGCGTCGACGGAAATGCGGATAGTGATGGAGGGAGGATTGTGTACTATTGGTGGAGGCAAATTTTATGTTTGTAGTGATGGTTTGAAATCCTCACAGATTTAGGAAGTGGTGATGATAATTTTTAGGAGAGAAGAGGAAAGGGGCAGTAGAGGTGTGACTGCGGAAAACAAGTAAAAGAGTAAGAGAAGGAAGATGCTTACGGTGAGAGCAATGAATTAGATTATGAGCTAAATTATGTGGTAGGGACATTATAATAATTAAATGGTAAGATAAGTGTATGTTACTAAATAACAAAATATTATGGATATTTTGGATCAACAAAGTTTTTTACCCATAAAAAATTATACAAAGTAGCGGAATGTCAGTGAAAATATTAAATCTAACAGAATTCTCATCAATTTGGATTAAATTGGCAAAAAAATTGAAATTTAGATGATGAATTTGGTTTTTCAAAAATATTTTGGGTCAAATTGGCCAGAAACTTGATGTTTTGGGCAAAAGTGATCATTTTCTCAATTAGTTTATGATATTATAGAATGTTATTCACCACATGGTTATATCTTATAGCCTCAGTGTTGATTGGTTGAAGACAAAACGGGACGGTTCCGTAAAAATAGCTAACGGGACTCTAGATTTTTCCTATATATATATATATATATATATATATATATCTACATATATATAGAAGGGAATCCCCTTTTCGTTGCACGGTTAAAGGGGAGTTCCGGGTGAAAATCACTGACATGGCAACTTTTTGTTCGACCTTTTCTTTTTTGTCCTTTTACGCGGCCTTTGAACGAGTGACTTCTCCTCTCCGTTGCCCGTCTCTCTTTTTCTATTTCTTTTTCCTTTTTGACCCCTGCGTGAGCAAGAGAGTTTGCACTTTGAAGGCATAATAATTTCACTCCAGCGATACCAAAATCTTGCTTCTTTCTTCCTTCGATTATCGGCTTTTTCTGGGATTAATCAGCACCTATCTGGATCCAAAGGTTAGCAAGTTTTTGGATTCTGAAATCATCGGATCTATTCTGCTTTGTATGTGTGTTTGTGAGTTTGTGTGGTTTCCATTCCGTCGACTGATACAACAACGGAAACTTGGGATTTTTGTGTGGTTTCGTTTTGGGTTTGTCATCAGCTATCCATATCCAAAAGGTTAGCGCGTTTTTAATTTTTGAAATCACCGGATCTACTTTGCTCACTGCATGCATTCTGCTTTGTTTATGTGTTTATGAATTTGTGTTGTTTGTTCTCCGTCCACCGATAGAAGAACAGAGGGAACTCAGGGTTGGGGTTTTCGGGGAAACAAATTCAAGGGTTTAAAGTGAGTTGATTTGAATGCTTAATTTCATTCCTTTTTAATTGATGCATATAAGGTAGTACCGAGAGATTTTCATAGAGTAAAGAAATGGGGTATATAATTGATTTGGACTCGATTAAGATTGTTAATCCTTTTTTTTTTCCTTGTGAATCCTTATTTAACGCTAGAATAAGATGATAAAAAACCAAAAAATTTTGATCTAATGGAATAAGCAGGCCGCTGGTCATGTTTGTTTATTCAAATTTTTGGATCTCGACTGTATGTAGTTTTCTGGAAAACGGTAATTGGAGCTGCAAGTTTAATTGATTTCACGTGTTGGAAGTATTTGCTTCTTTAGAAGTCCATTTTACCTTCTAGGACATGCATGCTAAGTGTTTGATTTCTGGTGTTAAAGAACAATTATGCATCAATTTTTTATATTACTAGGTGAACAAATTTTCTACTGCTTGTGATTTTCGTTTTAGCGTTCATGGAAGAATTAGGAAGATAGCTTCCATATGGACTAAAGGGATTTCTGTGTTCGTCTTTTAATAGTTAATTAAGAGGTCAGGAAAATTAGCTCTAAAACAATACAAAAAAAGGGTAAATGGGAAAGCTTCAAAAGGGGAGGTAAACAGAGAACTTAAGGCTGTTCAAGTTGGGATTTAGTTCGGAGAATGTACGTAGCTCAATGTTTCGAAATTCAGTAAGGTAACCTGCTAATCTCCTCCTATAAATCTAGTTGAAACTTGTTAGATTAAATTGTTTACAATAGAACTATTAGGAGTAGCTTTTCCTTGCTTCTTAGCTTCATTAATGCAATTAGAAATGCTAGATTATTTAGATGGAACCGAGAGCAAGTAATTTGACGGTGTTGTTGGTTTAAAAGCTCCCGGTGATTTAAAACCTTTGTTTCCTTTCTTTAATGTTTGTGGAAGCTTATTGTGTAAATGTTACACATAAAACATGGTCATGGTTTTGAAAACCAAATTGAAACTATCGATTAATTTATAGGAATTGGGATTATATAGATGTAGTTTGCTTTTCTGTTTTTTTATTTGTTATAAGGCTTATTGCATGAAGGCTTTTTGAGCAGCACTTAGGAACACATAGAGGTTTAGGAACTCATCATTTACTTTGGTTTTTTAGCTGTAATACTCTGTTCAGATAAGTTTAAATGACTTTATTTCTACAATGGATTCATACTTCTTCTTTCTTCTAACCATTAATCTTGATCATTCGTATCTGAGTCTCATATCTAGCACCAAAAAATGATGAACAGATGTCTAGATTTTTTGTCGGAGATGTTGATAGTCTTTATAGAGTCATGCCTCTTCCTTTACGGATGATGGTCGAGATCTTTGCAGAAATAAGAAGTCCTGGAAAGGGAATATTGAAAATCTGAGCGTATGAATCCAGTTCCTTATGCAGCGTGCAGAGTGCATAACATGTGCTTAGTCACTAATTTTAAACACAAATTTTAACTTTGGAATCTTCTGTTTGTCGAATCTCTGATTGGAAGTTGGGTGCTTCTTACGCTGATAATCTTGCAGGTCTTGCTTTGTACTTATCATCCGTAGCTTTTAAGATTCCTTGAACTTTGCTTTCAGAATTTTAGATAAGAAATTGTGTTATCAAGAAAGATCAAATGCCTAGATTAGTAGCTGCATGTTGGAAGCTTAACTGTAATAGTCTCACTATGCATGTGCACTTTCATCAGTCACTTACTAATTTATATGCATGTATGCTTTCTATGATACGTGTAAGGAAGGTGTTATAAATTTGGTGAAATGCTACGCGATGAGCTTCTGCAACGTGTTAATCCGTGCAGCGTGTTAATTTGTTTGATGGATCAACTCTTTTCATTTTTTTTTTTGGGCATAATTCTCTTGGTAACCATTTGTTCTGATGGCATGCAAGAAAGATAAAAGGAAAAGAAGCAACAACAACTAAAAACGGCTTCCGGGTTTGCTCCAAAGCGACTTGATCATCTCGGAGACTAGCAGAACAATCAGATACTAACTTCTGAACGAGGGTTGGAAATTTGGAACTTTCTCAATGATGAAGCCATATCATCACAGATATGAAGAAAATGTTGCTCAACGTGTATTTTGTTCTTATTAGAATACATATATACTTTTGAACTTAGTTTTATTTTAATCTAATCCTCACATGTATTCTTTTTTCAAATTAATATAGGTTTGTCATGAGTAGTTTATGTACACTCCATATTTTTTGAATTTTAAGTCAATTCTAAACTCCCCTTCATGCATAATACAACACTACATCACCAGTAGGAATATAATTGGAAAAAAAGAAACATCACCTTATTTGAAATGGGTTTAAGCTTTGGTTTACACATACTTGGTGATGGAAAGAGCAACAAAAATAACAAAATAGGTGTATTTCAATAAATTTCACAGTACTATACAAAATTGGGTAAATTTCCCCAAACAAGGTGCGGTGCATACAAGCTAGTACATATATATACTTCAACGCGGCAAATGGGCCTATTGGTTTCCGTACCATTTCAACAATTTCTCCGGTGAGTTTCCCAAAAGCATTGGAAATCTGAGAAATCTGCAATCATTGTAAGTAAAATTATTCTCTTTTTTTTTTCATTTTTTTTAACAAAAGGATGTATATTTAGGTGCGATGGATTTAGAGAGTACGTATTTTGGTGAAAAAATTACATAGATATGTAAACTTTGCTATTATTCTCTAAATTATTCCTCTAATGTTTTATTCTTGATTTTATTTATCTTTGTTCGACATAATGTCTATACATATGTTCATCGATCGCTAGGATTTATTTTGATATTGACATTTGTGTTTGGCAGATATATCCAAGGGAGTAACTTTCACAGGACAATACCATACGGCCTAGTTCATTTTCCAAATCTTGAAGAGATGTAAGTCACTAAGCCCCGCCGGGCACTATATCGCTTGTCTTTGGTACAAATATCCTTTTGGTGATTTTTTTTCCCCTACTAACTTCATATATATATGCATGGATTAATTTTCAGTGATCGAAAGATCTTTAATAATTTACTTATTATTAGTCGATGGATGTTTTTGATATCTCTTTAAATAATAAGGGTGTTTTGGAAAATCTCGGGAGTGTTCATATGTGACGAGTTGCTAAATGCTGATCAAGTTAAGGTATGACAAAATTGATTATGTACAGTGACAATTAATAATAATAACATTCACTTATTAACGATCCATTGGATGAAGATAACTACGTGTCTCATAAGTACCGTTTTAACCATTAAATAAATGATTGACATATCTTGGTGACTTGGATTTTTAATTTGTTGCGGCCTATCAAAGTATTCTTGGATCGATCGTAAAATATTAATGTGTTGGTAAAATAGCCCGAATGTAGTTAAAAATCTGCTCAGATTAATACTCTCCTATGTTACACTTTACAGATGGATGCTGGAAACATTTTCCAAGAGCCTTTGCCCAAAGCGTTCTCATCGAAAACCCTGTACTACATGTAAGGCTACAACTAACTATTGCATTGTAATACTTTCAATCCTGAAATAATCGTCCAGTTTGGATTTTTATTCTCATGAAAAACAATGAAAATTTCAAGTTGAAAAGTTATTTTAGGATAGAGGGGAAAACTAATTATTGCTATTGATCTGTTCTTAATTCATTTAGCAGAACCATTCTGTCAAAATTTGTGATCATTGATCTTTATTTATTTGGAAACCCACAAAACAGCCATATTGATGACGTATCAAGGATGGTACTTTTGTTGTTGGGGGTTGAGTGGTTTTCTATTAGAAATTGATGTAATTAACTAAAGATACGTAAAACAAACACATTTCAAAACTAGGTCGATTGTTTCATCTCTTAATTATGAGGGAAATCGGGGGATACCGCCCTTGTTCCGTGTTTAAGAGGGGAAAAAGAAAATATTATCTCCAAGAATATGGTTAATTATTCAAGACAAATTATATGCAAATTTAGATTTTCAAATTATCTACTCTGTCCGTCCTATAATTATTGTCCAGTTTGAGTTTTCATTTTTAATTTAAATTGTACTAAAAGTGAAATCTCAAATTGGACAAGAATTGGGACAGAGGAAGTAATTTGGATAGTCATTTCTAATATGTTTAAGTGTGTGATTCAGATATTTAGGGAGTAACGGACTGAAAGGGTTGTTGCCGGAATGGGCTTACAATTGGAGCAACGGAATATCGGTATACATGCGAGACATGCTACAATATAGTACTAGCACATTCATACGGTTCTAACATCGACCCTCTTTTAACTAATTAATTAATTTATGAGGACTTAATTTGGTTCTCTCTTTCTCAATGTATACTGCTGCGATGTCTCACATCATCTTTTCACAAATAAGGCAACGTTTCAGAATGAAACCATATCCAGCGACAAGTAAGGACTTAATTTGTCTTCTAGCTAGCTAGCTAGCTACGATCTATAATTTCTGTCCCATTTTAATAGATCATTTTGTCATTGTACATATATGATTCATGAAAATGACAACGTTAATTATAATTATATATATATCAAGGATTTTGTTTATTTTATTATCATAATCAAATTTATATTTAACATTAATTCTGCTGCATTCTTTGACGATGGATCTCTCTCGCATCAGAAACTTGTTTTCATGCTGCTCTAATTCAAGGGACATGTAAGTTGTTGTCAACTAATTTTCACACACATATATTTCCATTCTGTTGAATTAGGCAGTCTCTAATTTTATTTAATTTTTCTTCTTCTTCTTTTTTTTTTTTTGTGTGTGGGAGGGAAATATATATACAGGAAAAATAAATGGTTAGCCAACGATTTTCGGTGTGAGAATGAGGACAAAGGTAGGTACTAATTAGCGGTTAATTAAGTATATAAAATAAAAGTAGATGGAAATTCAGATGGATGAATAACAAAAAATAATTATGATTGTAGCAGATGGTGGAGGATTACGGAGATATACATGAACTGTGGAGGAAATGCGACGAAAGACGAACAAGGGAAGGAATACGAAGCGTATAATATGAACCCAAACGGGAAGTCAAGTTTCGTGATGAGCAAGAATCGGAGTTGGGGATACAGCAGTTTGGGATCATTCCGGTTCGCCCCGACCAATAAGTACACCTTGATTCAAACCTGCAACATTACCCTGCCTGATGCGCCGCTCTACGCCGGGGCTCGGGTGGCTCCCATCTCTTTAACCTATTATGGCTTCTGTTTGAGGAATGACGCTTACAATGTGAGGCTTGATTTTGCTGAATTAGTGTGGGATACCTTCAATTAATGAATACGACTACGGTCATCACGGGTGTTTAATGTGGACATCCAGGGAAACACTGTGTTGCGCGACTTCAACATTGCACAACAAGCTGGTGGTTTGGACAAGAACAAATCCGTTGAGTTCAAACGGGTGCTTGTTAACGATATAGTCGTCTCCAAATTCACTTGTATTGGGCTGGCAAAGGCTCCCTTTTTGCTCCCCTTTACTATGGTGCCCTCATCTCTGCTATTTCCGCTTCTGCTGGAAATATCTCTATCTTATTATCTATTTAATCTGTCTCAAACTTATTGTCCAGTTTAGATTTTTATTTTTAAATCAAATTTATACTACAGAGAACGTATCGATCTATCTATTCATTTCATTAACTTATGATTCATGTTTGCTTGTGGAAATGCTATGTATGAATGAATCAGTTCCCAAACCCTTGCCACCGCCTAGCAATCATCACAAACTTTCTCCTGTGATCATCGGAACCATTTGTTGGATCTTCATTCATGTTTGTGGCGTTCATCATAGTTTTATTCGGGAAGTTAGGTTGGTTTGGGACCCACAAACCCAAGAGGGATGTTAGGTATATGTATTTTTTTTGGTATATGTATTTAATTGTTCGGCTTCTGGAATATTGAAATTCATCCCGATCTTGGTAATTAATTTAATTTAGGCGTTGAGTTATATCCTGGAGGTATTTTCAACTTCCAAGAAGGATTGGTGACACTGGGACGGTTTATAAGGTCAGTTGCCATGCACATATCTTTTACAAGTTGGATGGTTTTGTTTGAAAAGCAAAATTGTTAATGGTTAAATGGTTGCAGGGTGTGCTTGCGGATGGAATTGAGTGTAAAATCGAAACAAGAAATCAATCAAATCATCAAAGAAATTGGCATCATTTATGCACTCCAGCATCCCAATATTGCCAAGCCCATGGGATGTTGTTTCAAGGAAAAACAAGTCCTCCTTGTCTACAGATACATGGAAAACCTTTCTCTTCAACATGCATTATTTGGTTCAGATGACGATATTAGATCAAAACTAAATTGGAGAACAAGGTTCAAGATTATCCTTGGGTTGGCAAAGGGTTTGGCTTTTCTTCATGAAGAATCAAATATGGATATAATTCAGAGCAACATCAAACCCACAAACATACTTTTGGACAAAGATTTTAATGTGAAAATATCGGACTTCAGGTACTCGGAACTTCATGATCGCGGCCAACTCACTAAGGAGGGAACTAATAATGTTCACAATACGCCATGACCCAAAGACACGTAAGTCCCAGTTATCATATAAGTACTAGCTAGCTTGTTCCATTTGATATATAAACAGTACGTACTTTATTTGGTGCTAGCTAGTACAAATGGAATATATCAGTGCCCATGGCTCGAACATGGCTTGAACATGATATTGTCGGGGTTTCGTACCTTAAGATTGTAACGAATTAGTTATTTTCAGGCTGTAGCCTCCTTCTTTATACCAAAAAAAAAAAAAAGGAATATATATATATATATATCAGTGCCAAATTAAATGGATTAGTTTGTTAAATTTTAATCATTCAAAATCCATGGTATCATCTCTTGATTACGATTGCTAGCTACATTACAACATATAAATTGCAGAGGACACATGCCACCAGAATACATGTTGGGTCTGCCATTGACACCTAAAGCAGATGTTTATAGTTTTGGATTGGTGACACTTGAAATCATTAGTGGAGTACCTCTTATTATGGTCAAGCCTAAAAAGGAAGACATCCACCTTCTCAATGGTGTTAAGTCATTCTTCTTATTCTTCTTTTATGGTAACGATCATAATTAAAGATGATGAGTAATAATATATATATATATATATGTGTGTGTGTGTGTGTGTGTGTGTATTTAATTACTGTGCATGCAGGCTTATAAACACTACGAAGAAGGGAGTCTCTGGAGGGTATAATTGATGCAAGTTTGCACCAGCATAGAGACTACAAACACCATGAAGCAGTTTCCATTCTGTATTTGGCAATGCAATGTGTGAGTCCAAGCTTTGATCTCAGGCCGGCTATGTCGGAAGTCGTCCAAATTCTGGAAGGGAAAAAGAGATGGGTCAAGGGCAGCAAACGTATCAACCCTTCACCTATGATTCTTGAGATGATCCCACCAACCGATGCTGCGACTTCTCAATCTGCTGATGCTGCAACTACTACTACTACTACTGCCATATCTTCTCACGATGATCATCAGGGCATTTCTCAGGAATGATCTTCAAAAACCATAGCGCTTAATTGCATGTGGGTTTTTAATGACCAAAACAGACAACAATGCAATGAGCAGCCTAGCTAGCCTATTATTAGCATATCACTGATACTTAAAAGTAATAACTAGTTAGTAGTTAGTACTGTCAACTGTGTGATGATTATGGAATTGCATGTTTTTACCTAATTAACTCCTCCTTGAAGAAATCCAACTGAAGTTAATTGATAACAAATTCAATAACTTTTCTCAATATGTATCACATAATTGAATAAGAAAGGGCAATTAATTAAGAAGATCGAACTTTCATATAAATATGTATATATATTAACTAAAGCGTTACAATCACACAGCTCAACAAACGCCTTCTCCTACGGATTATTAATTGGAAACGAAAACACTAAACGTTTGGTGTACCAGAGAATCAAACAGTCAATTTAACTATGTAAAATACATACTGTCACACGATCAATCAGAGAGGGGTTGAAGCTAAACATTTGATATGTCTCGGTTGAGAACAATATTTAAACATCTATGATGGTTTGTCATTTGCGGGATTGGAACATAGCGTTTTGTAGATGTTTTATGATGCCGCTTACCGTGCTAGAGAAATGGCTTTCCATCTGCATGCAAACAACACGCAAATTAGCACTATCCTGATTCATTTAGGTATTTTTTTAATACATTCAGATTAATTGTGTCCAAAATATATGATATTGATTCAATCAGAAACATCAAATCGCTCTCTCAATAACTAGTCACTTACTGGAACTAGTTAACTGTACCACATCATCTGTTGTTATCGTATTTCACTATAATATGTTCACTACCTAGTTTTATTTATAAAATCAGAATATACGTACCTGAGCTACAAAGGTAATATCAAGGGCGCAACCTCCAAAGAGAAGAACTCTGGTGTCTAGGAGGGTGAGATGGAGTTTATGGAGCGCATTTGACAGGTTCAATAAGCATCCATAATATCTCTTGTGACACAAGATTTTTATGAGCACATTTTCACCCGACATTTTGACCTTGATATCATGCATTGACTCTTCTTTCTCTAGGGTGGTTCCAATATTCATATTGTTGGGCGTCTCCGTTAAAGTATCACAATAATAACGTTGATGATGGTCAGTCGGGATATTGATGCCCTTGAATTCTTCTGCCATAGGATGATCATCGTGATCTTCTTCATCATCATCAACATCAACATCAAGAATGATTTTGGTGTTTTTCTTTATTTCCTCCTCTAGCACCTTCAATCTTTCTTGAAGCTCAATCATGTGCTTTATTGCATCTTCCAGGACGGAAATTTTGTCCAGCTGAAACCATTTCATTTTTTAACAATATTATATTATATATATATATATACATGATCTCTATCTGTAAAAATATATTTGATTGATCGTAATGGAAATAATTAATTAATGCACGTCATCAGGCCATGTGTATATATACATAAAATCGCATGTTGAAAATCTCACTAATCATGAAATTAATCAAGAACTACATACCTTTCTAAGTCCTGGGACGACCTTAGTAAGGGAAACGAAGAGGGCACTCAGTTTTTCCCTGCGTTTTCGCTCTGCCTCAACATGACATTGAGCTTGCTGGGAATTCTTCCTGGTCGGACTTGTGTTGCTGCTGCTCCAGTTGTAACCAGCTGGATCATCGGTATCCGGCGGCGAATCAAAGATTTTCTAATCAACATTATTTATAATTAGGATTAGAAGGACAGTTTGTAGTTAATAGTTATTACTACTAGTAATTACAATTTTTTTTTGTGAAATTAATTCCTTGTAATGTTTCCCCCCCTTAAAGGAGTACAAAACAACATAAAATAATTAATAAAAATCTCGAAGTGCGTACCTTTGAATTGTATGCATAGTAGAAGGTGTGATCATGATCAGAAGTAATGGACGGGTTCCCAAAAGAAATGATTTGAGGTGTAGACGAAACAGTTATTGATGAGGATGATGAAGATGAAATCATGGGAGCAGATGGTGGCTGTAGTTTTTGACCCATCACCATGTCTGGCGGTTGACCCATATTCATCAGCATCGCATTATTCATATGGTTGTGTTCATATGGAATAATAAAATTAGTACTAGAATTCATAAGCTGCTGCTGCTGATAATGATGATGATGATGAGGAGGATCTTTTGGTGTGGTGCCTGAATGTGTATTATAAGAAGAAGAAAAACACAAACCCTCCTCTTGAAATGAAGGTTTTGGTTGGAATAATTCGTCGAAAGCTCGATCCTCCATGGAGTTGAGGATCATATGCTGATTGTTGGAGCTTTCCAAATCCATCATAATCCTCACCTAATTAATTATACGTAAGAGTTCATCAAATTATAAGAAGAGAAAATTAAGAAGAAACTAGTATATATCAGATCCAGGAACCCAAACTAACCAAAAAATAAAAATGAACTTACGTACTACTAGCTAGCTAGTATATATAGATATGAAGTATGAACATAATTAAAAGTCACGGTTGGGTATTAAGTTTGGTTTTTTTGAAGATAAAGTTTGTTTCTCGGTTCTAGGGTTTTCACTACATATATAAAATTGAACTGAACATTGATGATTGATCTCAGCACAACAAATTGTGCTATAGTCATTGTGATTGAGTAACCTACCTGCCTATACGGAAGTACACATACATGATACATGTGTATTTATTTTTGAAAGTTTCAAAAATCTCATAATCAGATTAATCTAGTCTAACAGAGTAAGCTGCATCCGATCAGAACCAGGTTAATTAATGTAGCCTAAGATTAAGCTCCATCTCTAACTTACAACGCATTCCGGAATGGATGGATGTTTTAAATAAACTACGCACGTACTTACAGTCTAAGATACATATATAATCCAAACAAACAGTATCAATCAATGAGTAATACCTCAAATCCCGACAGCAAAATGGGCTTCTGTTGATGAATCAGTTGGTGTGTGAGTTCAAATTGTTGTTCCTTTAAATGTGTGTCTCAATTCGGATCTGGGCAAACCCTTTGGTTACCTACCATAAATATAAATGTCAAGATGCAGATGGAGAGACGCCTGGGCAATATTAAATATAATGAAAATCATTAACAAGAATAATTAATTAATTACTACTTAATTAAAAGGGTCGGAAAAAGTAACTTCCACTTGCGCAACTTTATGATTTTTAGTTTACAGTACTTATTCTTAAAACGGTCCAAAAAGGAGTACTTACACACATAATACATTGTGTCGTATAAAATACCATGTTGGTCCAGATTAATTGGAAGGCAATCTTTCCAAGCTCTCTCACTCAATTTGCGGGCGGCGCTTTTTTTTTTTTTTTTTCTTTTTATTGATGATTAATTGCATGTATACAAATTATATATATATAATATATATATATATATATATATATCTATATATATCTATATATACGAGGTGAATATGCATTAACCAAACGTTGCACCAATTTTCAATATTAAATTTTTATGATTGAATCTTCTTGTTGGGTGCCATCCGGCACACGTTGTAATGGAAACACACAAACCGTTTTATATCTATATTCTATCAGCCAGCCCTTTTGAAAAGTCTTCTTCTTCCTCCTCCTCCTCCTGGACCTAAAATGAAAGGAGAAGATTGCTTGCCAATTATGTACCATAATGAACAGTGCTTTTATGAAAATTTACACATTCGATCATCTTTTTTTTAAAAAAAAAAAAAATTTACATATACATATTCTCTTGCCGGTCCCAAAAATAAAGTGACACTCCAATCGTATTAATAATATTAATTAGTCTTTTTTGCTTAAAGTTATTGTTCAGTCATAAATTAAATTAAGGATATTGTTTGAATTGGAATTTTTTTTTCCTTTTTCTCTTTGATTGAAGATTTGAAGGGATCTTATGTAGCAATGGTTTAATGATTTAAAAGTAGTTGACCGCACACACAGAAGTTTGTCTATGTACGTAGAACATATTGTAAATAGTAGTGTGTGCGTGATTGATAAAAGAGGAATATGGAGCTAGTTAGTGATTAATGGATTCTAGAAGCCAAAAACGAGTCCGTATCCAGTGCACCTGGGTATACTATATATCCCTATTAAACACACGCGTTACACGCGCTCAACATTTTTCACCTTTACATTAAATGCTGGTTATGCACCCATTTCATACTGGTTATCCACAAGTTGTAAAATGGTTATCCAGAAGTTGTAAACTGATTATCCACAATTTGTAAACTGGTTATCCAGAAGGTGTAAACTGGTTATCCACAATTCCCAAACAACAAAACTGAGTGTCCCAATTTCTTGGTCTTTCTACTTCTTTATTAAACTACTTATCCTATGATGTTATCCTGCTTATCCAATATTTCTTTGCTGATTATCCAGGACTTTTGTACTGATTATCCAGCCAATGTGCATCAAAATCCAATCGTTTGTAATGGTTATCCAGGATCTTTGTACTAGTTATCCAACTTGTTACACCTGATTATCCGAATGTTTTATAGTGATTATCCAATTAAAAAAAATGCAAGTACAGTCTTTAACCTGATTATCCATGAGTTTATACTTGTTATCCAAAACCTCAATACTGTTTATCCATATGTAACCAATGACTATCCACCATGTGGACATAACAAAACAAGGATTCGGAGAGAGCTTCCAAAAAGACATAACAAAAGAAAATATCCATAAGAAAATGGCAATCCAAATGGCATGTTCATTGGGGGGCTTCACCCCCCATGATAAACTAAACGACTCCCGTGGCTACCGCAATCGCAGGTCACCAACCTGCCTCGGCTGCGCCGCCCCGCCGAACACGCCAATGTAGCTAAGGTAATCATTTTTTCGTGTGTCTGTAAGGAGAGTGTGTTATTGCGTTAAGAGGGGACACAAATTACTTGTATAAATCCCCACGTGATAAACTAAACGACCCTGCTGGGCCGGTGCCCGCGGCTGCGCTGCCTTTCGCGGCTGTGCAGCCCCCATGTCGAACATGGCAAATTTCATAAATAGTATTTAATTGAATGAGGGGAAGTTTGCCAAATGATGGAGAACAAAAAATGAATGAGGGGCAGCTGGATAACCAGTGTAAAAAATACGGACAAGGATATCCAAGAAAAATATAAAAGGAAAAAAATGAAATTTGGCAACTGGTTATCCAGCTGTGTGTAACTGCTTATCCATAATGTGCACACTAGTTATCCACTATTTCCATACTGCTTATCCAACAGGTTAATAATGGTTATCCAGCTGTGTGTAACTGGTTATCCATAGTGCCAACACTTGTTATCCACATGGTGAACACTGGTTGTCCATAATGTGTAGCTGGTTTATCCATAGTGTGCACATTGATTATCCAATATCCAATTTGAATGAATTCGTTAATTTATATATGCCGCGTTTAAAAAAAAGAAAAAGAAAAAGAAGGATGAACTATCTAGCGAACTCACACTATTCTAAGAAAGTAAAGTACACGTGCAGGGGGTACACAGTGCCCCCGGTGTACCAGATAATTTGCCCCAAAAACTGTGTCCTCTTTCAAAGAATCATATAAGTAGGGTATGCTACTTATATGGAATACATTATATTCAAAAATAAAAATAAAAATAAAAATTATGGAATAGAAATAATATGATCTAAATAAAGATTTGAAGTTCCTCTATCTTTTAATCTGGCTGGGAGTATCAATTAGTATCATGTACTAGATCTAGCTTCTACTACAACGTGTTGACCAGACAGCGCCCTAAATGATCAACATCCCTTTAATTTGTTGATAATTTTACTCTTTAAATAAACGTTTAATACATTTAACAACCTCATGAATCATGAGGAAGGATTAACAAAAGTATATTTAGGATAAAAGTGGCCGGTGAAGAATGACCCTATTCAAAAGTCCAACATGTTTGGAGCTTTTCTTTTCTTTTTCTCTTTTTCGATATTTTGGAACTTAATAATAAGTAAGCAAACGCAATGAACCTTAATTGATTGTTGTTTCAAAGTAAATCTTCAAGTCAACAATGTTGAATTCTAAGTAAACGATTCTAACTTTTGTCTAAGTACGGATTAATCTTATCATCATCAAGAAATACGGCTTACATTTTCCCAAAATCCAAAAAAATCACGTCTTGATGATCAAAATGAGAACCCTTTGTCCAAAAGGAGACAGCCATTTTATTAGTATTTCATTAGTATACTTGAGTATTATTGTTGTTATTAATTTGGTCCCCAGTTTGTCTATCGAAATGCATGTCCACACACCGTTAGCATTTTCCCCTGTAAATCTTTCAAATTTTCAATGGCTATTATCTACTCATAATTAAATCTATCACCTTTTTAACCAAATTAAGCAATTTAATACTTTCACACAACGCAATCTTCTGAAAGTTACACCCATTTAACTGTGTTAAATGTTTGATACCCTAATTATTCCAACCAAATGTTAAGTGAATGTTTAATGGCAACGGCCATGGCAGATTTATCAGCAACAATTACAATGTAAATTGATCATCATCATCATCATCCAGAAGAACCATTTCAAGAGTGCAGTGCTGAATGAAGCGTTGTTTGATTCTCTTCAGGTAATGCCGAAGATTGTAACAGACTAATTTGTTTTCTCTGTGTCTCAGGAAGATTGGTTATTTGAATTGTTTTTCCTTTCAGAAACAGGTTTCATTGCATCATTCCAGAGGGCTTACTCCGGGTTGTAAGCTTGGAAGAATATCATCTTGGAGTAATAATATCAAACCTCAACCAATAATAGCTAAAAGAAACTGATATTTTTGCACAACACGTTGCAATAATATCATCTTGTAAACTGATATTCACAATCCTTGCAATAATACCAGAAGTGCAATGATAGAAAGCTAAATAGTACAGAATCTGTCAGGGTTTGCCACAACACGTTGCAAAAGAATTGTCCTTTTTAGTCGTCTGGTTGGAATAACTGCTCGACCTCGGTGATTACTTTCCGTGCTTCTTCGATTTCAGCACCTTCGGCTTGGTTTGACTCTTCCAACTCGACCTGAAACAAAAACAGATTTGTTGAGTAATCCACAACCAATGAGGACACTTCCGTAAAGTTTTTGGGGGCCATTAAGGCCTACTGTGTTTGAAGATTTGCAAGGTCAGAAATATGGGACATCATAAAATATGTTAATACCAGAACTGATTTTAGGTCAGCCAGTGCAGCTTCAAGCCGTTTGTGACAATCAGGAACCATCATCCTAGATTCAGCAAGAACGTTTTCCTGCGCATCAACTGAAATGTTAATGCAAGATCCACAACAGAAGGCTTGTATAGCAAATGTTTGGTAGTCCCATCTTCTAAAATGTCACATAAGATTTATCCTCCCAACTGAGCAAAACAGAGTTTTTGTTCAAAAAAGATTGCCAGAAGTCATTAATTAGGCAAGTGCACAGTTAAAATGTGTGCAAGACCTGTTGTTTGAGATCATAGGGGTCAGCGCCCTTATCCTTCATTTCAGCAACCTTGGCAGCTTCACTCTCCACCTCTTTCTCATAGGAATGGAGCTCCTTCGCTATACGTTTGCATGTTGATGTCTTTATTTTCAGATTTCTCATCGCCATATCAAATCTACAGAGTAACTGCCAGAAAGTTAAAAAATTTAACGTCATTCCAGGCCATACACATAGCTGTAAAACGCACAAAAAGAAAGGAAAAACTGATGGAACACATAAATTTGACGGAGCAGCAACAAAGCTAGTTGATTTCAGCGACAGCATTACATAATGATCCATGCTTTGATTATGTGTGTATGTGCATGTTCAGTAACAGTAGTTGGCTCACAATTTCAAATAATGGAACCACATGTTGCAACGTTGTTCAACAACTAACTGAAAAGAACCATGAGAGTCATGTTTGAAGAATGAGAGACACACATGGCAATCAGCCTATGATTATTATGAACGAAGCAAAAGAAAAACAAAAAGCAGAATGCTTTCCGTAAGGCCTTTTTTTAATCAAACAATTCATGCACATAGCCACATACCATGAGTCTTAACTACCCAACTAATACACAATGACAACTGGGGAAAAGTGTAAAAAATCAGAACGTACGTGACCATCAACAGCAATACCAGCAAAAGAAAAGTCTGTAGAAATGAAAAAGGATCTTGTTGTTTCAGTTTTGCCCCCATAGTTGCTATGATCAAACAGCAAAAGCATAGGCATCTTAAACAATTCAAAAACCCTTCATATAACAACATGAACCACATGTATTTTTTACCATCAAAACAAAATTATCACAGGTTAACAAGGAGCCTGATTTGGAAGACCCAAAAGGTTAAGTTAAAACAAGCAGCAAATCAGACAAATCACTCTTAAAGTTCGAACTTTTAATACGAGCAAGTATATTCTTACGTAGAAGCTATTGTCTCTTAAGCCGCTAAAGATAAGCTTATGACATAATAAAGTCTAATGTGGAGAGCGGAGACCGATGAAACTCCAGCTCACAAACATCAATACCCAAGATTAAGCAAGGATCGAATCTTTTTACTTTTCTACAACAAAGTCGAAATAAATGCACAACAAAAGCAGCAAAAGAAACCAAATTAAAGTAGCAAAATGCAGGAAGCCCGTCAATGGGAAAAAGTGGGAGATGATAGAAAATCCATTTCACTTACACAGAATTGTGCGGGAGCCCAGGGTAGCTTCGTTCCAGTGGGAATGAGTGTGTCTGAATGGGAGCTCGGATCTTCTGGTCCAAAATTCCTGGTCCATTGTAGTCCAGAAATGAAAACGATGACCTTTTTGAAAAAAAAAAAATCCCAAATGATTAAAAATTTGATCTTTCCCTCGGCTCGGCTCAAATTGACTGGAAGTGAGATTATTTGGGGTGCAATTTTCAATGGTGGATTCATGTCAAAGTTGTCCAGTTGTTTTTTTTCCCCGTCCCTTTTTTGCCCCCTTTTGCCAGATTAGATTTTGAATTTTTTTTTTTTTTTTAGATTTAGTGCTGAAAATGAAAATTCGAATCCAAACACCAGGATGATTATTTGAGGACACATTTGAATCCACACCCAAACATATTAAACCAAATGAACAACACCCGAAATGGTACACATAACTCAATGAAATGGATTTCTTTATTTTAGGGAATGAACAACATATACATCTTTTATAAGTGATCATCACCTTAACAAGACATGGAGAAATTGTATACATCTTTTTTTTTTCTCACACAAAAACAAGATTATGCAAATTTAAAGGAAGAAGTAGAGCACCAATAATATGCAAAAAGAGAAGCCAGATTGATAAAACAATCACCTGTAATGGCTCTATAAGACTACGCAAAAGAGAAGCCCAGATTGATGATCTCCTTTAATCCGCATATAATCTGATTGGAATGAGAAACAGAAACTGGCGGTGAAGAAGAGGTGTAAAAGTGGTGATGAAATTGAAAAGGAAGGGTTTTTTCTTCCCTCTGTATTCACCTGCCTAAGTAGAAGTAAAGAAAAAGGTAATAACAAAAATAATTATTCAAATTGGTACCTAAAGTTTCATATGTTTCTCTTGCTAGTCCCTCTCCAATCTTCCTCTGTGTTTAGTTTTTGGCTCCTCCTCCATCAGAGAGCTTCTAGTAATTCATCAATCAATCAATGGGTACCCTTGAACAATCTGCGCCCGGGAATGAGCCCATCAACCCGTGTTTCAGACCCGGGCAGAGGGTGCACGCCGCGGGTGACGTCCGGAGAATCGGAACGGTGAAGTACATGGGACCCTTGGAAGGCCACTCGGGGATATGGGTCGGAGTTGATTGGGACAATGACGGTGACGGCAAGCACGACGGCTCTCACAATGGGTTCCGGTATTTCCAAGCTAGAGGCCCCAAAACCGGGTCATTTGTCCGCCCCGGCAAGCTGAGCTCCGGGATCACGCTTTTAGAAGCCCTTGAACTTCGATATAAGAGCACTTCCACTAAAGAAGAAGAAGGTGAGTACGGGGACACCGGAGCTGCTCATGTTTTGTTTGTACCCCTGCTTCCAAGTTGTTTTTACTTGTCTTTTTAGAGTTACAACTAAATGGTAGTAGTCCTTTCGTGCTCCTAATTTCGTCCCTTATGTGTTCGTTTACTTTTGTGGTTAATGATGTCTGGTTATTGATCTTTTGTGTTTAAATTAGAGTAAAAATGTTGTACTCCATGATTTGGAGAATTTAGTGTTGTATGATATTTTTTTCACTTGTGCTAGTGTTTCTTCTGTTGATGGGCGTTTTTAGTTTTTTTTTATTATTATTACTTTCATGATAAGTAGTGCGTTGTAAGAACACTTGGTGTTATAATTTCAGACGAGATGTATGTGCTTTCTGCAACTAATAGACGGGTATCGGTTGAGATTCTTGGTAGAGAAAAGATTCAAAGCATGGTTAGCAACTTTGAGGACATGACTGGAGCATCACTAGCTTTTTTGGGAGTCAGCTCTCCCGGACCTTTGGGCACTCTTGTTTCAACTCTACCAAGTGAGTATGCAGGTTTTCTCTGTCCAGCTAATTCCCTTTTGGCCACCTTCTGTGGTGTTTTATTACAAAATTTGTCCGTGTGTCTCATTCTATCTGCTGAACCTTTTGTCTATTTGGTTTGTTCAGTTTGTGACTTCTCATTCAGGTTATGATCTATGTCCACTTAAGCAACACGTTTAACTGTCACCTGGTTTGCTCTTCTGTTAGATTCTTCTTCCTTCTTTTTCATAGAAGTACTGACCATGCATAAACATCTGTATCCAAAGTCTTAAAGAAAAATCACGGTGGAGGTTGTAAACTTACCGTAAAATTAGCATCTTAAGTTCTGAACTTCACTTGGCGTTCTCTTCTGTATTGTCTCTTCCGCATCATACTTATCCGTTAAACTACTTCAGGCTAAACATTGTTTAATCGCCTCCAATGCAGATTTGAAGGAGCTTGATTTGATGGGAAATCTGCTTTCTGACTGGAAAGTATGTCCTAGTCGTTGGTAAAACTGTACATCTACAAAATTGAAAAATGTCTGACCTGTTAACTTCCTTTGGTTATGGATAATGATTGCTCTTTTTCTCAATTAACATTGATTACTTTCTTTACCGAGTGATTACCTGATTCTACTGCTATGAGATAGCTTTCTGGTACAAGAATTGTGCACCCTTCTAGTTATTTGGTTGTTTGTTGTTCCATAAGCATTTGCCTCTCTTGATAAGTGTAATGGTTTGAAGAACAATATTGTATAAGACTCTTGTAGTATGGCATGTTTTGCTCTGTATGTCACCCTAGTAACTGCAGCCTATTTATCGTTCTTCCAGGATGTTGGCATCATCTGTAAAGAGCTAGCAGTGCTTGAAGTTCTCAATCTCTCCTACAATTTGATGTCTCACGATGTAACTGGATTTCCCAAGCTGAATAATATCAGGGTTTTAGTGTTAAACTTTACTGGCATAAGCTGGAATCAGGTTGACACTGATTGCTTATCAGTGCAGTTTTTGTTGCATATTTCGTGATTTCTTTTATTCATTACACTAATTGATGTACCCTTTTAACTAATTATCATGTAATTCAATTTGCAGGTTGAAGCACTTAAAGAGTCCATTCCACACTTAGAGGAGCTTCATCTGATGGGAAACCATTTGCAAGAAATTACGGTGTGTATTTATCTTCTTACTGTGAAATTCAACTTGTGTCTGATCACTTGAGCTCCCCGACACTGTGCTCGTTTTACTTTATTAGGCAAAATTTATTAGCTGTAAATGCATCATTTGCTTAAAATACAGATGCTTGAAATTATGTTGAGCTTCTTTCATGAGCTACACGTGCCATTAAATTTATGCTTCCTTTGGACAGCCATCATCTTCCATCAACGTAGAAGGATTTGATTTTCTGCGCCTTCTTAACTTCGAAGAAAATTGCTTTGCTGATTGGAATGAAATTCTGAAGCTTTCGCAGCTGAAAAGGTAATCAATAGAAGATATGTTCAGTGAATTTGGTTCTCAGTTTTAGGACATGTGATTAGTACTCTTATAAGATTCTTTTTCCATCTCGGGGATTCCTGGTAGTTCAGCTTGGAGCAGCTTCTTTTAAATAAGAATAATCTAGATTGCATATGGTACCCAGAATCCGATGCATTAGGTGAAGAAGCTACTTTTAGACCTTTCGAGAAGCTGTCTTGCCTCCTCATTGGTAATTTTTTTAACTGCAATACTTGCATTACATTTCGTGATACATTCTCTCTTCGAGTTAATTCCTTTGTCGATCAAAGTTAGTTATTCATTCTTGCACTTCTTATGTTACTCTTTTTGCAGGAGGAAACAACATCAAGGATCTAACTTCAGTTGATTCACTGAATCATTTTCCAAACTTGATGGTGAGGTTTCTGAATATTTAATTTGTGATATCCTTAAAAGTAGAAACCTATATGAATAGCTTTAACTATATTGGCCATGTATTGTTCCTCTCTATGTGGGACTGACAGCTCACAACTTTTCATTTAGGATGTCAGACTATCTGAGAATCCAATAACAGACACCACAAAAGATGGTGTCCCAAGATACGTTTTGATTGCACGCTTAGCAAATATTAAAATTCTGAATGGAAGCCAGGTTACTTCAGCAACCATCCTTCATATATGCATATGCAATTACGTACACATCTGAATGTGGTTTTTCCTATATGCAGATTAGTCAACGGGAGAGGAAGGATTCTGAGATTAGGTATGTCATTGCTTTTGAATAATGTCTGCATGCCTTTTATGCATTTGTTGTTGTGACATTGATACATATGCACTTACTGGTTTGTGGACACTGCAATGTTTCTGAAATCCTAACTTGTTAGGATTTTAGGCCTTAGCATCGCCGTGAAATAGAAAGTTTAATCTCTCTTGATTTAATTTCACTGTTGAAAACACTTGGCATGGATTTTACATTGAAAAGATACTATTTAATTCAAGTAATTCTCTGCAGAAGCCTACTTTTACTTCCTCATAAACTTCAATCTTGGGATAGGAGAGCATATGCTTTTCTTCTGTACATATTTTTATTTCAGTTTTTGTGAAAATACAAAAAGCTACCAGGAGCAATGTGCTTTTCAGGATTCAAATTATCTCTTCTGATCGTGTGAATCTCAATCTATTGCACTTTGGGTGACATTAGGCACTGATTAGTTAGCATATGTTTGGCTTGAACTGTTCACACAGGTATGTTCGACTAGTTATGATGAAGAGTAATGCTAACCTGGAAGATATTTCGCGGCTACATCCCCGGTACAGTTGCCATATTGTCCTTTCAACTATTATCCAGTATATTTTTTACAACTTGAAATAAGTAGCTAGCTCTTTGTTTACTGAGGAAGCAAACACCTTCATGCCTGCTATAGTGTTTCTGTCACATCTTCTAATACAACGAGACTTTACTGTTCAATTAACTGCTGGTACGAGTTCTATAACTCTAATTCTAGTTCTGTGCTGATCACAATAGGTTTTCCGAGCTTAAAACAATCCATGGAATTGATGAAGTGAGGGCTCCAATTGGCAGGGCTGGGCCTCAGAAAATGTCATCTGGGCTTATATGTAACAGTTCTAGAACTCTTTACTATTCCCTTTTTAGGATATGATAATCTTTGGTTGCCCTAGTTACAATTCTCCCTGATGCAGCCATCAACCTGAAGTGCATCGGGCCTACAATTGGTGAAAAGGCCCCCTTGACAAAAAAGCTCCCTCCTACGACGACAGTGAGATTCTTTCTAACTTTCTTCCAACAAATGAGTGTCATCTCTTTCTGACAGATGCTCTTCCGAGCTTTATGCACATTACTCTGCTCCTCGTTCAGGTTGGCAAGCTGAAGAACTTGTGTGAAAGCTTCTTCAAGTTGTATTCCATAAAGCCAAAATTGTTTCTTCAAGAAGAGGTTAGTACATACAAATGTGCATAAAGCATGTCGAATGAAGTAAGGCTTAAAGCATTTTCATCTTTTCCACCGGCCGTGATTATTGCCTATTTATATGTCGTGTAGACCAGTAGTCGCCTTCTTTTCCCGACATGATATACACCCGTCACACTATGTACGTTTTATGGGTAAGTTTGGCATTGCCACAAGGGCTGTCTTTATCTTGAAACATATGGAAGTCCTGCTACCATGGTGATCCTTCTCCGTTAAGATAGATGTTCAAGACAAGAATTTGTTTAGCAACTCTTTGTATACTATGTAGTTTCAATCCACATCTCCAGAGGTAGATGCTTTACCTACCTATCAGGATTTGACCATAGTCCTTGACCCGCAGGGCTGCCCTTTACCAACATTACTTGATGACGATATGGCATCTTTGATTGACATTGGAGTAGGCAACGAGTCCACCATCCTGGTTGATGAAGAAAACTAATCCAAACTCAGCATGGGAGACTGTCAAACCAATGAACTATACATTCCCGCATTAGTGCCGGTGCCACCGTTACTTGTATGCTTTGGATGCTTGATAATTCTAAAACTAAGATGAAGAGGGTGTTCTTTCTCCATGAGAAACGCAAATTACTAGCTGTTTTTCCTCCTCCAAACGTAATTGCAAATAAAGACAAATTGAAAATTACCAGTTCTTTTTGCCTTCTCCAAATGCAATTGGACAATATCAAACAAAAATGTTGTTCATAAAGGTATAAAGTTAAGAATGCTTTGGGTTGTAATATCTTTTTTATTTGAGAGGTGGTTTGTAACATTTAGGTAGACAGTGTACTTCCACTACGGGACGAACAAACATGTTCATAGAGCTTCGGACATCTAAACATTGTACTACTACGAGGCCAACTAGTTCATAGAGTAAACAATAAATATGAACGATGTACAAACGTTTCTTGACAATGTAATTTCTACGAGTTGAGTTCTCATTGGAAGAAAATCGCAGAGAGGCAATTTGTGAAGGAAAAACAATTTGTTAATGCAAAATCAGCCGGCTGTAAACAAAACTATGTCTTGTCAAATACTACCATGTCAAAAGATAGGTTCAATTTGGGCCTTTCTTGAGGCATCATATATTGACAGTAAATATTCTGTGACTATTTTCTTTTCTTTCTTTTTTTTTTTGGTAAACTATTTCATCCCCTCTTGAACACAATTATCAGAAAAAAAAAAAAAAAACACAAGAAAAAATAATAACATACACACATACAAAGCAACCCATAGGATTTGGCTACATATTTTTCATCAAAGATGATATAGCATTTCTTCAAGTCAATAATATAACTAGATTTTTTAACAGAGACAGGAAAACATAATAGTTGGTAGGCTCTACTTGAGCATACATATCAGATGTAATTTTCAGTTGGAGAAAGTGGTGAATCGTCATGACAAGCAAAAAAACAAAACAAAACAAAAAAAAACCTAATGAAGCAGCAAATCAACTTACCACCTACTAATCTGTGCCTAATACTTCAAAATACAGTTTCCGATTACTTAACACTAAAGCACACTGTCGTTAATTTTACCGAGGTGCTGTGTACATTTGACTGGAATCGTACTGTGGGTAACCAGGCTGAGGTGAGACACTTTTAACATACCCAGCTGGTGCAGCTGCTGGTGTGGAGGATGCAGGTGTGGCTGCAGGCGCGGGTGTGGATGCAGGTGCGGTTCCATAAGCTGCTTGAGCATTGGCAGTTTGGTCATACCCCGGCTGAGTTGGAGGTGGTTGTTGAACGGCATAACCTTGTTGAGCAGTAGCTGGTGCACCATAGGTAGTAGTACCAGGATAAGCAGCATCCGCTGGAGCTTGATACCCATATCCAGTGTTGGGGGCAGCCGCCGCTTGATCAGTATACCCAGGCTGCGAAGGATATGAACCGTAACCTCCAACAGAAGCAGCATAACTAGAGGGCTGCTGCATGCCTGGCTGACCATAACCAGAGACTGGCTGGCTGGCAGCAGGCTGGGCGTAACCAGGACCAGCAGGAGTCGTAGCAGGTGGATGGCTATAACCATCAGCATGTCCTGAAGCAGCATAAGGTGGATAGCCTTGTTGCATCCCCCCACTATAGCCATAAGTTTGCTGAGGTGGTACATTAGAACCATAAGCTTGTGCTGACGGCAGAGCTGAATACTGCATTTCTCCAGGTTGGTTGGCCCTAGGTGGCTGCCCATACGTCTGGCTATGTGGTCCTTGAGGAGGCATACCATATCCCCCAGGCCTACCATACTGATCCTGAGGACCATATCCAGGATGGGCTCCAGTAGCTTGAGAATAACCACCAGTGGACTGAGGTGGCACCCCGGGTCCACCATAGGGATGTTGGGATGGCACTTGGTGGTCATATTTCATTTCATTGTATCCAGGCCCATAGCTCGGTGCAGGTGCCTGCGAGTACGGGCCTGGCTGCCCATATTCTGGACCTTGCCCGTAGTAGTTTCCCTGGATTTCAAGTATGTCACAGTTAGCATGAAGAGTATCAGATGATTTTAGCAAATGACGGCTTTTAAGCAAAAATGAAACCGAGGAGAATAAATTATAATCACCCACCTGGGGAGGTCCATGCATAGCCGGTCTTTGCTCCCAACCAGGACCAAAGCTGGTTCTCGGTGCTTGCTGCGGATAGTTATATTGAGGTGGGTACTGAGGGTTTTGCTGTGGATATGGTCCTCTTTGCTGATATTCGTATCCCCCCATGTGCTGTCCCGGATGACCACGATTAGTCCATTGTGGGGTAACAGGACCACGAGGCCGGAATGCTGGCTGATTATAACCACCGCCAGATAGAGGTGATGGCCTCATGGGCTATAATAGAAGATCAACAAAAACAACAAAAGTTAGCAAGGCTCTTTCAAAATAGAAAATGGCTTGCACACAATGTCAGTGAAGAATAAAAATATGTTCGCCAGCTTCTCTATTGTTCTCCTTCCATCCAAGAACACTAATGTCTTCCTGAGAGATCTCATCAGAGACCAGGGGCTACAAATTGACAAATACAGGAAGTTGAACGAGCAATTATGATCACTTGAAAAGAGCATATAAACAGAAAGGATAACACATTGCTGCAGAGAGAATACAAGGGTAAACAAACATGTCATTCCAGGCTCTCCTCTGAGATAGGAACAAAGAAACTACTTAAATTCATCAGCTCATATTATGAAATAAACCTGAAGGTAAACAGATCAAAACCAAACATTCATGCATGAGTGATTAAATACAATAGGACAAAAGACTACCTTCTCTAACTCAATCACATGATGCAGAAATTAGAACACACAAAACGAGTAAGAAATATAGAACCTAAGAATTTTCATTTTCATCTTTGCCAAATCAACATTCACTCAGTACCATTTCCATGCGAATGAATGTATCTCCAAAGAGTCATATCCCCCATTACCAAATTTTCAAAAGCATCGTAACAGATTGCAACTAGTAGCACACAGAATCAAAGGCAAACGAAGGCAACTCTGCGGCCGAACTCAGGAACAGATGATAGTAAGTAGTAAAAATAAACCAAAGACCCTACGTAACATTATTAACTTTTCATAAAAAGCAGATTAGATCTAACACAAGGTAAATAGAAATGACGATCAGAACCAAAGAATTTCAAATCACAAGATCAAAGCCAAGCATTTAAAGCACACATGCCCGGATAAAGGAGAAAGAAAAAAATCCCATTAGAAAGAGTAGGGAGGGAAACTTCCAACAGAAACCACAAAGAAATAATACTCCAAAGAACAGAACCATAGCAAAAGAAGGGGTACGAAAAAACAACAGCATCAACCCATTCAAAAAATTGTCCTGAACCAGATTTGTTTCAACTCAGCTGATAATCCAAACATGATAGCTCTCTAGAATTTTGAGTTCCTCAATGCATCAGGTAAACCACTATTGTCTTCATTTACACGCATACAATCCTATAGTACATGAATTGACTGAGCATGACACTTTTCTCCAAGATGTTCCAAGCAAAGAACATGGGTACATCAGCGAGCACTGGAGCCAATCAAATGCAGTCTTAGTAGTACTATCACTTTCAATCTGTAAGTCTCAAAGCAATCTTACCAACTATTAACATCCTGCAATCTCGAAGATTAATGCTTGGTACCTCTCTTGTAGACGAGAATGAATAGTTGTATATTGTACACCAAGGCAATGCTGACCCGATGTGAGAGGCAAAAGCCATATCTGCAGTTTTAAAGCCAAGGAATTCGAAATCGGCAGCTTCATAATAAAAAAAATCATGGCAACCGACATCTCACTGAATATAAGATTTTCCTGACTTGCATTCATGTGAGTTCTACATCATAAAAGGGCTTCGACTCTATTTAAGAAAGCAGCTCTCAAACTAACCGATAAAGCTAAAAGCACAGGCCTTCTACTGTTAAAAAACATCACGCCAACAAGCAATACCCGGATAAGAATATGATACGCGGATAATTGTTTCTCACTATACTCATAACTACAAACCCAGTAGCATGCTCAAAGTTAGATAAACAATATAGTTCTGTAAAAACAAGGTCAGCTTCGTAGCATTGGTTCACCAGAATTTCCCATTGATAATTGGCTGACTTACATATCTCTCAAGCATTCAACTAAATAAGAGTTGTATTCATGGAAACTTTGCTTAAACAGGACTCTTAACAGCAAGCAGGATATGGCAAAACCTAGAGCCATCAAACTCTCATTAAAGAACCACTTCTTTTTATATTAGCAAGGTAACCAATCAGGAGTCCTCTTCGCAGACAGGAATTGATTCAAAATCACAATATTCTTTGTGCACTAACTCAAGAGGAACAAATGGCCCACTTAAGTACAGCACAGGCAACTCAAAGCATGAATAGAAGCAACAAATGATGCAACACACCACATTCAGGCCAACAAATCAAGCCAGAAAGCAAATAAAAGCATCATATAGTGACATCAAGGACAGTTAAAGCACTCAAGTTACAAGAATAAATGACAACAATGTTAATAAAATAGATAGATATATATATATATATATTCAACAAAGTGAATGACTAATTAGTAGATGATAAGGATGGTCATAAGAAAACAAATTAGAAAAAAAAGAGAGGCAATAGTTACTACAAACCTGTGTCATCACTTCTTTAATCATCTCTTTAGCCATTTCAATTTGCTTCCTATCACCACTAACTCGTACAGTCCTCTCTTTTGACTGATCACCAGCTGGAAGGTGTTGGGGAACCAACTGGAACAAAAAACATCGTGGAGAAACCATCCTTAAGAGCTTTAAATTTCCAACACTCTTTCAAGCATAATTCATTCGAATTCATTTACCTGAATGCGTGCTCCAGACCTGGTCTGCAGGTTCTTAATAGTTTCCCCACCTTTCCCAATAATCAAGCCAACCTGATAGAGAAGTTCCATTCAGATAAGTCATTAAGGAGACCAACAATAAAAATACTAGGGGAGGAGACATGGAACATTCAACAGGAAAACCTTTTCATTTGGAACTTGTATCTCAACTTGATCTCCAACCACAGATTGACCAGAACTAAGACCTCTAGCAACCAAGGAAGGCGAACCACCGGCATCCGCCTGAGAAAGCAAGAATTTGGTTATAAACTTCAAAATATAGCACGCAAAAAAAAATAAAACAGCATGCATATCAACCTGATTTCCACAGGGAGAAAAAACTGAAACTAACCTCTGCAATAACATCATTTATAAGTTTCTCGGCCTTGTTTATGCTTTCTAAAGTTCCAATCAATTCCACAGGCCTGGTAGGAGCACGAGGATCGGCATCAGCATCTCTCATTATTTGAATTTTAGCCCCTGAATTGAACTGCAGGAACCTAATAGTATCCCCGGCCTTGCCAATCAAAACCCCAACCTAAGTCCAAATCAGAGAATAGTTAGATGTAAGTTATCCTTCGCAAAAAATTCTAATGTACACAGGATAATTCAGCTATGAATATGAAGAATTAAGCATTTTGGTTTCAAGAATCACGGGAAAACTAAATTACCTTATTATTTGGAACCTCCATTTTCTTCGAGGTAGTTGTGCCATCAGAACCAGAACCGGCAGATGGCTCCTTAACTTCCCCCACAGGGTTTTCCTTTCCCTCACCACTTTCAGACTCCACCTTCTCAATTTCAGCTCCATCACCACTTTCAGTCTGGGGCTTTGTCTGGTCTGCATCATCGTTCTGCTCCTGCCCTGCTAATACTTGTTGTTCTTGATCAATCCCATTAATATTTCTATCTGCCTCCCCATTGGGATTCTCTTCCACTTTAAATCCGTTCTCTGCAGCAGCAGCAAAACACACTTAAGTCAGAACGGAGAGGGTTACCATACATTAAACCCAGTCAACTCAAAAACAAACAATAACACTGAACTCAAAAGGCCAAATAGTAAAGAAAAATATGAAAATTACCGGGGGCAGGCGCCGCAGGTTCTTCAACACTATCATCTAAACGAGGTCGTTTGAGCTCGGACTCATTATCGGCATCTTCCTTCTGGTCCGCGTTCTCGACGTGGACACCATCACCGTTGTTGCGCTGCGAGTTACTATCGATTCCGGAGAGCGGCTCTGGAGCTTCGGTCTCCAAATCTCCGAGCTTCCGTTTCTTTTCGTGGTCGGTGGGAAGTTGGACTCCCGGAGCTTCGGGGGCGGCGACCATAACGTCCTCTTCCGCCATTGTAGATCGGAAATGAGAAAATCTTAGTTCCGGTAAGCGTCAAATCAAACCCTAAGGCGAAGTTCCGTTTAGGGTTTTCTCAAAGGGCAAACAATAAAGGCAGCTTCGTCGTTTCTGAACAACAAACAACAAAACAGAAAACGAATGGGATTATATAAAGGAGTGGTAGAAGGTTAAATGGACTATATATAAATGGGTCACTGAATATTATTATTGGATTTATGTAGTAGTCCAAGTTTTTCTGATTTAAAAAAAGCCCATATTAGGAAGTGCCCACTTTAAGCCCAAAAGTAATAAGCCGCGCAAGTCCAATCCAATATAGTTTAATACTCCAACTCCGACTTGGGGAAATAATCATGAAACAGAACAAGTAAACACTTCTTCAGACACGCCGGCCGAAGTTCACTCAGAGACGGACTTTTTTATTATTTACAATCTTTTAAAGAACCATTCTTTATCATCAGATCTCCTCCGGCCAGTGCTACTCCGGCCGGTCACCGGTAAGTCCAGCTGCGTTTAACCTCTCTCTCCCTCTTACTGTTTATCTTCCTCTGTGTATTCGCTGTAGAAAAAGCTGAATTTTGATAGTTTTCACTACCCAAATCAGAAATCACTCGAAATTCGGGGATTTTCTGTATTCACATCACTGTGATGTGATTTTGGTTTTCCTCTTTAAGGGTGTTGTAATCATACTGCGAGCTTTACGTAAATCCAGTCTTGGTCGCTGAGAACTAACTAATTTTCTGACTGACCTTCTTTTTGGGTTAAAAAAGTGGATTTGTACTTTGTTGATGCGGATGATTGTAAAGCCCTTAATTTTGTGAGTTTGTGTGGATTGAAATTCACCTCTACCCTTTTATCTTATTTCTTTATTTAATTTTATGAATGTCTTCCCTATTGAGTCATGGGATCATTAATTTTATGAACGTTGATTAAATACTATTTGGATCGCGAGAAAGGTGAGCAATGCTTCTGAGATCTTGGCTGGTTTTCCTGTTGTTAGTTTCTGTGAGGTTTGCAAGAATTAAATTTTATTTTGCTTGATATCATTACTAAGTATTTATTCATGAGCTACCTTGGCTGTTAATACTTGAATTTCTCTGTCTTGTACACTATTTTGGGGTTTGGAGAATCTTAACACATTTTTTTGGTGTGTGTTTGCACTAATTTCCCCCAATATTGTTCCTGTAGTTTAGTGGTAGTCAGTTGCTTAGGTGTGCTGATTGGTAGAAAGGTTACTATGAGTTGCCTGGCTCCTATTCTCAGTGTTTCTTATGGCCTAGATTTTAAAAGACTTAATTATTATTAACTGAGGAAGTATTACTACAGAGTTCCCAATCACTGTTGTTGGTTTAAATAAAGCATCATGCCTCTATGCAGTGTAGCATTCGCTAATTTGTAGAGAAACTGGATCATTGGAACATGTCAATCAGTTTCGGGCAGCCCTATGGTTTTTTTTTTTTATATGAACCATCTTGCTTGACTTGTTACAGTTGATTTCTTGATCAGATATCTGACTGACTTATGGTTGATGTATTTTCCTGTAACAGTTTCTTTGATCTTGAAGGCGATTATTGTGAAAGCATTCTATTCTAAGTATCAACACGAATACAACTGAGTGATTGAGAGCACATGGGCACGGAAAATCCTGAGAGGCCTCCATTTTTTAGGCCTAGTAGCAATCCGATTGCCTCCTCCCATGCCCCAAATCCCTTCTCATCTGTGCCTCAATCTGTACCTGGCGGGTTAAATGATCCAGCAAGGCAGCGACTTCCTTCATCGTTCGGACCACCACCGCCACCAAGTGCTGGAACCTTTCAGCGGTTTCCAACCCCACAACTCTCCTCAACCGCCCAAATGCCACCAGTACGACCTCTGACTGGCCCTTTCTCATCACCGCCACCAGTTCCATTTGGAACACAAATACAACCGCCCCAGCCCCCTCCTTCGGTCCCTCCCGTCGGATTTCCATCACAAAGTATTAATACTATGCAACCACCGGGTGCAAATGTTCCTCAGTCATCTCCCATGACAAACTTACAGCCGTCATCACCGCCAATGATGGCAGGGGTGTATCCTGCCAGTAGAGGCCCCTTTCAGCAGTCACCTTTTCAGGGGTATCCTGGACAGCCACCGAATGTTGCCCCACCAACTCAACCCCCAAACCCGGTAACTTATCCACCTCAGCAACTCGGTTATGCTGCGACCATGCCTGGAGCTTCAAGGCCTTATATTTCTCCACAAGGAAGTTATATGCAGTATCCAAATTCCATGCCGCCTACAAGTACAGCACAAAGTCTAATTGAGGACTTCAGTTCTCTCTCTCTAGCATCTGCTCCAGGATCATTTGATACAGGGCTTGATTCTAAAGCTTTACCCAGGCCATTGGATGGAGATTTGGAGCCAAAATCTTTTGCAGAGATGTACCCTATGAACTGTAGTTCTAGGTACTTACGCCTTAGTACATGTGCTATTCCAAATTCACAGTCATTGGCTTCAAGGTGGCATCTGCCTCTTGGAGCTGTTGTTTGTCCTCTTGCAGAAGCTCCTGAAGGGGTTAGTCTCATCAAAACTTGAAGTTTCTTGTTTGAATAATCAGCAGAACGATACAGAAACGAAAACTTACTCTTTTCTTTTCAGGAAGAAGTGCCTGTGGTTGATTTTTTGTCGACTGGCATCATTCGCTGTAGGAGATGTCGCACGTATGTGAATCCATATGTGACTTTTACTGATCATGGGAGGAAGTGGAAATGCAACATATGTTCGTTGCTTAATGATGGTAAGATTTTGCAGATACCGTCACAAAATATGCTTCAGGGTGTGAAAGTACTTGCAGTGGAAATATATGCAGATAGGGTCTTCTATTATATAAGTGATCTATTGTCTGAAGTGGTTATCTTCTTCTCATACATGTCTTTTCTTCCTTCTTGCTTTGGGTTTGCATAATTACTTCAATTTGCAATTGGTATTTACCTCCTCAATCTGTTAGGTTTCCAATTCTTTTTGATTGCATGTGCCACATGCAGTGATGTTCTTAATGCATATTAGAATATTCTTTTCTATTTCGGAGAAGTTTGACTTTGATCACCCATTCAAAATTAGCACTAGAATAAATTAAACATCTAATGCACTTAGATTCGTTTATTGTTTTTGTTACTTATGGCCTGACCTAACTTGGATCTTCATTTCTAGTTCCGGGTGATTATTTTGCGCACCTTGATGCCAGTGGTAGGAGGGTTGACTTGGATCAACGCCCTGAGCTTACTAAAGGCAGTGTCGACTTTATTGCTCCAGCTGAATACATGGTTCGACCACCTATGCCACCAGTTTATTTTTTCCTCATTGATGTTTCGGTCTCTGCTGTGAAAAGTGGAATGCTTGAGGTATGAATTTTTAGCTGCGGAAGTAAAATTATCATACTTCTTTTTCTTTTCTTTTTTTTTGGTTAGAGATTTCATTTTTTTAATCTTTTTGACGTCTTTCTTGGATCTCCAGAAAGGATATGTCATTGTTTCCGTTCCGTGGGAATGGGCACCAGTTTTGTGCTAATCAATATCACCTTGAATAATTTTTGCAGGTCATTGCAGAGACTATTAAGTCTAGTTTGGAAAACTTGCCTGGATTTCCAAGGACACAAATTGGCTTCATAACTTTTGATAGCTCAATACACTTTTACAATCTAAAGGTACGATTGTGATAGCTCTATCATATTATAAAGAATCATGCTAAACATTCAGATCAGTGGAATAACTCTGAAATTTTTTTGGCCAGTCTTCCTTAAGTCAACCTCAGATGATGGTGGTCTCAGATCTGGATGATGTATTTGTACCCTTGCCAGATGATCTCCTTGTTAACTTATCAGAGTCAAGGGCTGTTGTGGATTCCTTTCTGGACAGCTTGTCCACCATGTTTCAGGGCAATGTGAATGTGGAGTCCGCTTTTGGTCCGGCTCTTAAAGCAGCATTCCTGGTTATGGTGTGAATTCTTTCCTTTCTTTACATATAACATATCAGCAGTTATTTGGTGATACACTTTGGCCTGTTACATTTTTAAAATTTTTATCCTTGTTTGGTATGGATTCATATTTTTTTATGGTATTCAATTTTTATTTTATTTTATTTATTTATTTATTTATTTATTTTGTATTTACTTCTCTTGTTGTTGGTTTCTCTTCCTATTGCAGAATCAAATTGGTGGGAAATTGTTGATTTTTCAAAACACGTTGCCGTCACTTGGTGCTGGCCGGTTAAGGCTTCGTGGAGATGATTCCCGTGTTTATGGAACTGATAAAGAGTATACCCTAAGAATACCAGAAGATCCATTTTATAAGCAGATGGCTGCTGATTTTTCGAAATTTCAGATAGCAGTGAATGTATATGCATTCAGTGACAAATATGCTGACATAGCTTCCTTAGGTATGTTTACGTATCACCCAATATATTTTTACCAAGATTTTGTGGTTTCCCACTCTTGCAACTTGCTGTTCTTACCTACTATTTGAATTGGCGACTCAATTAAGTCATACTATCTCAAGAATTGCTTATATGAAGTGCATTGTGCAATTTGAGAATAAATTGGAGGCCTATGTATGATTTCGTTCTTGTTTGTGATTTGGATTGGTTTTAGTTAAAGAATATTAAATGTTGTTACGGACGTGTAAAATAAAATGTCGAATTGAGAAAATCACTATTAATTTTAAAATGAGAAGTTGGAATACAAATATGGCTAATACAGGCCTTGGGCGTATGAGAAGCCGTATGTCTAAAATATTGTCCATTTTCGTACTTTCTCATGTAGGAACTCTGTCGAAATATACGGGCGGACAGGTGTACCACTATCCAAATTTCTCATCATCTGTTCATGGAGATAGATTGAGATATGAGTTGGCTAGAGATCTAACTAGAGAGACAGCATGGGAATCTGTCATGCGCATAAGATGTGGTAGAGGTCAGTTGTCTTTATAAGTCAGACAACAGCTCCTTGGTCATCATTATATTAATTACTTTGCTAATGCTAATTTATAATTTTTCTCATCAGGTGTGCGATTTACTTCTTACCACGGTAACTTTATGTTGCGATCTACCGATCTTATGGCTCTACCAGCTGTTGACTGTGACAAGGCTTATGCAATGCAGTTTTCCCTTGAAGAAACACTGTTGACAACTGATACGGTTTATTTTCAGATAGCTTTGTTGTATCCTTTATATTGGGAAATAAATTTTTATTTCGTTTTTCTACTATGTGATGTCATGTAGATTATACTTTCTTTTGGATTGATGGTAATGGTTTCCTGTTGTCATTTAGGTCTGTCCTATACATAACTAGGTTTCTTTTATTTTGTGTGGCCATTCTTCTTTTCTTATGGCTGTTGGTAGCTCAGTTTCTCAGCTTTATTTTCTGAGCACGTTCTTCTAAGATTCTTTTTGGTTTTTCTATGCAAAAAAATTAGCTCCTTTCTCTCTTCTTTTCCACTCCCCCGAAAAACCTCTTTGCAGTTTTGGGATTCCATATCACATTTAATGGTTAATAAAGGATGCATAGATCTTATTATATGATTCGGTCGAGGCTTTAGCGAATCTCTTGGACTGAAAACTCAGCATTGTGTAGTATTCCTTAATTGGCCATAGGTATACATCATCTTCAGGAGAAAGGCGTATCAGGGTACATACTGCTGCTGCTCCAGTTGTCACCGATCTGGGCGAGATGTATCGCCTGGCTGACATTGGTGCTGTAGTTTCTTTGCTTTCTCGACTAGGTATTGCTTTCCCCTCTTGTTTCTCAAACTTCTTTGGTGGGTTTTTGAGAATAACCAATGGCTTGTTCTGCAGCTATTGAGAAATCACTGTCCTATAAATTGGACGAGGCTCGGAATTCTGTACAACAGAGGATAGTTAAAGCACTTAGAGAGTATAGGAACCTTTATGCTGTCCAGCATCGCTTGGGGGGAAGGTTAATATACCCAGACTCATTGAAGCTGTTGCCGTTGTACGGCTTGGCAATAATTAAATCGGTACCTCTTCGTGGTGGTTATGCCGATTCGCTCGATGAACGCTGTGCTGCAGGGTATACCATCATGGCTTTGCCTGCTAAAAAATTGTTGAAACTTCTGTATCCCAATTTGGTTCGGGTAGATGAATTGCTGCTAAAAGTAAGTTGTTTATCATTTACTTTTATCCTTTCCCATAGTTGATCTTTGTCTTCTAGTTCTCTAAAATCTCCCATGATGATATTCTGTTTCTCAGTCTTCTTCCGGTGACGAGTCTGAAAACATTTGGAAGAGACTTCCACTTGCTGCTGAGAGCTTAGATTCAAAGGGACTTTATGTTTATGATGATGGTTTCCGGTTTATTATATGGTTTGGCAGAATGCTTTCACCTGATGTAGCTATGAGTTTACTTGGCGATGATTTTGCAACCGACTATTCAAAGGTCGGTTGACTGATTTTCTCTTTTGTTTTGGGATCTGCTTTTGCCTGTGTAGCTTCCTTTTTTTCATTTCCTGTCATGGAGAGCTATCGTCTTTCATTAATGTTTGAATAATTTAAATTAGTCGTGCGCCACTGGTCAGACTGTTTTGTGTTGTCCCCCTTCTATCAAGGAAGTTCACATTTTTTCGAATGTTCATTCTTTCTTTTGGTAATGCGACAGTTGCAGTTTCTTTCTTCTTCCAAACTTTGATAATTTGCCTCTTGTTTGTGTTGTTGAACCAGCTTACCCTTGTTGAACGGGACAATGAAACCTCAAGACGACTAATGAAGATACTAAGAAAGTACAGAGAAAGAGACCCGTCTTACTATCAGCTTTGTCACCTTGTGCGGCAAGGTGAACAACCCAGGGAAGGCTACTTCCTGCTGGCTAATCTCATAGAGGACCAGAGCGGTGGTACAAATGGCTATGCTGATTGGATTTTGCAACTACACCGGCAAGTTCAGCAGAACGCATAAATTTATAGGTAAAAAGATAGCTGCAGATAGGTGGTAACAGCTAACTTAGATTTGCGAGCAGTTTTTCTTTTCTTCTTCTTTTCTTAATGTTTTCATGCATCACCTTTTCATGCAGGTTTTTTTTTTTTTTTCTTCCTCCGATGGTTTGCTTTCAAATTCCTAGAGAGAGGGTCATGTATTATATGTGGCAAGGGAAAGATGCAAGGAAAAAGGCAATCATAACTCAACTTGATGTGGAGATCATTCATTGATGTGGCGGTGCTTGTGATAGTAGAAGCTGAGATTAATTTATTACGTTTTTCTTTTTTGCTCTTAAAGATTATTATTATTTTTTTTGAAAATAAGATGATGTATTTGTGTTGTAATTGTTGTTGCTACCAGAAAAAGGAGAGTATAAAAGGAGCCCCCTTTTTGGTTTGATTAGGGAAAGAAGTTGTAGGACAACACAATTTTGGTGTGGATTCCCAATCTATTATATAGAATTGCAATGGGTTGTGCGCATTCCATCATTATCCTTTCTTTTGAACCTTCAGAAGAACTTTTGATTTACTTTAATCAAAGGTCATAATGTTCTCTCATTGTCTCATGGCAAATGAATCAACTTTTAATTTAAGCTGCTATCACAAATCATTCCACTCATTTTGGAGTTGTTTGATCACTCTTTTTTGTTTATTCACGGTAACAGAAAATCATTAGACCTAGAAAATCATTCTGTATTATCGTATTTTCTGTATTTCAAAATTATTGTCCAATTAGAACGGTGGAAGTATTATATTACTCTATATATACTAAAAAAAAAGAAAAAAAAAGTGGTCAAATCTTTATTAGTGTGTGTTTATCAGAGAAGAAGTAAATAACTAATAACGGTAAGAATCTCAAAACTCAGAATATTTGGTGCAAGAAAAAGAAGAATTGTGAGAAACGTGGCAAATGCAACCCCAACGTTCCAAAAACACCAACCGGCTTCTTTCTCTTCTCATTATTATTCTCTTTGTTGCCTTCTTCCTTACGTAAATAATTTGCTCACAAAACCCACACCTTTTGCTTATTTTGGGTACGTTTCTTCTCCCCTTTGGCCCTTCCCATCATATTTTGGCGGGTTTTACCAGAATATTCCTTTCAATTCTACAATTAATTTCTTCTCAGAAGGCTCTCTTCTTCCCTTCTCTCTTCCTTCTTGTTCTTCCCCAAGACCAGTAGTTCCATTTTACCTTTTCTGAAACCAGCCCAAACCCAATTTTCTACACTCTTCTGTTTTATCGGGTTCCTTAATTTATTTGGTTTTTCCTATGGAAAAAACATGTGCCCCTTTATTAGAATTTTCAAATTATGATTCCAAGATTGCATCTTGCCCCCTTTATTTGTTGTATACCTAAAACGGAAAAACCCCACTTTGGTTCAAGGTTTATGAGCTGTGTGTTTCGTTTCAGACATAGTTGACAAGAAAGATTTATAGCGGAAACCCCACCTGGAAAGAATCCTTCCCAGAGGCCTTTCTGTACTTTGAATTCCCCATTAAATTTGCAACTTTTTGATGATTGGGTTCTAGAACTGCTGGTTATTTTCGGGGGTTCTCAGTTTCATTGGAGGGTCTAGGATGGAATCATCAGTTTCGGGTTCTTCTTCTCGTAGTGACGCTAATAATGAAACTTCACCTGATTTGTTGAAGAATACACCGTCCAATATCAGGAGGTTGGCTAATGAAATTGAGCAATTTGAAGGCAGGCATAAGTATCTTCCTCAGACTAGGAGTCCATCTGATGGCGGTGATGTCAGATGGTACTTTTGCAAGACCCATTTAGCCGAAGATGGTACCAACTCATGATCTTTTTCTATATTTTTAATCCCCATTTGTTGAATTTAGTTGGCATATACTCCCTCTGTCCCAAAACCAAATAGTCTACACTGTGTTCTGTACTATTTTTAGTACAAATTACAAAACACAGTGTGATCTATTTTGCTGGAACGGAGGGAGTACTGTGTACTGCAATTGATTCCTTAAGAAGCTTTTTGTTCTTGAGCTGACTATGATGAATCTTAATTTAATCTTTCTTCTTTCTATTGCAAGTGTTATTTCTCTCAAGCATTTTGGGAGTTTTTAGTTTAATTTAGTTGACTGATCAATGAACAGAGTGAATTATTTAGAGAATATGTAGGTTGCTAATTTATGCCCTAAATTACAGGGGAAACTGGAGTGTTGTCTTTGTTGTTTGGAACATAAATTGCTACAGTAATGTTAGTGAATTGTGTGAGAACTTAATCATCTTATTCTTGGTATTAAAATTGCTTTTTTAAGTTCAACCTTTTCAGATTTACCTGGGTCGTGATGTTTTCTGCCAACCCACACTGTGGGATGAAGTGTTTGTTGTAGAATTCAGATATGCATTGTAGTTGATCATTAGAAGCTTTTTCAATCATTACAGCTTCCATTTAGCTATTTGGAAACTGGTTCATCATGTAATTTCTTCTCTTTTAATCCCCAATCTTTTGCTGTGTCCAGTTCTAGCTGCATCAATACCTCACACAGAGATCGTTGGAAAGGGTGAATATTTTCGATTTGGTATGAGAGATTCTCTTGCAATCGAGGCTTCATTTTTGCAGGTCCTGCTATCCATCTTCGGTTTTGAATATAAATTTGATTCATGAATTCTGTTTCATCTCTTGGGGTTATTTTAAATGTGACTAAGAAGTATCTTTTGAGGATCAAGCATCCTAGGATCATTATGTAATCTATAACGACGAAAGGGTAGAATAATCTTTGCTTGATTACTTCCCCTGAGGAGCACTTAGGTCACGAACTCAGGCTGCTTCTTTTATTTTCAGAGAGAGGAAGATTTACTCTCTAGTTGGTGGAAAGAATACGCAGAATGCACTGAAGGTCCTAAGGGGAAGCCTGGTGTAGATTCCTCATTGATTAAACAGCTAGAGGAATCTTCTTCTGAGAGTGAAGAAGAAAGAGTTGGTGTTCCTGTGAAGGGTGGGTTGTATGAGGTATGGCCTTTGTCTTGATCCTTCCTGTGATTCTCATATGGTAACTCAAAGAAGGTGCTTTGTTTGCCCGGTTGCTTTCTATGAAGCACTATCTTGGTTATAAGTGGCGGATGCATACTGTGAGCTTACTTGGATTATTTCTGCAGGTTGATCTGGTACAGAGGCATTGTTTTCCAGTCTATTGGAGTGGAGAGAACCGGCGTGTACTGAGAGGACATTGGTTTGCTCGTAAAGGAGGCCTTGATTGGCTTCCGATACGAGAGGATGTTGCTGAGCAGTTGGAGTTTGCATACCGCAGTAAGGTGGTGCAACAAATAAGTTCTCTATTCATGTGCATGCAATTCCTTGCTCATACTAACTTAGAACAGCTTTTAAGCACATCAGAAATCTGGCTGTGGTCATGAAATCATTCTCTCTCTGGAATTTGTTTTTCTTATTGTTAGCCATTCTAATACACAAATTTTTTATCGCCACATCTGATTTTCGGTTGGCAGTTATTTTGGATTGGATTTGTTAGCCATCTTGAAAGTTGGATTACTGAAATATGTTCGTATATTTAGGTGTGGCGCCGTAGAACATTTCAGTTATCAGGGTTGTTCGCTGCTAGAGTTGATTTGCAGGGTTCTACTCCAGTAAGGCTTAATTTTGTAAAACTCCAAAGTTTCTTTCTGTGCTTGTGTTTTGCTAAATGTTGAAATGTTTTTCTCAAGGGACTTCATGCACTTTTCACTGGGGAAGATGATACTTGGGAAGCATGGCTAAATGCTGATGCATCTGGGTGGTCTTCTGTTGTTAGTTTAGGTGGGGGCGGTACGAAGTTGAGACGTGGTTATGCTCCTTCTCAGTCTCCAAAACCAACTCAGGTACTATTTTGTTTCTGGACACTTAACAACCAGCTTGGTTTAATATTATACTCCCTCTGTCCCAAAAATATAGTCCATTTGTTTTACTGTTTTAGTTCAACAAAGTGGCATAGTTTTCTGGGACAGAGGGAGTAATCTCCGACACAGTTTTTCTAAACCTGTCACTGTACATCCATTGTGCGAACGATGATATTGTCTTAGATAGATGTCATATGGTGAACTTGACGAGTTTTCTTTTCTTTTTATTCGAAAGATATTCTAGTTACTTTCTGAATATTTGGCTCTCTGGTTTAGTAGTGTTCTTAATAGCATTAGCTTCTCACTTTTGAAGGATGAATTACGTCAGCAGAAGGAGGAAGAAATGGATGATTATTGTTCGCAGGTACAAGATTTAACTCATTGTAGTTTAACAAGTGGGATCCTGTGTTAAGTTTTTATTTTGTGGAGTTTGGTGTTATTTATTATATTTTAAATGTCAATCGTGAGGAATAGTGCTTCATTTCTTGCCTTTGTCTATGCTAAAGATGATTCTTGAGCCTCACTATTCTTACTCTTAATCTGGGTCAGGTTCCTGTTGGACATCTGGTATTCATGGTCCACGGTATTGGGCAAAGGTTGGAGAAGTCAAATTTAGTGGATGATGTTATAGATTTTCGTGAAATAACCTCTAACCTTGCTGAACGTCACCTGAGTTCATATCAACTTGGCACACAAAGGGTTCTTTTCATCCCGTGTCAGGTAGAGATCTGGCTTACGCTGTTGCGAATTTTCATCTCAGTAGTTGCGATCTTTAGGGTTCTGATGGCAGAACAAACGTTAGCTTTTTCTTTTAAAGCATTTTACATAACATAGTATCATGCAGTGTAGTTGATTTATTTCATTGTATTCACTTTGCCAGTGGAGGAAAGGTCTACAGCTTAGTAGCGAGCATACGGTTGATAAAATTACTTTGGATGGTGTACGGAAGCTCCGAGTGATGTTGAGTGCAACTGTTCATGATGTCCTGTACTACATGAGCCCCATCTACTGTCAGGCTATTATCGACTCGGTGAGTAGATGTAGTATATCTAAATTAAATGTCTCTTTATCCTTTCTCTTCTAAAATCGTTCTTGTACTGTTTTAACTTCTCCAGAGGGCTACGCAGCGTCCTTATGGGACATTAGCGAAGATTATGTTTGTTTCTGAAGTTTTCTGTTAATATGCTCTGCAGGTATCGAACCAATTGAATAGGTTATATCTGAAGTTTCTGAAGAGAAATCCTGGTTATGACGGGAAGGTACTTGCATGGCTTATGGTTATTCATCTTATTTACTAAGCACGGTCATGTTCTATGGAACTACTTTTTTATAATTCTGGACATTTGAATTAGGTTTCTATATATGGACATTCACTTGGGAGTGTATTGTCCTATGATATCCTTTGCCATCAAGAGGTTTTATCGTCTCCAATTCGCGGAGAGACAATGTTCCAGGAGCAGGACAAGGATGAATCTTCGAAGCCTGATACAGCAAAGGCCTTATCAACAGCCATAAACTCCACCGATATGGATGACGATGATGACAATCAGAAGAAAGTGGAATTTGCAGGTAGAGAGGAAGCAATTACAGATTTGGGTTTTCCGGCCCTGACAGATGGTGGCTGTGAGCGAAGCTCTGGTCATTCATTGGATCCTCCTGCGTTGGGGGATTCAGGTGAACTAGCTGAAACTGATGTGGCCAATGGGAAGGCAAAAGATGCTTCATTTTCAAGTATAATTCATGATTTGAGCGGGACAGAAGAACCCATGAATAGCGGAAATGAGGTTTCTGAATATTCTGATCGACACATTGACGAGGAAGCACCAGTTATCAACAAGGATAAAACAATTGAGTCATTGATGGAAGAGATCAATTTACTAAAAGCGAAAATTAAGGTATTAGAATCGGATCATAATGATGATCGAGGTAAAGTAAAACTTGGCCCCGAGAAGCCAGAGGGGGACGCATTTAAGAGCTATACCCCTCACATAAAGTATACAAAACTGAGATTCAAGGTTGATACATTCTTTGCTGTTGGTTCACCACTTGGCGTTTTTCTCGCCCTCAGGAATGTCCGTATCGGAATTGGCAAAGGGAAAGGATATTGGGAAGAGGATAATATAAATGAAGAGATACCGGCTTGTCGGCAAATGTTCAATATCTTTCATCCATTTGATCCGGTGGCGTACCGGATAGAACCGCTTGTCTGCAAAGAGTATTTGCAGATACGCCCTGTTATTGTTCCTTATCATAGAGGTGGGAAGCGCTTATATGTTGGATTTCAGGAATTCAAGGAAGGATTAGCTTCGCAATCTCGGGCTGTTTTGGATTCTGTGAGTGCGGTAAGGGTTAAAGTACTTACTATCTGTGAATCAAGAAACAAGGATGGCTTGGATGAAGGATCAGATGATGTTCAAGCTGAAGAAGAGAGATCATATGGATCATTAATGATGGAGAGAGTAACAGGAAGTAAGGATGGTCGAATAGATCATGCTTTGCAAGATAAGACATTCCGTCATCCTTATTTATCTGCTATTTCTTCCCACACAAACTACTGGAGGGATCCTGATACCGCACTTTTTATACTGAAGCACTTGTATCGAGATATCCCAGAGGGACCTCCCCTTTCGACCTGTGAACCTCAAGAAGGAAGCTCGAAGGAATCGAGCAGTTTGATAGGCTGTGTGTCAGAGCAGCATAGAGATAATGATCCCTCTTTGACATTTGCTGATAAAGTGTGGATAAAAGATTTCGCCTACAAATTGCGGACTTCTAGCAAGCATTGAAATGACTCAATCTGCAGGTTGTGGTTTTTCTTCCATGAATCCAAGCGCACTGAAATCTGTGAGCAGGTAAATTGTCGAAACTTAAGCAAGAACAGTCAAAGGAACGCACTTTGCTGTTGGGGGGACTCTGTGAGTGAAACCATCATTTTATGTGGCCTTATAGTCCATGATGCAAGTTAAAGTATCATTTGACAAGGAAATCTCCTATCTTCCTTTATGTTACAGTATCGGAAAACATTTGTTGATGATTATATTTGCTGCGGGGATGTTCTTTTCCTGCGTTTTATAGTAGAAAGCCCCCAGGAGAGATTCAGATACTTGAACGCTTTGCAACTTGGCTCATTTTTTTGGTAATAAGGACACATGCATGCTGGGACACAGGTCTTGCATTGCGACATACTTGCCACAAGCTGCTCCCATTGCCAGTAAATATAAATAGATGGATCCATTGCAATTGATAGGTAGGGCGGGGGGGCGCCACTTCTTCTTGTCTTGGAAACGTATACAGCTGCTGCTATGTGGATAGTAATAGGTCGGTACATATTAGGACTCTTATGGGCTGTAGTGGTGTAAAGAAACTCTGATTTTCAGAAAAGAAAAAGATAAGAATAAAATCTTTACTCATTTCAATGTGATTTTCCTTTTGGCTGTGGTTTCAGGCTGATGTTATGTGTTGCTTGATGGAACTTCCTTTTCTTTTTTTGTTTGTTTTTGTGGGGGATTAAATAGGTTCCCTCCTTTTCCTTTTCCTTTCTCTTTATTTTATTTTATTTTATTTTTGGGTTAATTGGTACTAGTTTCATTTCATCTAAAAGTTCCAATTTTGAGTGCATGAAGTCCGTCAGAAATCAAGATATATGTTTGCCTATGTGTGAATGTGACTGCTACACACAAATGTAAGCTGCATTGGAATAGGGACGGAGCAGTATTGCAGTGCAGGCATCCATCAGGTAAGTTTCATCTAAATTATAGGACTGATCTTTTCTATTAGGATAAACTTCTGGTCGAATTTCGAATTTAAGTCCTTGGAAGGTGATTCATATAGGAGGATGATCTTGGGAAAGTGTTGAACATCTGAGAAACCTATCCCTTCTCCATGTAGATGTGTTCAATGGCTTGAACTGGATCCCAACTCTTGGAGGTTTGCGAGATGTTCTGTTCTGTAAGGAACACCCTTCAGCGCCATGCAATTCACTGTGTGCAGCGACTTAAGAACAGACGGTGCTCCTCTTTCTACCACCATCTCATTGAAACCATGACAGGTACAAATCCTTAAGCTTTAGGAACCCTGCAGGGTTGAAGCGTGTAAGTGGCCCTTGCAAAGTAGTATTGTTAAGGTAATGCTCTTTCAAGTTAGGCAATTGCCTTGGATGAAGGGAAGTGGATCGTCTCTTAATCTTGAGCATCAAAAACTCACCCAAGGATTCAAACAGTGCATCCAAGTGTAGTGTTTCGTTTGCATAAATTGCTGCCGAATGCTAAAAATGAAGGAGACGGAAATGCACAGTTCATTTACTTGAGCAATATCCTAAGCTCCAGAAGCTGCAACGCTATGCTTTGTACCTTGAAATTCATCCAATATTAAGTCTCTTTGCTTCGAAATCTCTACTCCGGAGGTGTGTTTATCTCCAACAACAATTGGATCTTAAGTCCTCTTCCCACAATCATTGCTCTAACAAAATTCTCTGCTTCCGGCGGGGCCTAGCATTTTAGCTATACTCTTTCACCTAGCACATATAGGTCTCATATCCCAACGGCCTAGCATTTGAGCCTGATACCACATTGTTCACATACAAGCCGAACTAATTTAAGGGGGGAAAAAGAATAAAATCAATCATTTCTTTTGAACAAAGAAAGAAAGAAAGAAAAATCATTCTTGCATAAGACACACTCAAGGTAGTTCAAATCGATAATCCTGTACGTGGATGGGGTACAATAAAAAGTCGCTAGGAGGTGCTGCTGCTGCTATTGTTTGTCACATTGGGGGTGGCGGGAGAACTGCTGCAGGACAAGACAGTGGGATTGAATAAAGTTTCAACAAATTATACAGAAGATGTAGTATCGATCATGAGGATATTGTGGCGTGAACTAAGATCGATCGGGAACTGATACGACCCTGTTTTGATTAATATCCCAGTTCGTAATAGTGCGGCTTTTTGTTTCTCTGGTGAAATGTGTGTCTCACTGTGAGGCAGTGCGCGGCGCAGTAAATCCGAGTGAGAGTGTTGTGAAGCAGGCATTGTTTTGGCCAGATATGATAAACCATCTTCTCCCATTCTTCTTCTTCGCCTTCTTGTTCTTCGTTTATCAACCTCCAAATCTTCTTTGTGCGTACGCCATCTATCCTCTTCCCCCATCAAGCCATTAGAGCATAATTAAATTGGGGATATTGGAGAAAAAAAAGTAGTAAATCTTTTATTCTTCAAGTAGAGAGAAGGAGGTTGGCCACGGCAATCCATCATGTGTTCAATAGCCGCTTTTGGAACAACATTGTGAGTCATGTCTCTCCATGAACCTGCGGAAGCTGATGGTGATGACGATGAGTTAGTTCCTCCTCCAACTGACGATGAGGTGCATCTCCACGAAACATGGGTCGTCTATCATACGCCGCAACTCTTGGATACACACCGCAACCTCAACAAGGATTTTGCTGGAAGCTCCCTCAATATCATCCTCAACACAACCTCACTCCCCGACTTCTGACTCTGGAGATTGCTCATCATCCCTTGTTGCGCGGAATTCTTTGAAACCAAGGGTATTGTTGATGAGTATACAGATTAAAAGAGGCAAAGCAATATAATGTTGCAAGAAATATCGACAACAACGCTGCCCAACTTCTGTTTCCATGATGGTTTCGGAAATACTAAAATAGTAATATTGTGTGTATAACGTGCCACTAATACTAATTTTAATACACAAGTTTCCATATTCCGCACATCTTTCTTTCCTCATCAAAGAAGGAAAACAAAAAAAACACCTCTTTTCTGGTCTGTTTTGTTTTGAGAGAAGATTGATATTGTTGTGGGGGGGGAGGCAAAGCTCATTTTTCTGGTCGATTTTATTTCAAGAGAATTGATGTTATTGCGTCATGGTGACAATAGTAATTATTACTCATCACAGACACGGGCGAGTTTGAATCTCTGTAAAATATTGCAACTCAGCTCTCCCTTCATGTGCATATTTACCCCAAGCACCAAGAACAAATCCAAATTTGTTCCAACTTACAAGAATTGCTCCACCAAATTAACGAGAGCACTAACATAAATAAGCTCCTTAGCTTGGAAAAGCTTTGCTGCCATCTATTTCACGAATGTTTGGTTTGTGTTGTGGAAGAGACATTCACTTTTATTGACGAAAATCCCGTAGTATCAGGGCTCTTCAGCTGATCAAGCTGTTTTCTACCCTGCCGAATCAAGTGCTCAATGCACTCGAAGTTCTTCCGATCAACTTCTTTTGAGTTGCGCCGAAATTCAGATGACACCAAGTGCACCAGCTGCTCCCGATCTTCGCCGGATTTCACACGTGCTACTCTGAGGAATTCTCTGTACAGAGCAAGCACTTCTCTTTGTATACCTGACAGCCTAGGCACACGGGGGACTCCCATTCTACCACAGGGATAAGCTGTAGTCAGTAAGTTCCTAGGGAATTACAAAACGCTCTTTAGAAGAATGAAAGAAGCAGTCTTCAATTCCTGGCCAAAAGCAATAACACAAAGGATCAGAAAGTTGAAATGCAAAGCCAAAAATAGAAATATGAATGATAAGGTTCAAAAGAAGCGGAGGAAAGAAATGTAGAATTTTTAGTTCTATCACATCATCTGGTTGGTCAACATAAGCAAACTTCACATTTTCACAATCAAGCTCAGGATGTCTCATGGAAACTAGACCAATGAGTTGCACAGAATCATTGAGCTCTGGATTTTCAACATAGTACAACAACACCAACAGTAATAACATTGTCTAAGCCTATATCCCACTATGTGGGTGACATGTTGCAGTCGTGATCTATCAATGAAAAAAAACACATAACCAAAATCAGGGTTCTCTGCAACCGATCACGTTAATTAACGACTTCAACAAGTATCCAAATTAATTAAAAAAAAAACGAGGGATCATGCTTCTGCACATGATTTGGTTGTTTGCGCACATTGGAAGTCTTAGAAGTCCCAATCTTTTGAGCATTTTCAGGCACATAATAGAAGGGTTCCACAACAATGCCAACTCCCTCTTCATTCAAGTTTAGTGGAAGTCCAGTCCACATGATGACAAGCTTCTTTCTCTTAGCGTGTCATCAATTTGTGAGCAACGTACTCAGAAATAGCCAAGCTAGAAGTCAGCCCGGGAGACTCAATACCGAACAAGTTTACAAGTCCAGGGATACCATGGTCTTCCTCCCCCTGTATCACGAAATCAGAAGGAACCTGCCTTGGGCCAGAAAGTTTTGGTCTGATACCAGCGTATCCCGGCTCCAGAGATCCATCCTTTAGATCTGGGTAATACTTTCTTATCTCAGGGTAGAACTTCTTCGCACGATCTCTACGGACAGAATAGTCGAACATGTTCAGGAAGCTCGAAATGTCATCTACGTTCTCATCGATCCATTCCACATCAGGACCAAATTTCACTTGGCCATTCAAATCTATAGTAACATGCACTCCTAGGCCACCATCCTCTGGTATAGGATAAATTAAATGGTGGAAAGGAGGGAGACTATTTGATAAGGCAAAGTAGCAACCACGTGCATAATAAGAAGTAGGAATAGCGTTATTGTTTAAGCCATAGAATCGTCTTGCAACAGCCGGTGCACTCAAGCCAGCGGCATTCACAACAAGTTTAGGGATAAGAATAAGTTCAGGATGCAATGGACTACTCCTGTCCCAGCTTTTCAGAGCACTGCTTTGGGAAACATGAAGTTGCAGGCTATTTCCTTCATGACAGCCACCAATAACAGAAGTATTGTAAGAGAAAATTGTTCCTTGACATTCAGCTTCCCCAACTAGTGACAGCATGAGGGAATGGGTATCAACAATCCCAGAAGTAGACGACAGTAAAGCTTTTACACAATGCAGTTCAGGTTCGAGTTTCACAGCCTCAGCTCTTTCCAGTAATCTTAAACCATCGACACCATTTTCATTTCCTCGAGCGAACAAAGCATCCAACTTTGGGACATCTGAGAACGCAGTAGCAACTATAAGCTTGCCAATCTGTTTATGAGGTATTCCATTTTCTCTGCAATAGCTGTAAAGCAGTTTTCTTCCTCTAACGCAAAAAAGGGCCTTCAGAGATTTAGAAGGATAGTAGATGCCGGCATGGATCACTTCGCTGTTTCGGGAACTAGTACCGGTACCAAAAGTGGGGCCGGATTCTATCACCAAAACTTCTCTTCCATGTTTCAAAGAAAGCTCTCGAGCTACCGCTATCCCTATCACTCCAGCACCTATCACAACACAGTCCACACTCTCTCTAGATACCCCCGACCCAGGGTCAGAATAATTGTATGAGTATGATGATAAGGATCTGACAGAATTCAAACTGGGATTCAGGTCTGGATCACTCCTCCTGAAAAGGGTTTGAAGCAGTGATCCTGCTGCGAAAGGGTTTGGTTTTGTCAACTTCCAGACAATGGATTTCATAAGTTTTGTTCCTGAGATTTTTGATAACCGGCTCAAAGTTGAGTGAAGAGGAAAGAATACATGCTTAAGAAGTTGAAAGCGGAAACTCCAGATATACGTAATCGAACACTTACAAAGTGCAGAAAATAAGATCATTCACAAATAAAAAGAACAAGAACAGTCCTTTATCCCACAATGTGGGGTCAGAATCACCTCCAAAGCCTTCATCATTTGCAAAGAGCGGAGATAAAGAGCGATGTCATACTCCCGATACTTTTGGAACCGCATCAAAATCTATACACACAAATGCCCACACATACACACAGAGGCAGAGCAGCTAGGATCTATTAAGATGGTCTGAATTGTCCAAATATACAGAAGCACAAAAGGTCACGATCTTCAATTAGAAAAACAATTTAAACAATGCATCATTACGATTCTACAACCATTTCGAGAAGTTCAAATCAAAATGGCCTTCAGCTCCCTTTAACTAAGGGAACCGACCAAATGAGCACTATAATCACCCATATAACTTATTCCAAGAAAACAAAATGAGTCTCCAGACGCCGTAACATGAACCCACACTCACAATTTGACAACATCAACCACATTCCTCCACAATCATCACAATCGAACACCAATTACAAACAGAATGTACTGCCTTAAACTTCATCACAATTCTCCAAGATTCTTCAATCAATATAAACATATTTTTCTTTGTATTTCCCCCAATGAATGCAAAATCCCAGCTCAAAGTTGCACACCTTCCCCCCCTCAACTAAGGTATAAAACATCGCACTTTCACAAATGAACATAAAACAAAAGAGAAGCACATCCATTTACAAACAGAAACATGCTTTTCAGCCCAAATTTTGGAACTTTACATCGTTTTAGATGAAACAAATACTGTCCGAGACATCATATAACCAGTTCTGCACTTTTCCTAAACAAACAACAAAAGAAAAAAAAAAAAACAAACAAACAAACAAACAAACAAAAAGAAAGGAAAAAATCAACAGATTGAACAGAGATACTCACTGATTTTTTGCTTGAAGCCTTGAAGAAAAGAAATTCAATTGTTGAAAACTAAAAAAAAAAAAAAAAAGAATTCACCGAGGTGTAAATATAAGAGGAACGTATATTGTTAGTGTTTTTGTGTTTCCTTCTGGGGTTATAATTTTGGGTTAAATTGGACAAATGCAGAAGAAGCTAGAGGATGATATTTCATTTCCAGACCCTATTATCACGGGAATTTAGCTGTTTTAGCCCCTACATCTTTTGGGTTCAACAAATGACCTCAATACTTTCTTTCTACTCCTAAGTGTATAATAGGAGTATTCGTTTCTTTGTTAAAAAAAAAAAAAAAACGATAGGAGTATTCGTAAAATGCACCCTTTTCAAAAAAAAACCAAATTCTAACCAGTAAATTGTTATTCAATTCTCTCTTTATTTTTTTCAAAATAATAATAACAATAATGATATATCCTGCAGACTTTCTTCTGGAGTTTTCTCTTTTGCTTGCAAAAGAAGAAGAAGAAGAAGGTAAAATTTTGGTCAAATTGATTCCTTCCCCAACTGGTAATGTCATGATCTACAATACCATTTCCCCTTTTACAAAAAAAATATATAACGTACCAAATTCTAAAGTTTATGGATCTTTAACGATGATTAGAGAAGTGAATAGTGAACATACCAAATTCTAAAGTTTATGGATCTTTACAAGTTAGGATCTGCTGATTTCAGGGTTATTCCTAAATATCCAACAGTCGTCAGTAGCAGAAAACACAGAAAGCAGAAAGGAAATGCTGAACAGGTTGTTCATTCCAAGTACATATGGACAATTAATGGTGGTGACTGGTGACTCGTATTTACATAGTCATTATCTAAGCTTCTAAAAGACACACACAATTTGTGTTACTTTTCCAAAATTGATGGTACACTTCCTCTGCAACTACTTCAAATTACATTTGGATTCTTTTTTTACACAGCATCCTCCGCAACGATCGTGCATCTCATCGTTTGTGCCTTTCCATCCCAACTATTCAATATCTTTTACAGCATCCTGCATCATACACACCGTCAGAAAACCTGACTATTGTATCCATCTAAAGGAAACAAAGATTCAGACCCCTCCCATTCTATGAACCAACCGTTTTCAATCCCAATTGAGCTTTTTTACTCAGGCTGGGAAAAATAACGATTCTTAGTTCCTCGTACTCCCAAAGACATTCGCTTTCAGTCTTGAGAGGGATAAAAAGCTCGATCAACAATGTACTCGAGCAAAAGAACATATTGACCGAGCCCAAAAGAACAAACTAATATAAAGAAAAATGACATAATGAGTTTTTTGGCTTGCAAATATTACTGCATTTACCTTTGCTAACCTAGTCACGTAAGTGGCCGCTAATGCAGTGAACAAAAGCCCTAATCCTAGCGTTATCAGTTGCCCATTTCCTCCTGGTAAACCAACATCAGATTCTTCTTGCTGAAAAAATGTCAGGACAAAGAAAGATTAAGAAGGATCACATATCAAAATTTAAACCAACCATATAAGCAGAAAAGAATTATCTCAGCAGGTGTCAAGGGTTGAAGGCAACAACACATCTGTATTTCCACCCACAATCAGTTCTTGAAGACCTAGTGAATCTTGAATCAGCACATTATGATTTTACGTTAAGTGGTAAGTCTAAATGATGTAAAAGCATCCGAACTGGGTTTACTCATTGCATACTGTGTTTTTTTTTACAAGGGCTCTTTCCTCCTTGAAAGCTATCCTTTAGTTGAAATTGGTAGTTCAAAAAGCCGATATTGCAGAGTAAATGAAATGCATTTCAACAATATCCCAGAGTTTATGCTCTAAATCATCCTAAACATGAGCTAAAAATTCAGATGTTAGTAAGTTTCAAAAACAAGTAAAACAACAACAAGCCTTTATCCCTCACTCTACAGGGTCAGTTAAGGAAGACATGTAACTCTTTGTTTTAGGTCACCGCAGGGCCTAATTACAAGGAGCTTAAACCAATTCACTACAGCAATTCTAGGCTATGCAAACCAAAAAAAACATCTTCCGCTATTCCTTCTTTCACAACTGTGAAGTACAAAGTCACCGACGAGCAAATTGAAGTAACCACAGAGAAAACAGCAAAAAGAATCAAGTTGAAGTTTAGAACTTACGAGAATCGCTCGACCAAATGCACCAGCACTAACATAAGCCCATGAGCCTGGAAGCATCCCCAACCAACTACAAAACAGAAAGGAGAATGATGCAACCTTGGTCAGAATGCATGTGCCCAAAAGCAGTAGATTGAAAAATAATGCATTCCAAAATTGCGTGTATGTTGTTCCAAACCAAAGGATGATGACTTTTTAAAAATTGAAACTTGCCATAAAATCATATCAATCGGATCTAACTTGATAGCATTTCTTCACTAGCATGCAAAAAGAATTAAATGAAATAAAATAGTACAACAAATCTTACGCTTCAAAGGGACTTAATCTGTAATCTGTACTAAGAAGCTCACCTTCCTAACACGTATGGCACAAATTTGACAGATGTTAGTCCATACAAATAATTTCCAAGAGAAAATGGTAGCAATGGACTCAGACGAAGAAGAGTAACAACTTTGAAGCCGTTTTCCCCAATTGCCTTGTCAATCGCAAGAAATTTCTTGTTCCCTTCTACGAGCTTAAGAATACGTTCCCGTGCAAAATATCTAGCAATTAGGAAGGAAACACTGGCTGCCACCTAAAAGGAGCACAGTAACAAATTTAGAATTATTTGGTACAATAATTATTTTCAAGTTACAAAATAAAAACATTCAGCTCACCGTGCCACTAATAGAAACTATGATTGTCCCAATGAGAGAGCCGAACAAAAGTCCAGCTGACATCGTCAATGGAATCGCGGGTATAGCAAGGACCTGCCATCACATTGGACCCCAAATCTTTTAGCTGGCAACTACGAAAGGGAGTCTCAGGGAGACAGTTTTGGGATAAAACACTGATCTGGAATAACTGAGAGGGCCTTATTTACTAATGACAAAAAAGATAATCTTTAACAAAGTACACTTGATTCATCAGTTCCAAATTTAAGACAATTGTCAAAAATTGACTCTAGAATTGAGCCTATTGGCTCGGCTATATCAGTATAGGATCAATATAGCTCTGACAATACCACAAGGAAACAAAATATTAGAATCCTCTCCTACCTCCAAGCCGGCATAAACCAACACAAATAGAGCATATCCAGCTGGGCCATAACCTGTGTAAAATAGGTGAGTCAAGACAAGATCAATTATCCATATTCCAAACAGAAACATATCGCGAGCATCAAGAACCAAATAATGTGGCAAAATTAAAAGAAAAAGGAGTACTAGTTCATCATTAAAAAACCCACAAAAGTTTGTGTTAAACATCTAATAAGTAATAACTACATCTTTATTCCAGACCCATGTTTCACTTAGGTGTTGGCCTACTTAAGCAACTAAAAGAAATGACTACTATTATACTCCAAACCCCAACTACTGCATCAAAATCAATAAATCCTGCCTACATAGCATACAAATATAATACAGATATTGAATAAAAGACTAAAGAACATAAGCAGATATAACTCTCAAAAGATAATGCAAGAGTTGGATCATACAGTACGGTATTGTAGCTCAAAATATCAAACTCTTCGTACACTTAGGTACAACTCAAAGATTCAAAATAGGTACTCAAAACTCTCAATGATAAAAATGAATGTAACCCCTTTTTAGCTCATGATTGATAACCACAACAGAATACATAATCAAATTCAACAAAGTCCATTCCCATCTTTGCTCATGACTGATAACCACTACAGAATACATAATCGAATTCAACAAATTCCATTCCTATCTTTGCGCGGAAAGAATCATAGGCAAAACAAAACCACAAATGTACTCCTCCAGGATGATACAAGAGGTGAAGCGTATAAAATTGTAGCTCAAAGCAACTAACTTTGTTAACTCTAAGCTACAACTCAAAGATTCAAATGCATACTAAAACCTCTCAATCTTAACAAATTCAACATCAAAAAGCTTCTTCTTTTTGCTAAGGACTGGTAAAGAGTACAGAACACTGCATCAAAACCAATAAATTACCTGCACACAATATCAAGTAAGACACTACCAACAAAGTAAACATAACCATATAGGAATTGTGTTACCTTCAATGAACCCAGAGAACTGGGTCAAGAAGCTATTAATCTGATCTCTGTAAAAATACCCAACAGCTCCAAATCCTCCGACCACACCAAGCAACAAAAGACCTGCCAAGATTGTACCTGTAACAGCAGTACTGTCCCCGCCATCGTCATCATCATCTTTGGGACTCAAATTCAATAGCCTCTTCAAACCCTGAGGAGGTGGAGCTGTGCTGGGAACCTTTGAAAGGGTCTGTTGTTTCTTGGTTTCCTTTAAGGAGGAACATGGTTTGAGGAAATGGGACCTTTTTGGCCTGAATTTAAAGTGATACAAAGAGGATGAAGATGATGGAGTTAATAATGAAAATTTAAAGGTAGGTTTTTGTTGCTGCTGAAGCGGCGAGGAGGATGATAAGCTGAGGCAGCAGAGAACTTGAGGTAGTCTAGAAATGGTGGGCATTTTTCTTTGATTCGAGTAAAAAGACCAAAAAAAAATATAAAGGATAAAGAGGCTTCCTTTCAGCACAGCGCTCTTTCCTTCTTTCTTATGCAGTTTTTGTTTGGGTTTTTTTGCGTCAAACCGCTGAACAAAGTGTAGAAAGAAAGGAAGAACTGTTTTCCTTCTCAGGCCATGTGTAAAGATTCCAGAGAATGTACTAATTTTTCCGGTGGATTTTTGGATTTTGAGTTTTTGGGAATAAATGCAGTATTGGTGTATTTTTCTGATCTAATTTTTGGTGATCCTGGTGGAAATTTGGGGGCGCTCAGACAATTTTCTGTGTCTGATATTGCAGCACGTGTAGATTGACTGAACTGTCTTTTTTAAAAAAATAAATAAATAAACAAATCATTTCTTCATTTCTTCTCATTTTCTATTTCGTGGCTTCCTCCTCTAAATTCAGTAGTTTAACCCTGAGGAATCAACCAATAAGCAATAGTTCAATACCAAATGTCAGATTCTAGGAATCCAATGCTAATTCAAGCCTTCTTTGAGGTCATGAGCTCGAAGGAATAACCAACCATAAAGCTTTAAAATCAAAAGGCTGCAATAGCTAGCTAGCTACCTAGCTCATGATACCATCCCTATTAGCCCATTCAGCAGAACAATAATTCTGTCCCCAAAACCAAACATTCCAGAATGATGCTAAACTTGACTTCAAAATCGCATCTTGCTTACAGATCCGTGAAAACGAGGAAATCCTTTGATGGAATAATACTTGCATGTATAAGGAACAGCCTTCTTGAGGTCTCCTGAAGTGAAAGGATCAACTGTCAGCTTCGAACCATATGACTGCTCAACACCTATTGGAATTTAACGCTGGCTGGCTCTCATCAGCATAGCAAAATCAAACTGTGGTTTCTTAACAGAAGATGCAACCCTTTGCAGTTGACTATTTATGTTTGCTTGCAATGCCTCAGGTTTAAGCAAGTCTGGCTTCTTAAGAGCTTCCACAGTTGAACACGCTAGGTGGTTGATCTGCAATGTGTCGGAGGAAATAAAAAAACTTAAATTTTCCATAGGTGTGATGTTAAGAAAAAGCCTCTTCCAGCAGAGATCTTGAATAGATGAAAAAACAAGTGCCTTCATCTTTAAATCAGATTTAGCTACTCTTTTCTTTCATGTGAAACCAAAAAAAAAAAACCTCGTTCAACACATTACATCGATTTTTTGACATCAAATTAGCAGATACCATATGAGTTCACATCGCGGTAGGAAACTTTCAGTAAACAAACCTTGGACAGAAATAAATGGAGATAATACAACTCGTAAGGAAGCGGGATACTCAGACATGGACAAGTAACGAGGTAAACTCCAGCAGAGAATGCTGAGTGTAGTGAAAAACTAATCTAAGAAACAGTTTCTCTGGAACCAGAGAGCCAAAAAAAATGATGGAAAGGAATGATGTGACCAACTGTTTTATCTCTTTTCTCAGCAAATGCTTATCGAGAACAAAAACACATTCATTCAATCAATCATTTATCAGAGTGAATGGTGAATTCTTGCAAGATCCATTAATTTCAAAGGAGGATCTTATAGAATACACCAGAATTCAACACAAGATGGCGCAAGTTGATGAATACTGACATTAGGCATTGAAATGAGAAAATGAAACTACTAATACGAAGGTGAATTTATATTTCCTAAAGCAAATTTCCATAGTGTGACAGAGAGCTCATCTTCAAAGCAGAATGCTTAACTTAGTTTAACGAAAACAGTTCCAAGTTCAGGACTCTGGGAGCATACCACAAAGTACACCTCCCAAACTAAGAACTCAAGAGTTTAAGAAGAAAAGGCCAGACGAGTATAAATTACAGAGGAGAAGTGAAGAATAACGCGTGAGAGCATAATAACAGAGTGACACGATGAATGATTTGATTCCAAAGTCAAACAACAATTCATTCAATTTAGACACCACAACAAAACATCATAGTCACACAAAACCGTATGATCGTTATTGATAGAACAAATCGCTACAACAAAGTGTGGGAATTAGGAAAAGAAAAAACAAGAACCCTATTTACATGGGAAGCAATAAGAGTGAAGTACTAATTAATAAGAAAAGGTGATAGTGTACCGTGTGGGAAGCAGATTTAATCAACGTATCCGCAAGGGGCACAATGCAAAACCTTCAAGAGCGTACAGAAAAACAAAAGCAAACTTGTAAGCAGCTAATTCATTTCCGAATCATAATAATTTCTGAAAATAACAAATAAGAACCAAAAGAAACTAAAAAAGAAAAAAAAAAGTAAAGAAACAGCAACAGAAGTAAGGAGCTGGAGATGGTACAGACATTCCACGGCCACCGGATAAAGCTTCTTCAGATGGGTCTTTCCAAGCATCATACCTGTCCTCCATCAAAACCCCCCCAAAAACATAAAATTTTTGACAAAGGCTCTTTCAATGAACACCGAAGCTTAAAAGGGGGGAAAAAATATCAAAAGAAAAACTTACACTAATCCGTAGCGGGGGTCGCGAAAGAGGCGCTTTTGACATCTTTTCTTGGAATTGTTGGTATTACTATTGGAGGATGAGATTTCATTCGCAGCGGCACTCGCCATATCCATATCTTCGATTTCGCCTCCCAACGCCAAAAATTAATCAAAAATTGTTAAAAGAGTAGGAATAAAAATGTTTCAGGCGTTAAGTTAAAGCGGAAATAACCGAACGACGTCGCTTCTTATGGCTGCTTAAGAAACTCTTTAAATACGGCGTGTGGCGGCTGCTCTTCCTTCGCGCTCAAAATCAAAACACTAAAACGCCCAAAACTCTGTTCACGAAGACTCTTGGACGGCGATGACGACGGCGATCGGGTACGGAGATTTGCATTCGTCCTCCAAATCAGGTTTATTTATTCTTCCCAATTCCCTTCGTTTTGTTAGATTTCTTATCATAGATTCATAATTTCCGCTCGATCCGAATTCCGTACGTTTGATATCGACTTGAGAGCTGAAGACGTTTGGAAAGAATGCGAAAAATCATGTGGATTCTTCATTCTTGTTAGTGTAATTGGTCCAAATGTGTGAATGATTGCAGAAAATAACTTGCAAGTTCGAGTATATTGGATCCTCGGGCACAAATTGCTCGAATGGGGATGTCACTGTCCAAAACTAGGTTACATTATTTCAAATTTTCGGCAACTCATATTTCAATTTTAGATATAATTTTGATTTTTTAAAAAAAAAAATTTTACCAAAACGTGAATTGTTTAACTGGTGAAAGAATTGGTACTTAGCTCTCTCTGTCTCGCTAACTTGCTTTAACAATGCCTCACTAATTCATTCAGAAAAAGACCTGCAGATAAGTATATTATTTACAGACGAAAGATGCCTTAATTGAACTGTTTTTCTTTAAAACCACTCAGGCGCAGATTTCCCTAAAGTTAATAAGTAGCATATGCAATCTGTATTTTTCTTTTTGTGTGTGTAGGTGGGAATGGAGTTTGTATGATGAGAAGTACATGGAGATCCGAGCAGCATTCATCCTTTATCAACTTCATTTCATGTTTCCTCAACGCCAATTCTTTCCGGCTGAACATTGTCCCAATTGCTCCAGTTGATGCCCTTACTCATTGATTTTTTTTTTTTCATTTATAGAGTTCATTCATATTCAGATACTTATTGATTGACTGATTTTACAGGATTTTATCTTCAACTGCGGGGGGCTGTCTGTAGCTTTCGTTTTCGTGATGAAATGGGATTCGACCAATCCTGAATCTCTTTTTACTAGGTTAGGGACTGTATATATGGACAACTTTTTTTCGGCCAGTGATGTTACCTTCCACATACGTTGCACTGTTCTTAATTCTTGTGGGGAATGATTCTCTCGTTTCCAGAGTTGAGAAGCTGAAGAAGCAATTTGCACATCTCTATGTTGTTGTGAACCTTCCAACCATGGAGCAGAATGATTCTTTTGTAGGCTCTTATTTCAAGTGAGTGTGTGTTTTCACTTTGCTGTTTCTGCTTTACGCTCTCTCGGCAACTAGAAAAGGAAATTACAGTTTGTGTTTTGAAGTAGCTTTTGCTTTTGTTTTGCATGGCTGAAGATCTGGTATGGAGTCTGGTAAGCCGACATTTATTCCAGTGCAAGATTCAGAGATGGGGTTCGAATTGATCTTAAAGATTGCACACGCCCGTGGTGGTAAGATCCTAAGTGTCATTGGTTTTGAAAGCTTTATAAATGTAGTCTGTGATCTCATATTTGATTTTGCATCCCTAACTTGCAGTTTGTAAGCGACAAGATGTGATACCTAAACTTAAAGCAGAAGTAAGTCAAAGATTGTATGTAGCTGTTTCCTGTGACTACAATTTGCTTCTTTCAGGCGGTATAGCTGATTTGTTGCGTGTTTCTTAAAGAGGGAACGATCGGTGCAAACAATGGAGGCATATCTGAAAGTGATGACATCCATTCCTGGCATTGATAATCATGACGCAAACACGGTAATTACAGTTAACAGCCGTTTCTGTTACGCTACAGTCAACCCACTGTTCACGGTTACAGATTGTTGAATCCTCTGTAAGAATGTGAGGTTTCCTTGTCACAGCTAAATCAAGCTATAGGCTCGATCGAAGCAATAGCCAAAGCATCAAAGCAGTACATATTGGAAAACACTGATCTGTCAGCCGACAAAGCCGAAACGATCACCAGGTTTTTCAGGGATCCAAGCTACTACCTTGGTCCCAAGATCGGTTAGCAATTCAAAGTTAAGATTCACTGTAGGTTTCCCATGTGGTTGAAGTTGCAAAACAGAAGAAGTTGAGAGAAGAGTGTTTATTATCTTAGGAATGTGAATAAACCTGATGACAAAAATATTGGTTTTCTTAGGTAATTAGGTCGCAGCAAATACATAGTTATTGAATGGTGATACGATAGTAAATCGTAAACTATGCCAACCTCAAGAAGAGTTATCATTCTCAGAATCTGAAATAATTAGATCATTTTAAAGTCCAAATTCAGCCAATCCTTCATATGAAATTCCAGAGTCAGGTGTTCAAGCAAGATGTTGAGCGGCGGCCTCAGCATCGATATTTCCTAATTCAGGGGTAAGAGAATAGGGGGAAGCAATGTTGGAATAGCAATCAATCTTCTATTATTAACTCAAAATAAAAGCAAGAGAAATAGCATTTCATTGGAAAAGAGTTCCTTAGTTCGCCTCTATTTCTACTATCCACCACCGGCAGCATTATCGTTCTCAAGGATTTTGGTCGTCAAATAGAATTTTGTTACCAATGATCTTAGGTCCCCAAAAGTTCCAAAACTGAATCAAAGCCAGGAGGCATGTTTGAAACTACAACTGAACCATCCCCCTTTTTTTCGTCCTCACGTTTGCTTTTTTCCCAAGCTCATTCAACCAGCAGGTCGCTCAAACTTGGCTAACTGATCCTCCCAAAGTTTTTTCAATTTTCCGTAGTAAGAGCTAACGGTCATCCCCGGTTGTTTCGTCTCAGCCGAAGTGGCCTTCAATTGCTGAATTTGGAGGCAACGTCGACGGGCAGTGTTCATGAATTCAGGCCGGATCGGATCGAAATCGACGGTATAACAAAAACGGAATATTACGTGAACGGAAAGCCGCCGGCCAATAAATATATTACGAGTAACGTTGCCGCAGTGTTCATGACAAAAAAGAGCGGTAAACATAAAATATTAACCATTGACTTTATAGATAAATTGTTAAATTAATAAATTAAACATTGCACCATTTAATTTTTACTTCATACTCTACTAGTGTGGCGACAAGTCGCATACTATAATAGATACTCCAATTTATTATTAATTAATTATGTAATGACGTTTTCAAATAGTATTTACTCTATTTTTTCCACTACCTTCTTCTTTTTTCTTTTTTTTCTTTTTTTTTTTTGACGAATTGGAATAGTGAAATAAAATTACTTGAAATAGTGGACTCTGTAAAAGATCAATTGGTATTGGAACAGAAATAAGAAGATTCGACATTACCATAAGCATTTATGTACAACACGTCTAGTGAGTGCAACCCAAAAAAACTCTTCCAATATTAAATTATTCCCCTTTTTACTACTCATGATAACAATCTTTAAGCAACTTCGCCTCCCAACGAAGAAGAAGAAGAAGAAGAATATTATCAAAACATACATTTTTGCTGGCTTTAATTACTGCACCATTTGCACTGCCAAAAGCACTTCTAAAAGTTTGATGCATTCACATAACTACACTATATATTTTCAATACATTAGTTACCGCCATATTTTTCTCCCATGGAATTAGAGGCGTGACACCCTACAAGTAAATGGGTGGGTGGCTAATATTAATTGCGTAATTAAACTTCGAATATTTTTTGAGAACTGGAAGCTTATTCTGGAAAAAAAATACATAATCTGCTTGCCTCAAAATTATCACATGTGTACTAAAAATATATATATATTGTTCTCTTTACTCTAAAAAAAAGAAAGTTTACATTATAATTTAAGAAATTGTAATGCTGAAAATTATATATATTTTATAAATTATAATATAAATTATTTTTATGAGACAGAAAAAATTACAAAACTACGAAACTATTTTCGGAGGGGAGTTGGAACATTTACGTATGGAAGATGTACTTGTGTATTGAAGGTTGATCATGGGTCACACAAAACTTTAGTTTGCGCTTAATTGATTCGATGTAAGGATATGAAGGAACTAATTATGAAGAAACTTGTATGTGGTAGTTGCGTATAAGCGGGCAATTTGGCAAAACACAACTGAGATTTGTGGGAATATGTGCCTTCATATGGTGAATTAGGTTAGGAAAAAGACAGGCAATTCTTTAATATACTAAACGTATTATTTAATGTGGGGTATCAATTTTTTTGGTTCCACTTAAACGTATTATATTTTTAGTTTTGTATGTGAAAAGGATGGGGAGATGGGAATATTTCATGAAGGTGGGATTCTACTTTATATTTTATAATTGACTTTCATTCATCACATTGATATGGTAATGGAACAAACTAAAGAGCTCCCCAATTAGGTAAAGTTTTTACCTTTTCTTGCTACTTTTCATAGATTCAGAGGCGCGCAGAAACAATTATTTATTAAAAGAAGAAAAGGAAATAATTAAAAACCAAAAGCCAAAAAAGAAATTCTCCAATCCGATGCATAATGGTGGCATAAAAAGCTATGATGAGGTCATCAGCTTTTCTTGTTCTTTTCTTTTCTTTCTTTTTTTTTTTTTTTTTTGAGAAAAAATGAGTGTGATATCTGTGATAGTAATTACAGTATACTACTAGCAATAACATTTATATTTTAGAGTTGATTTGGTTTTGTTCTCATTATTAAAAAAAAAAAAAAGAAACTACTCCCTTGTCACCTCTCTAATCCTTTCTTTGCAAAAAAAAAAAAAAAGAAAAAGAAAAAGAAAAAATTATTCATGTAATTAATTCCCTCCTGTTTGTTATGCGTGGCGAAATAAAGAAGAATAATTAATATTAAGGGAATTTTCGAAAAGCATCACACGATTAAAAGTTAGAATAAATTGCAAGGACCTAAGGAATGACAGAAATGCACGTTTTCATCCTCTTCCGTACGCTAATGGTTCTTTTAGTTAACCTTTGATCACCTAATTATGGTGTTGCGTATTGGGGAACCAAACTAGCTAATATTCCAACCACAATCAAATTTATTTGGCCGGTTATTTTGATCCATCCCCTTTAATGTTAAGAATATATTCTTTGATTAAGGTGCATTAATACCATTCTCTTACATTTCTAGTTTTGTTACATAGTAATCCTTACTATTGTCTTTTTTTTTTTATTATTATGAAATAATTATTTTGGGAAAGAAAGAAAATGTCCTATGAGACATTTTGATTTGTCTTAAATTTTATTTTTTTAAGATATTTTTTATTTGAAAATAAAATCTTAAAAAAATATATATTTTTATATTTATTGTCTTCTATCACTTTCTTAATTATTACTACTTTTTCTTTTCTCACTTTCTTCGACCAACTAAAAGGAAAAGTCCTGCGTAATGCGATTGCATAGCCTACGTGTATGCATAGATAGTTTTTTTTAGGAAAAAAAATTAAAAAAAATTGATCATTGATTTAGTAGTTAAACTGAAAATTAAGCAAGAGAGACAGCAGCATATGTATATCTGATTCAATGGATGCATGTGTTTCCTTAAAAATGGACACAACTTTGTCCAATCTCTCATATATGCCAAATCCATTGTCCATCTTAGCTGTTCTTGTGATTAGATTGCTTAATTGCTGGTTTAAATGATTTCTCTCGAGTAAAAAGGTAGAAGCAAGTGTAACTACGAGGTCGGTCGGACTACAAATTCTGCCAGCAAATTTATTGCATTACTCTTTCAATTAAAATTAAAGAATAAAAAATAAAAAATCCCACAATGAGATGATTAACGAGAATATATATATATATATATATATATATATATATATATATATATGATTTGACATTCGCAATTTGTTCATATTCCTTAATATGTACGAGCAAATAAAGCTAATTGAGAACATGCCACCTTTTTGGTAGGAATCTAAAGATCGATCCCTTTATTTTTTACAAACAGAATCATCTATCTTACTATATATATATATATATAATTATTATATCTATATATGCACATATCCAACCAAAATTAACATTCTCCTCCTTTTTTTAACAGTAAAAAGAAAGAATCTTAAATGAAAAACAAAATTGGTGAAAGCAAATTCCCTCTTCTTTTAATCTGTCACTCATTCACCTTACTGCTTAGTGGTTTCATCTTCATGTGTCCCTCGTAATTATTGTTTACTCTGCTTTTTTCGAAATGACTTTTTTATTTTAACAACATCTATTACTACTAAATATACCGTACTATTTAGAACATTTTCATTCTGGAGTTACATTGTTTAAGGTATGTTTGTTTCGTTTTTTTAGTGTGTGTTTTTACGTGTTTTTTATATTAAAAATGTAAAAAGGTATATTGAAAATGTAAAAAATTATGTTAGGATGGGACAGTTATTATTTTATTAATCTAAAAAAATCATTAAAAAACTAAATAAACAAAGCTTTAATTTCCAACACACCATACTAATATAATTAGTAAATTGACAGCTTTTGAAGAGGATAACAAATTTCCTCTCATGTAAAGAATGCCTCTTTTCGCACCTATTTGTTGTAATGCACGTTTTGAAAATTTTTGATTTTTTTTTTTTTTTTTGAGAGTTGAAGATTTCTTGCCGTGGAAATTACAATGTGGTAGAATTAAACTATATAATGATTGACACGTACATATGCATTCATCACACAAGATATTACATTCGTAAGGCAACCAATGATAGTCAATGATGGACCATAAGACCATGTGACGATCATGTGATAGTAACAAAAGTAAAAAAGAAAATGAAAAAACAACTTAATTATCAATATTCAAGAATCCCAAAGTGGTCCTTTTTATTTTATGGTGGGGGAATAAGGACGGAGCACCCAAGAATTTGAGGATTTATTTTTGACAACCTAATTAATTAATTAGTGTTATTGATACTATTGTATCCATAAAACCCTAAATTACATTTTCTGCTACCGGTACGTACACTTAGAATCCGTATCCAGTGCACTCGGGTATACCGTATACCCTCATTAAACACACGCACTACACGCGTTCAATATTTTTCGCCTTTACATTAAATGCATAAACAAAATTGTTTTCATCCATTTTACTGTTTTCATCATCACGCACAAACACACACAATTGCTGGTTATCCATAATTTATCCACAAGTTGTAAACTGGTTATCCAAAAGGGGTAAACTGGTTATCCAGAAAGTGTAAACTGATTATCCACAAGTTGTAAACTGTTATCCAGAAGGTGTAAACTGGTTATCCAGAAGGTGTAAACTGGTTATCCACAACTTGTAAACTGGTTATCCAGAAGGTGTAAACTGGTTATCCACAACTTGTAAACTGGTTATCTAGAGGTAAAGAAGCAAACGACATGTTACTTGGGGGGCTTCGCCCCTATGATAAACTAAACGACTCCCGCGGCTACCAGAATCGCAGGTCACCAACCTGTCCCGGCTGCGCCGTCCCGCCGAACACGCCAATTTAGCTAAGGTAATCCTTTTTTCGTGTGTGTGTAAGGAGAGTGTGTTATTGCATTAAGAGGGGACACAAATTACTTGTATAAATCCCCCCGTGATAAACTAAACGACCTGGCTGCGCCGCCCCCCTGCCGAACACTTTCATAAATAAAATTATATATAACTAATTATCCATATTGTCAATATTGGTTATCCAACTGTGAATAACTAATTATCCATATTGTCAACACTGGTTATCCACATTGTGAACACTGGTTGTCCAGCTATGTTTAACTAGTTATCCATAGTGTGCACACTGTTTATGCAGCTATGTTTAACTAGTTATCCATAGCGTGCACACTGGTTATCCACAGAAGGGTTTTAAAAAAAAAAAAAAGCTGAATTATCTAGTAAGCTCACACTATTCTAAGAGAGTAAAGTACACGCGCAGAGGGGTACACGGTGCACCCAGGTGTACCAGATAATTTGCCATATATTTGGCTTAGAGAAGAAAAAATGTATATTTTATTTTATTAAATAAGTATTTCCTTAATTAATATGTATTAATTCTCCGCGTAAATTTTTGCAGTATCCATCAAGAATTTCTTTCCCTTTTTCTTTATAGCTTTTGAAAGGAGGGAAAAAAAAAAAGGCTGCGGAGGACGTCTCGCAATCAATCTGTGGACTAAGCTTCACGTGCAGTACACATGATCAAAGTGGTCACAACATCGAACTTGCTTTTTTTTTTTTCTTTTTTTTGTAATCCTTTAAGAAGTATATATAATAATAACATAGCAAAAATTAAACAAATAAGAAACTAAGTTGATATTGAAAAGTGTCCAAGAAGCATAATAAGATTCCACATAGTTGTTCAACATTCCAAAGTTAGTCAGAATAATGATTTCGAACATTGAGTCCATAACATGTCAAAAAAAGAAGAAGTTGAAACTGATTAAATTAATAGAGCCAATTCTTGCGACGCTTGTATCATGTACTTAAAAAAATAACTAAAATAAATAGATTAGAGTTAGTTATTTTGATGCAACTTCTAGCATTTAAATTCCAATAATTTGTAATCCCTAATGACAAACGTGAAGTAGTTAAGACTCTATTTGGTTAAGTTTTTAGACGGGTTTTTCACATTTTTTAACTAATATAACTATTCCATCCTTTTCAATTTACCTTTTTTATATTTTCAATAGGAAAAAAAAATACATAAAAACACACACTTAAAAGACGATCTAAACGTAACTAAGTTTCTTACGAAATCTACAATTAAGTAGTGTATTGGTTAATTATCCATGAAAAGGTTAATCGAGTTTTTTTTAATATATGTGTATTCCTTGCTATTCTGATTATATCAAGGAATAAATAGTCATCATATTATCAAAACCTAGAAAAATCAGTTATTAACATGTTACCAAATTACCTCCAATACTCCAATTAAAATATTCATATTGTTTTTTTTAAAAAAAAAAAAAGAAAACGACCAAACTAACACGTTCATTAATCCCTAACAAATATGACCCGCGAGAACAATAAATTCTTAAATTATTACGCACTATGTACAATGTAGCATCATCTCACCCTAAAACATGGAGGTTATAACCTTTCTTACACGTATAGTAAGGATATCAGAGTGAAAAGAGAGTAGAGATGGAACATTTTTTTTGGTGCGGGGGGTTGTGTTCGTAAGATATAATTAATATAAAGGAGTATATTGTTGGTACATGCTTTATGCATGGATAGTGTGATTGGCAAGCTCCTTGATGATTGGAGACACATCAAATGATGACATCAAAAAGCCTCATGCCATGCATCCATAAGAGTATAAATATATATATTTTTGAAAAAGGGATTCCTGATATATATATATATATATATATATATATATATATATATATATAGTTGGTGAAAATACCCCCAATGACCCCCCCATGAGATACAAATGGCATGTGTACCCCCAATGGGCATCCCTTATGCCCCCACCCCTATCCCTGTATGTTTTTTTCTTTTACAATTTATTTTAGGAAACAATGTCAATGGCCCACAATATCTAGATTCCCCTCCTATAAACAAACCTATCTAATATCCATCAATCAACCCCCACACAACATCTTTTCAATCCCTCACCACAACCTACTTCTCCTCCCTCCTCTATATATATTTATGCTCACACTTTCCTTTTGGTTCATCAAATTCTCATCATTCCCAAATCATCAATCCCTTTTCGGCATATATAGAGCTAGCTTTGCTCTTCATTTTCTCTCAAGAAAAAAAAAACCCTAATTAAAAAGTCAATTGATTTCTCTTCATATATATCAAAAGTCTAAAGCTAACAGCAGCTTCTTGAAGTGGAACAAAGAATTGATGTCAGGGGTTTGGGTGTTCAAGAATAATGGAGTGTTTCAGCTCGTGGAAAACCCGGGGGGCGATCAGCAGCAGCAGCAACAACAGCAGAACTCGAGGAGGCCGAATAAGGGTTTGGTGCATTTGGCAACGGGACAGGTGGTGACGTCGTATGCATGCTTGGAGAGAATCCTCACTAATTTGGGTTGGGAGAGATACTACGGGGGCGACCCTGATCTTTTCCAGTTCCACAAGCGTTCTTCCATCGACCTCATTTCACTCCCAAGGGAGTTCTCCAAGTTCAATTCCGTCTACATGTATGATATCGTGGTCAAGAATCCCAACGTTTTTCACGTCCGAGACCTTTAATCTACCTACCTACCTATATTACTCTCTCAAATCATTCTAGCTCCTTGCATGCATGCATATGCCTTCTCTCCATCAGATGATTATAACTCATGACCAGCCAGCCTTGTGTTATTTCAAAAGAAAAGTTGATCATCATATATATAGCTGCATGAAGTTCCTACCTCTCGCTGTGTGTGTGTGTGTGTGTGTGTAACGTGTGTTTTGTGATGTATGTATAAATATGTACACATGTGTTCGTGGTCAGTTAATGTTAAGGGTTTTGTGAGAGTGCGAAGGAGATGTGATATTTTATTATATGTAACAATCATTGATATAGGTGGGAGCTAGGACGGACGGTTGGTTGGTTGGTCTTTTCATTTTGGTCTCTCAGGTTGGTTTATGTGTCTTTTCAGGATCTTCTCTGTAGTAGTGTGAGTAGTGAAAATGATGATGACGTGTATCCCAGGAAATTGGAAACCCTTTCTCAATTTTTATGTCAATGTTTCATTTGCAGCTTGACGACCTTTGTCCGTCATTCAAAAAATCTTTTTCGTTTCCTTCTTAATGTTTGTAGCAATAAGTTGACATCCGTATATTTTTTATACAGTATATATTAATTGATGCATACAATATTCCAAAGCCGGATTGATGGGTCTGCGGTTAATGGCAAACCTAAGCTTAAGTTTGGATCCCAAACCGTATTAATTTGTATAGCATATGGAGCGAAAAAGAAACTGTGTGCGTTTTCTTTTTTTACTTTTTAGAGAATTGAACAAACTAGATTACTTGAGTTGAAAAGACTCTATATACATATACATATATATATATATATAAATAAAATTATACCCAATTTGTTTCCTTTTTTCATAATTTTTTTTCAAAATAATATAATAATAACTTTCTCATACCAGTATACTTTTTTACATTTTCAATATATTCTTTTACATTCTCAATGCAAAAATAACTAAAATCACACATGTACACTAAAAAAACAAAACAACATAAACCAGTCTTGGTCACAAGAGAAAAAAGAACAAGTTCTAAAAATTGAAGCAACCCCTGCCCCAAAAGAATAAGAAAGGTGAAAAATCCACGATTGCACGATGAATACATTTGACTTTACAAACGTTCATTCTTTCTTTAAAAAATAAAATAGAGTATATTGTAATCACACATGAAAAGAAAATAAAGAAAATTATAATGCACTATGTCCATACATCTATAAAGTGATCTAACTCACTAATTATATAGATAGGTTGATGATAAAGATGTCCATGCATACGGACTAGCTAGCTAGGCTAGCCAGTTTTCCAAATTCGTATCCAATCTTCTGTTATATGCATATTCACTCATTTGTAAAATGATTGTGTAATTTAAATTTTTGCATTTAAAAACAAGTTAAAAGATACTCCCTCCGTCACATAATTATTGTCCAGCTTGGGTTTTTATTTTTAGTTTAAATTGTACTAAAAGTGAAATCTCAAACTGGACAATAATTTCGGAACAGAGGGAGTATTTTTTTTAAAAAAATAAGAGAGATAAATAAAAATGAAGTTATGATTATGAAAATGATAATTGATTTTGAAGTGGAGGGAAAAAATGTTTATGAATTGGAAGTTTGGAAGTCCATACAGGTGTGACAAACTAACCAACATTGCATGAAATCGAAAAAAAGAAACAAGAACAAGATAATCAATGTAGGAGGGGTGTAGGTAGTACATATGATTATAATCATAAGACTTTCAAAGGTGGGATTGGGGGGGATGATGATTGGGGTTGACAATGAAAGAAAGATTGATGATGATGAGTACTAAACATTGCTGTCTATAATGACGGGATATAATGAGGGGCCAGGGTGTCGTCCTAGATATAGATGTAGATATAGATATATAGCCCCCCCTTCTATCATCCATATGTTTTACAGATAGATATATATATTTATATAGAGATAGATGGTATAACCAAAACTCCCATAAGGGTTTCACGTGATCATTGGGGACCGTTTGGTTTTTTTCACCTCTCGTCGTGCCCCCTATGCCCTCCCTCCCTCCCTCCCTCCCTCCTCTCCAACAATCACATCTCCAGCTTTGCTTCTTTTTGTTTTCTTAATCATTAGTCCACTCTTGTTTTGGACCAATATTTTCTTCTTGGGTCCATCCAGCTGATGCCCCCCAGCATAACTTCATATTTCGTACCCGTATATTAACTGCTAACGGGATTAAGAGCGTGCCACATCATCATCAGACACCGGATTTGAGGATATATATGAGCGTATCCAATTTATTTTAGTGATATATATATACTAGTTTGAAGTTTAGCGAAGAATTTCACGTATCAACTCTTTTTTTCTTTTCTTTTTCAGAAAGGATGTGCCTATTGAGCTTACCTTTACCATCATAATATGTTATCAAAGTTTGTCTTTGAGTATGCGTCACGTCATCAGTTAATTCAAGCGTTAACCGGTCAAACTCAGATATTATATATTTGGAAGATTTTTTGAGTGTGTTTTTTTGTATTAGAAATGTACAAAGGTATATTGGAAATGTAAAAAAGTGCATTGGGAATGTAAAAAGGTATGTTAAGATGGGATAAATATTCATTAAAAATTCTGAGAAAATGAGTGAAAAAAGAAACCAAACATAGCCGTGTGTACCACATCATTGAAAGTCAAAGTCAACAGCCACGTCACTATAAATTTCCATTTTAGTATCGTTCCTATTTTATCGGGTTTTTTATTATTTTAGTAGCTTTCATGGTATTTCTTGCTTCACGAGTCTTTTTTTTTTGTTTGGACGCCTGCCTAGTATGATACTCTTTCTGTCTCAAAATTATTGTCTAGTTTGAGATTTCACTTTTAATACAATTTGAATTAGAAATGAAAACTCAAACTAGACAAGAATTATGAGACTAAGGGAGTACAATCATACAAACGGTCAATCTCCAATGGCTAACTGTACTCATTTTGCCTAGTATTTTCCCTACGTATGCAATAATCTTATATTTTTTATTTTCTTCAAAAAGTTCCCAATCAAGGTGAAAATAAATAAATGTGGCATTGCGCAGTTTTTTTTTTTTTTTTCTTTTGTAACGCCGGGAACCCACCAAAGATGGTAAATTCACGTCCTCGCAACAGCCTACAAACCATAGTGGGAGATAAATTACTCTACACAATTCCGGGGTGACAAGTTCGGGTGTCCATTGACAAAGTTAGAACCACCCCTCACTCTTGTTGGAGTGGGGATTTTAAGTCATAACCTCCTCTTAAGAGCAAAGGTGATTTTACCACTAAATCAACGTCTCGTCATTGACAGTTTTAACAGACAATTAAACCCTAGGGTTTTTTGAAACTACTACTCTCTGTCTATCCATAAAATCGAGGGATCGATTTGAGTCATTCTTGATCTCTCTGTCTATCCCTAACCCCCCCCCCCCCCCCCCCAAAAAAAAAACTCACTTTATTTTACCTCTTTAGTCCAACAAATTGAACATTTTTCCTGCCATGGAGGGAGTATAAAATCTTGTCGCACAAAAGAAAGTTGTTGATGCTAAAATAAATTTAACCTTAATTTCAATAACAGCTTCATTATTTCCACACAAAATTTCAAAAAGATGAACAAAAATTTTGGACAGTTTCTGCCAAACACAGACCAATTTGCCTATCCTGTAACTATAGATACATCACATCCAACTTGCCAAACATACAACCTGCATAAGATCGCAGATCACATCGCCCAAGATTACTTTACTGCGCTCCTGACACCAAAATTGTTTCTTTTGCTTCTTCTCTCAAATAATTGGAATTCAAATGTTTTAAGCCCTATGATGGAGCACCAAGGTAGGAAGCAAGCCGCAAGATGTCACTAAATACTCCCCCAGCTGTAACTTCTGCTCCTGCACCAGGGCCTCGGACAATCAACGGCTGCTTCTTGTACCTTTCGCTAGTGAACGCAATGATGTTATCTGATCCTGATAGTTGAGCGAATGGATCTTCCTTCTTGTACTTTCGCAGTTCAACTGTTCCTTTTTTCTTCACAACGTCCACGACTCCCACGTACCGTAGAACCTTTTCATTAACCAATGGATAATTTAGGGTTTTTGCAGAGTTAAAATAAGAGAACTTTAAAAGAGAAAAGTTGCATAAGCCGCAAACTATCATGTACTGTTCTTCCAAGAATCCTTGAGATCACCCCAAGAATAAGCCTTTCAAGGGAAGCCATATTCAATATACATGGGCACCGGTGACTAGTTATTCCCACCCTATAATAAGGTTTCTACGCGAAAACCCTAATTCAATAAGGGAAAAATCCTCTTGGAAAAATGAGAACCACTTCAAAACTCAACCAAACAAAAAGGGAACATGGAACATAAATAAACAATATGTGGGGCAACGAAATTCTAAAGCACTTACTTCGCCAGATTCTTCAGCCTCTAGTCTTCGCTTTGCCAGATCTTCATCATATTGTGGCAGCTTCTGCATGAAGTCCTCAGCAGATGCAATATCCTAAAAAAGTTCCAGCCAATAAGAAAACATGAAGCATTTAAATCAAGAGCAAACTCACACAAAAACACCGGCAACAATATATATATATATATATATATATATATATATATATATATATATATATACTGGAATTCAAAGCGGCATAAGATGAAAAAAATGCAGAAATTCCCTACTAACCCTCAAAGGTTCTGGAACCAAACTCTCGATAGGGATATCTGAAAGCTCCAACTTCAATCCAGCTTCTCTTGCAAGAATTATTACCTACCGAAGATGAAGCCAACTTGTTAACAAATACACACAAGAGAAACCGAACATCTTTGTGAATAAAACTGTTGCATGCAGAGGTAATATAAACTAAATAGCTTTAGTTTTTTAGTGTTAGAAAGAGACAAGGGATCCAAACTAAAGAAGATAAAGCGTCAGCAATAACTTCACAGATGAATGACACAAACAATGGCAAAAGTAAGAAACCATCGGCAATCTCCAAGAGAAGTTAGAACCATAGTAGTGCATGAGCGAGGGGCCATGTCAATTGAATATAGGCTGAAGGAGAAAACCCTACATTGTTTTGGAATTAGTACCTTTCTAGCCACATCAGTTCCAGATAGGTCATCTCTTGGATCTGGTTCCGTGTAACCCGCCTCTTTCGCCTCCTTCACCACTTCACTAAAAACTCTTGAGCCTTTGAAGTTGTTGAAAATATAACTCAGTGTCCCACTGAAACCAGAATTGAAGAAGATAGCTATCAAACAAGCATATCATCCATCTTAAAATGGAATAGAATAAAATTTTAAACATCCTTCCGTGGCAAAAAGTAGTAGGATGTACTTTTGACTACAAAGTTCGTCATCTTACTTCATCATACCCACTACAAGCAAAGAACCTTGGGTAAATGCTGTGGGGCCTACTTGGGCCCAACCATTTCCTAAGGGTTTGGTAAAAATGGTACTAATATGAATGTAAATTGGGTGTTTCTTGTTTTATGTTTTGTGCCGAAATCATGAAAATATGAAAAAGGTGAAATTAGATGTTATCCATTCTAACCTGAAAATGCCCTCAATACGCAGTATTTTATCGCCAGTTTCAAGCAAACCTTGTAAGGTGCTAATGATTGGTAGACCAGCTCCAACTGTTGCTTCATAGAAGTAATGAGTATAAGATTGCCTTTGAAGAGCTCTCAGCTTCAGATACTGCAATTTCAAATTACATCATCAAGAATTTCAGAGGTTTAATACACAATGTAGAAAATCATGAATCTACACATCCAGAAACTCCTTCATCAACCAACATGAACTTCAATTATAAAAAGGGAAAAATAAACCTGTTCAAGAGGTCCGGAATTGGCCTTCTTGTTTGGTGTAATGACATGTATTCCTCGACGCAACCACTCGTAATAATGACTTGCAACAAACGAATCTGCAGTACAATCCACCAAAACTGTATTCGGGATGTAATGTTTCCCATGCACATGGTGAACAAACTTTTCGATGTCGGCTACTTCTCCATTTTCCCTTTTGAGTTCCCTCCATTGAGACAGGTCAATGCCCCTAAGACCAACAAATGCAAAAGTTAGGCCCACAACCAGATGTAGCCGTATGACTACGTGCACATAAAACATATTTTGGTAGGTCAGCAACACATATAAAAACACAAAGAGAAACAAAATTCAGATTGAAAATCATATAAATGATTATCGATTTGAGTTCAAACTTTAATTACAGAGAGGGACAAAAAAAGAATTAATGTTCAACTACTACCAAAAGGATTAATAAACCTTTTTCCCCCTCCGTTTCGTGTGAAAATCCGATCATATAGATTAAAAAAAAATTAAAAATTAAACCTTTGTTTCCAGTGACTACAAGCATTAATTAAATATTCAAGAAAAAGAAATAGACATCTTCAAATAACAGTAAACGTCCTAGTATAGCAATAGCAGAAATATCCCAATCATTCCTCCCTACAAACGTGCCTTGCACAGAGTACCCCACAAACCGATGCATTAGAAGTAAAACAATTTCTTCGGCAGAATACAAATTCTAGTAATATACAACACTTACTTGTCACTCAAAAGCATTTTCTTCGATCCGGTTATCCCCAAAACACGCAAATCAATGTTAAATTTTTCCTTCAGGACTGCTGCCTACAATAATAAAAACCATATATGAGCACGATGCAAGGAAAACCCCCTTTTAACTTTAAGAAAAACAACGTGTAAAAGGAAAACATTTTCAATCATGATTAGCAAATAAACAGTGATTGAACAAGTGCTAAAGATGATTTATATGTTAAAGATGATAAATATAAATAAAACAGTTCTAATATAATCCAAACATTCAATTGCACCAAAAAGACTGCGTACAATTACAAGGGTAAGGCTGCGTATAACTGAACCCCCAGACCCAACTTGGTTGGGAATATACTGTGTATGTTGTTGTTGTTGTATCCATTTGAACCAAAAAGGAAATACAACTGTATATGTGAAAACCTTTTCCCAGAATGAAAATTTAAATTAATACCTGGTCTCTAAGCTGGTCAAGTAAAGTACCACCAATCAATCCAGGACCAATAATCCCCATTGAGATTGTGGTTTTCGACAAATAAAACCTAGAGTGCACTGCTCTTAGGGCCCTTATACAATCTTCGCGCCTCACGACTACGGTGATGTTGTACTCCGAGCAACCTTGAGCTATTGCACGAACATTAATATTTGCCTGCAGCAGAATTCCATATAATTTATAGTTGAAAAAGAACGAACAAAAATCGTATTGCAAGACACAAAATTTAACTGGTTGAAGGAAGGTATAAATCCACTATTAACATCTTCATAATTCTCTAAATAAAACATAATCAAGACAAAAATAAAGTGAGTGATACGTTTTAAAGGATAAAAGGGAAATTATTAAAAGTATCAAACAGCAACCATGTGAAGAAAGATAAACTATTTATGATCATCTCATTCGAACCTTAACCAAGAAAAGTGCGAAAGACAGAAGCATTTATTTAGAAACAAAATGCTCATACTCATAAAAATTAGTAGCAAAAGCCATCAACTGGGGACCAAATACCAAATCTCCAATCATCAATAGATGCCTTGAACTGGATTTGCACTTTTACAAAATTATGGCATTATGCATACATCCATACAAGGTATCAATACAAAAAGTCCAAACCTTCGCAAGTGCATTGAAGAGAGTGGCACTGACTCCAGGGGTACTTGCCATTTTCTGCCCAACTGCTGCCAATATGCTACAGTTTGGGATAATTTGAACCTGCAACAACAAAGGATTTTACTTCAAAATGATCAGAAAGTAACAACACGGCCACATTATGTAACAAAAAGTAGCCAAAGCATGATATTCAACAAAGCAGATAATAGAGTGACTTTCAGCAGAGAGCAAGTGCTTTCTTCTTTCTTGTTTTTTTCTTTTTTTTAATTAAGAGAGTAGATGCTTTTCATTACCACTACCAATCAGCAAAAGAGAAATGTCGAAGTCCAGACACCAACGCAGCCTATGTTTGGAAATGGTGGATTTTTCATTTCAACCTTTTCTTCATTTTCAATATGAATTTTTATCTTTAAAAAAAGACCATAACAGGCCTTAGAGTTATTTCCTGGGCATGTATATATTCCATTCAACTACCAAACGATAGAAGGTTAATAAAACATGAACAGAAAAAAGATGTAACAGTTGGAAAATCATAAAAACCTGAGAAAGGCGTCCAGCATTTAAGGCTTCGCCAAACCTAGCCTGTAATGCTTCAGCAACAGCCTTTACTTCCTTTTCAGGCACAGCAAAGCACACTGAATGCTCACTACTTGCCTGCAATTCATCCAAACGAGTATTAGAATAAGGAAAAACAGATTTGGAGTTGAAGTTCAAAAATCCAAAAAATTCAAACAAGAAGATACCTGGGATATCATGATCACATTAGCTCCAACATCTTTGACAGCACCAAAAATAGCACTAGCTGTGCCAGGAACTCCGGCCATTCCAGTTCTGCACAACGAATTTGCAAGTGAGAATTCAATAAATAAACCTTTATAGTTGAAGAGGACCCAGCAAAGCCAACATTTCCATCTCACCCTTCAACGTTCACGAGTGCCAGGTTATCGATCGTTGCAAAACCTTTAACAGAAGATACTAATTTCTGGTCATTATCATCCTCCTCAAGAGCAGAAGAGGGCCTACAGATCATCGTTCCGGAAGCAGAAAGGTTGAAGATATTCCGGATGACAATTGGAATGTCGTAACGCATGACTGGAATTATTGTCCGCGGATGCAACACGTTTGCCCCGAAGTATGACTGTAATAAAGATATCAAGAGCTGCAGTTAGTCGCAGGGTCCATATAAGAAATAAAAAGAAAGTTAGAAACATTTGGACTTCACCATTTCCCAGGCCTCCTGATAGGACAGTTTCTCCAAAATCACAGCTTCATTAACTGGAACTCACAAAAAAAAAAATCAAAAAAAAAAAAAATTAAAAGCCAAAAAACAAAGGGGTAGTAAGCATTTTACGATAGAAGAAATTTATGCTTACATTTCTTATTTCTTAAAAGATATTAGACAAAAAATGAGGCCATGCAGATCTAGATGAAATTATACATACAGAAAAGGAGAAACCATTATCTTTTTTCAGCTCAAAATGCTTGAAAATGAAAATAAGAGCGTTTGACAAACCTTTCCTAGGATCTGCACTATATACGCCATCAACATCTGTCCATATAGTGACCTGACGAGCTCTGAACAAAGAACCCAGAATGGCTGCGGAAAAGTCACTGCCATCTCTCTTCAAAGTCGTAGGAATATCTTGTGGTGTGGAAGCTATAAAACCGGTGGCTATAATTGTGTCACACGGATTCTCAGAATACCACCTTTCGAGCCGTTTACTGGACTCTTCATAATCAGGGTCGACCTGGTTTGAACTTGTAGGAATTACAACAAGAACCTTTCTGGTGTCCATCCAGTTACAGTCCACTCCATTCTGAAAAAATGGGAAAGTAAACAATGCAAAACATCAGATGCAGCAACAGATATAAGATGGCATAGATAAAATATAAGAAATGGATCAGGATTGCAACCTGCCTGACAACAGCAGCCAGCATCTGTGCTGACCATAACTCTCCATGCCCCGCAACAAAATCTGAAAAGGATTCTGTTGCATGACCAGCTGCAATAAATTAAGCAATTTATCAGCAGAAACAAAGAAGGGGGTGGGAGGGACCGAGAACCCTATAAGTTTGTTAGAATGCCATAGCTAATGATATTCCATAACCACCATAATAATCTACAAGTTAATCATCAATAATCAATAAAATTGAAGCATGCCAATCAACTGCAGATGGGCCATTGTTCTTTATCTTGAGGTACATGAAAACGCATGGTTGAAAGTAAACAAAATAACAGGAATATGGAAAAAGAATAAACAACAAATATCCATTACAAAACCTACCAATAAATATAGCACGGAGCATGTATTTGAGGTTATTAATGTCATCGAGCAATCGAGATAAAAAGCTGGCAAGTTCATCCCCATCAAGCAGATCACACGCGGTTGACTTGTGTTTCTCATACACAGCGTCGAGTGCAGTAATGTAAGATTCATCGCGGAACTCTGCTTTGTGAATGAGTTCATACATCATGTCAGTAACCTTTGACATGGCGGAGACGACAACCAACTTTCTCTCCGATTCATCGTTAACTACAATTTTGGCAACATTTTTAATTCGCTCTGAAGTTCCCACACAAGTACCGCCAAATTTATGAATTGACCAAGTGTCGCCCTTCGGCAGGTGAACTCGTTCTACAGCTTCATCAAGAACCACGGCAGCTGAAAGGTAAAATTTGAAGAAACATCAACAAAAGATCATGTGAAGCATAATCACATGATTACAGAACCAACACTGCAAATTTCCTTTGAGTCTGAACAAAGATTTACAAACCTGCACTAGCAGCTGAAGCGGGTGAGATGGACATTGATAAATCCCCTCTTCCAATTCTCGGATTAGAATCTAAGCTGAAAAAACAGATATTTACAATTATTTCAGATGTTAACAACAAATGTTGGTTGAAGAAAACGGCATCAACGAAATTATATTTACACAGGAAATTTGGGAATGCTTTCGTTAAACTAACACGACATCATTTGAAATACGGAAGGTTTTAAATTTGTAAACTAGACGTGGAGAAAAAATGAACAGGGTACGCACAAATTAGCAATAAACAAACTCCAGATCAATATAAGAGAAAATCGGTTATAATTGAATCAAAAGGTACAAGGAACAGAACAGTATGAAGGTCCTTCAAGTAAACTACTCTTATAATATCAATGTTGAATAGTATGTACATGAGCACTATGCGAGCAACTTACAATAAGATAAGTAAAAAACCAGGGAGCCATTAACAGACAGAAAAAGAGAATGAACAAAGTTATCCAGGAGGCATTCAGTTAACAGCTAGAAAATAAGAAGCAAAATGAAAAGGAAAGATTAAAACAGAAGAAGGGAAAATGTTCCAAAAGTGTATATTTACCAAGCTGGAACAAAGGAGGAAAAAAAGGGTAGATACCAAAGACTTCAAAGTACAATACTGCACTAGAAAACTGAAAAAAACATAAATATGGAAACAAAGAAAGGATGTACCAACAAAATTAGCACAGAAAGCAGTGAATTAGTAGCAGTTTAGGGAAGAAAACGATGTCAGAGCTTTTCCAGATTAAAACAAAAGGAAGTCAAAGACAAAAATAGAAGAAAGCTGGCAAGACTAAAACAGGGAGTGCATGATTGCAAGATTCCACCAATACATAACAAAGAGATAAACAAGGAGCAACGACATTCCAAAATCCAACTGACAATTATTAAGGTTAAAAAGAGCAAAACACCATTGCAGAGACCAAGGATGTAATAAAATTTGATACAAACTCGGTAAGAATCCAGAAAATTGAAGTAGGGAAAAAAGAAGAGAGAACCTGAAGGAGGAGGTGGGAGGAGGAAAAGGATAGATCTTAGGGAGAGGAGAATTGGAGGTTCGTCGGAAAATTGGGGTGCTGCAAGTGGGACAAGGAGGAGTAGGAGTGGAGGTGGCGGGAAGAGTGGTGGGATTGAGGGCGGAGAATGATGGAGAAAGAGATGAAGAAAATGCCATGTTCTTCCCCTTAATATGGTTGTCCAATGAGGGAAGACGGCCGCCGGGGGGGGTCAGAAAAAGGAGGGACTCACAGACTGAAGGCGTTGCAGAGAGAGAGAGAGAGTTTCAGTGTGTGAGTGTGTGTGTAAATTGTAGCATTTGGTTTTGGTTGTTTTTCTTGTGTTGGATGGATGGATGGATTGGTGTGGCGGCTGGAAAACGGACTCTCTCTCTTTCTCTCTCTCAGCAGCACAAACCCAAACACCAAAAATCATACGGCGTTTGCCACTCTGCACGTGCACCCAACCCCCAAACCCACACCCTCTCCTCAAATTTTTGTGTTATATTTCCTTCGTCCCAAAATTATTCTTCACTTAGAGTTTTCATTTTTAATTCAATTTATATTAAAAATAAAAACTCAAATTGGATAATAATTATGGAACGGAGGGAGTACTATATAGTATTTATTACTATAATAAATAATCTCATTTCTTTATACCCAAAAAAAGTTTTTTAAAAAAAACCATCAAACTCATTCTTGGTTTGGTACCATTTCTTCGTGCGGGAAACCAAATTCATATGTTTTAGGTGTCAAAAAAGACGCCACTTTCCTGCTTTAATTGTATCACTACTAAATTCTAGTGTTTTTTTTTTTTTTTTGGGCAATGATTCTTATTCTTTTTTAAAACTAAAAAAATCTATAACTAATTTCAAACTGTGGCATCTTCATTTCCGATTTTTATTGTCATCATGTTAATAATAATATCTTTCACCAGTGTGTGTAGAATCTTATATTAAGAAGTTTATTATGATTAATATGCGGGATTCTTTAAATGTCATTTTGGACTGGTCTCTCACATTTTTTTGGTTGTGTACATATACATTTACTTAGTTTCTATGTTTGCATTATTATTAAATACTCCAAAGATTCTTTATGGTGTAATATCAATTCTCTTAGAATCATGAAACCCACAATTTATTTTATCATACATTCACAAGGATTAATTGCATATCCAAATCCAATGTGAGTAGTTTTTAACGAATGAATCTTTGTCATGCAACCTTGTAACCCCAAGCTGGTTTTTTTTTTTAATGATTTGTTTACAAACTCCCACATCCTACCATCGTCATTTCTCCTTTTTTTCGGGGGAAACAATAATTATAAATGTCTCCCGTACCTAATTTATTTACACACTTTAAGAATTGGAATTTGACATGTTCCTAACTCTAAACAATAATGAGTAATGACACTATTCATCAATAAAAAAGGGACATAGACCTAAACTTAAATTGAATTTCATGGTTCCAAAAAAAAAACATGGAATTCTTTTAGAGAATGGTGGCAGTGATTCCAATCTCTTGTTTTTTTATGTTATTTATTATATATACAAAAAAAAAAATTAAAAAAAAAAAGAGTTGCGAGTAAATGAGAAGAATGCAATCCAATCATTGTCCGTCCCTTGAGAGTCGTGGAAAGCTCATATAATAATAATAATAATAATAATCTACTACTGAAAATGGCGGGCCACTTTTTATCTACTGCGAATGCGAAGCAAAACACACTGCTGCCTCTCCATTTCATTCGGCGGCGGCCCAGTTGGTCTCTTATCACCGTCTACTGGGCTCATCTATGCTTTCAACCAAAATAATTGTAGACCCAAGAACTGCAAATTCCACCTCTCTCTTTTAATGGATGCAGAAAAAGAAGAAAACCTTGAGCATTCAATTTAACCTTGACGGTGTATGTATGTCTTTGATGATGATGATGATGATGATGCTACAAGTTTTCAGGATACACTGGGATCTTCGTAAACTGATCCCCAACTTCCAAATGATGTGAATCACATCTTTTCACTTTTACAAGTATTGAGATTTTCAAACATAAGTTTGGATCTTTTTTCCGTGTGTATTTTTCGATATTTTTTTATTAAAAATGTAAAAACATACATTGAGATGAGAGATTTATTAATGAAATAAATCTTAAAAAAAAAAACCCTACTAAATACTAAACCAAACAGAGATTTAGAGCAACCTCAGTGCAGTCAAGTAAAATGTGGTCCCATATTTTTTCACATCACCCACTTGACAGTTTACACGTAAAAGGATTCTTTTTGTCCAATGACAATTAGTACATCCGTTTTTTCTTCACTCTTTACAAATAAAATTTTTTTTTTTTTTTCAATAAGGTAAGGGCCATCAGGCATTAAAGCAATAGCTTGTCCATCAATTGACCCCAAGTATCAGGTAATAAAAAAAGCTCCGCTCTCATTTGCGTCTCTGATGCGCAATGGGAAGAAGTAACAATAATAATAATGTATCTGATTTCCAACGCCAATTACCAAGCGTTGTTGTTGCTCTTAATGTTTTTTTGTTGGGTTTTTTGTTCGACATTAAAACTATTCATGTGTGTTGGAGTATTGGGTGTGAGAAGAACATCACATATCATCAACGTTTGTAAACTCAAAGAACATTATCAAAAAATTGTAACTTTTTTTTAAAAAGAAAAAAGTGCCCAAGGGATTTTTTTTTTTTTTTTTTGGTTATTTAAGAAAAGAGAGCTATTATTAAATCGGGAAAAAAAAAGAAAAAAGAAAAGAGAGCTACCTATAAGCCTATAATAATAACTTCCACAAGTAGTTCAATGAGCTGGGCAAAGAAACATATGCGAAGCCCTGACATAAGCAGCCCAACTATAGATAAGAAGCAAAAAGAAAAGAGAGCCCGTAGAAACTGTGAACTATGAAGAAAGGAGAAAGCCAGCCCAAGCCCAATTAAGAAACCTAGGGTTTTAGTTTTATACACTGCATTTTCCTTTAGCTTCCCACTTTTTTTATCAGCAGCAGTCTCTCTCTCTCTCTCGTCGACGCTTCGAATTTCCAGCGGCAGCCGCCCCTCAGATCAAACAGGTTCGTTTCTGTGTTTCTCTATTCTGTTTCCAATACATTATCTCTGTATCCCTTTGCGCCCCTGTTTATCTATTTATCATTATCAGCCGTTGCGTTTTTTGTTCTTGCCTAAACCAGTAGAAAATGACGTTGAATCTTTCCTGTTGATATTGATTTCCTGAAACCCCGTTGTTTTAGATGTTTGTCTATGTTTGCCTCATTGTTTGGATTTTTTAATTTGTCCCTTCCAAATAAAGAGATGCTAGAACTAGTTTATATATCTGTTGGTTAATGATTGGTTGCTTTGCTCCTATGAGTTATTAATGCAATTGATGATTTTGGGATTTTAGGTCTTTATGATTCTGTCCATTTTGTGTCAGTTTAGAGTAGCCTTTTGTGCTTAAGGTGATTTAAGTTACGTTTTTTGGAACTATGGTACGTATTTCATGTAGTGAGGTTGATTTGTGGAGACGATTAACTTGGTGTGGTTTATTTTTCCACTATGCAGCTCCACTCGCATTTTAAAACAAGGTGTTTCCTGCTTTTCTCTTTTTTTTTTTTTTAAAGTTCAAATACCCATTATTGATTGATTGTCTCGGGTATGGCTACTACTTTTAGTGCCATTGCTATCATATTGGATCTGTATCGGCTTTTGTTGAATTTGTATCCTATGTGAAATCGTGGCTTCTCTCTTAACCATTCCACTCCACCTGATGGTACCTTTTTGCTGTGTAGGTAAGTCATGGTTAAGCACAACAATGTTGTTCCAAGCTCCCATTTCAGGAAGCATTGGCAAAACTATGTTAGGACTTGGTTTAACCAACCTGCACGCAAGACCCGGAGAAGAAATGGTATGTAGATTCATTCTTCACCAGCTGATTTTCGTGTTATAAGCTCATTTGGAAATGCCTAGCTGATATCTGGTTTGTTATTTTTGCATTTGAAACTGTCTTGCAGCTAGGCAGAAGAAGGCTGTGAAGATCTTCCCTAGGCCAACTGCTGGACCTCTCCGTCCTATTGTCCATGGCCAGACTGTGAAGTACAACATGAAAGTCAGAGCTGGAAGAGGTTTTACTTTGGACGAGCTCAAGGTGATTTTTTAAGCAAATGCTTACTGGACTTTGAAAATTTGAGTATGTTTTCTGACTGACTGACTGGTTTTTTCTTCTACAAAACAGGCTGCTGGTATCCCTAAGAAACTTGCCCCAACTGTTGGGATCTCAGTGGATCATCGCCGCAAAAACAGGTCATTGGAAGGCTTTCAGGCTAATGTGCAGCGTCTCAAACTTTACAAGGCCAATTTGGTTGTCTTCCCAAGACGCACAAAGAAATTCAAGGTAACATCTGACATGTTCTTTTCCTGTACATTTGCTTTAGTAAGTGGCATGGAAGTATTTATTCTTGGGGATGTTTTGCTGTAACTTGTTTTGGTTTTTTGCAGGCTGGTGACTCTGCCCCAGAGGAATTAGCAACAGCTACCCAAGTCCAAGGTCCAGTCTTGCCCATTGTTCCTGAGAAACCAACCGCGGAGCTTGTTAAGATAACTGGTGACATGAAGTCATTCAAGGCCTACAACAAGCTGCGATTGGAGAGGATGAATGCTCGCCACCTTGGTGCTAGGTTGAAGAGGGCAGCAGAGGCTGAGAAGGAGGAGAAGAAGTAATGCGCCCTAAACTAAAATATGATTTGGATGTTGGAACTTAAGTTTTGGGAAGTAGCAGTTGAGATGGTTTGTGTTGTTGGACTTGTTTTCAATAGTATTGCTGATAGTCGTTTAATGGAAGTGTATGAACCATTACTTTTAAAAGGAACTTGGTTTAATATTGTTGGCTCCTGTGAATTGTTTTTAATGTCCTTTTTTTTGGACAAAGATATGTTGATGTTTGGTTCAAATCACCAATGTTAGGAAGACGCTTTCATAATAGTTCTGGATTTAGAATGAATCCGTGCATTACCACGCCAGTAGGGAATCAAATGAATGTGACAATGTGTAGCTATATATAACGTAGCACTACATATGAAAACACAACTGACCGCAGAGTTACACTGAGCATGAAAGCAGCATAAAAGAGAGTTCACAACCTCAATGTTCGCCATTCATCTCCTTCCACATCCCAAGTCATCATCTTGGAGCAGCCATCATCCCTTCCCTTGAATCTTTACCCTCTGAAGCCAACAACTTGTTGAAAATAATTTGAGCAAGCCGAGAGAATCAATTTGCAAGGGAAATTGGGAATGCTGAGTAACTCGATCCATTCTAGATTTACTGCCAACGTCGAAATAAATCAAATGTTTGAGAAGAGATGAATGAATGCCAAGCTAGTTTGTGGTGATGGACTAAAAATTGATTCAAAACAAAAGCTCCCTAGCCCACACTATAAAACAGGGGATCATATAAACTATTCCAACTGCTGGTGATTTCAGGCAACAAAATAAAGCGAAAGTAAAAATGTCACCCGGACCTGATAATTTTTTTTTTTTTTTTTATAAAAATAATTAATTAATTAAATCAAATGGGAATTTCGGGATGCTGCCGTACGTGGAGGACGGAGGTCTGTGATCACTAATCAGTTTGAAAAATTCAATAGGTAAGAAACTTTAAAAGGTCGTGAGATATTTATAAAAAAAAAAAAAAAAATCTTTTGACCGTGATACATGTGTAAATTGTTCTTGAGATTCGAAAAAAAAAAATGATATTGAGGTAAAAGAAGGGGCCGGTGTCAAGTAAATGAGGACAAATAAATTTATATTAATACTGAAGGGAGGTAATTGCATTTGTGTTTTCATCTCGTATATATATATATATATGTGTGTGTGTGTGTGTTTGCGTTCGTCACTAATTAATTAGAATTTTTTAAGGCATACATATAAGGCACATATGTTGGGGGGCGTCTCTAGAATCTCTTGATTTAATCTTCTTCTTCTGGGGGTTTATTTTATTATTATATTGAGTTGGTCGTGTCAATGATACTGATGATGCTGAATATTTCACCCCTTTCACTAGCCCCTTTCTTTTCACATTCAATCCTTAATTCAAACCCCTTTAATTTTTTATTTTTTTTTTCCCTTCTTCATCAAACTATAGTAGTCACATGCATACTGGTTAGCTAGCTACCATAATCACTATCCATCACATAATTTTTTTTTATTGAAGGGAAAAAAAAATATTTTATTAAATTTACTAGAAATCAGTCAGGTTTAATTAATTAAAAAAAAAAAATTTGACGGAGTGGATCAAATAACAACACCCTATACATGGGATTTTGCATAAGTAGTAGTAGTAGTAGTATCATCACCATGTGCAACAATATTATCTCCGAAAGCATTGTTAAGCAAATTATAAAAGAACTATCTACTTCTCCTAGGTACTACAGCTTATAATATTGCCACAAATTAATAAAAGAGTCTGGAAGATCAAACTCTTTTATCGACAACCCCTTATTTAGAATTCTTCAAATGAAAACACCGCCTGCACTTTGGTATCGTCTCAACCATCCATCCATCTCTAACTATATACATATATATATATATATATATATATATATATAATTATTTATATCGTATTCTCTAGGAAACCAATCTACACAATGAATAGATCAATTCGGGCAGGGAAATCTGTTGGAGTGACCTTTGGGACTTCCACTGGCCAATTACTCAATTAATTAATCAACCAAAAAGTACTCTCTTTTGCTTTCCATCAAAAATTTAAAAAAAAAAGAAAAGAAAAGAAAGCAATATGTAGATGACAAATTCAGTGGGTTTTAATAATCTGCAGGCAAACCAAATAAATGTAGAATTATAAGAAGTGCACGCAGACACAAATTAATAGGTCACATGGTGTAGATTAATACAACAACGTACGCCGTAGTAACGTATGACCATTTCCTTGGCGTTGAAGCTTTCCAGAACCCCATTGATTCACTCCTGCCCGCCCCATGGATTTCATTGATTCTTTGATTACTCCACCATCTCTCCATCCGTAGCTACTACTTGTTTTATTTTTCTATTCTGTCCACTCCTATTTCTACTACTTTTCGTCCACAAAAAGAATAACTCTATATATAATCACTTGAAAAGAATGTATACGATACGTTACTGGTTTTTATACCACATTCTTTATTATCTTATAAAATTTCTGTGAATTATCTTATCTTATTAAAATAGAAAATATATATATACTTAAGTAAAAATAAACACCAACTATTCTGCGCCCTTGGAAGCTCTCTCAACCGTTTGACTCGTTAATCAAAAGCTTATTGAAGAGAGAATGTCTTCCCAACAAATATATTTCTGGGGGTCACTTTCATCTTTGACCCATTAAAATTTAAAACCCCATTTCCCCATCTCATTTGCCTGCCAGCTGAATCAATCAATATATGTGTCCCCTTTCATCTTTTCTTCACTTCCTATCCTTTTATATATATATATATATATATATATATATATATATATATATATATATATAAGAGTTCATCAGTCATAATTAACCCCCCCTTCTAATTAATCCCACAATCTTCATTAATTAATTCATCTCTCTCTCTCATTTCCCATCCATTTGAATCCATCTTACATAAAGCATTGATCTTTGTTTATCTCTTTACATATATGTATAGGGAAATCCGGGAAAGAAAATGATTGAATTATCCGGTGTATTTTTCCTAAGGCTCTCCATATTCTCGATTGGATTCTGCTTCTTAAGACGTCTTAGGAAGGGTATCCGCGGTATGGCCTTAGCCGCTGTCTCAGCTTCCAAACAACCTCCTTCTTCCAGCTCTTCAAATCCGCAGGCCACGTGGTTGGGCTCATTGTTGTATAATGCCAACAAATTTGAAGCGAATCAATATCCAAAGCGACAAAAGACGATTACATCTGATCCTTATATCAAGGAGGATACCAATCATCATGAAGATGATCATCCCCACCAAAGTACTACTACCACTAGCGTAACTCATATTGTTAATGATCAAGAGGCACAAATATTACAGCGTAAGGAAGAAGAAATGATGGTGATGAAGCAGCCACGGACGAGTGTGTTAACTAGGAAGAGTACTCTACGGCCGACACAACTGGTTGTACCGGCTCCCCTTAGTTGTCCGGCGGAAATGGAAATCATGATCGGGAAAAAATATGAACGGGAGGAGTTCCAACTACAAGGTAAAGGATTTGCGGTGGCAAGTAAGAAAGGAAAGAGAGCCGTCATGGAAGATTCACATGGCGTCATGCTCCACATCGATTCAAACCCTAAACAAGTATGTACATCATTCATTCACAATTCATGCCTCTTATTTTTCCATTTTTTTCTTTTTTTGGGTTCATTTTCTTGAATTGTATTTGCATTTGTTTGTAAATTATGAATAGGCGTTTTTTGTGGTGGTGGATGGGCATGGAGGAAGAGCAGCAGCTGAGTTTGTGGCAGAAAATCTAGGGACCAACATAATGAAGGAGATCAACAATATAGAGAATGTGGCCGTTGGATCATTAGAAGAAGCTGAACATCATCATATTGAACAAGCAATACGAAGAGGATACTTGGTCACTGATCATCAATTTCTTAGTCAGGTATATACATATATATATATATATATATAATATTGAGATCATCCAATGCATATTTATAGCTTCATTAATTACCTGATGATGATAGCAAGTTTGAATGTTTCAACTTAATTATATGATTTTCATTAATATATACACCATATGGTTTTGACTAATTATTTGTCCACATTATTATTTTGTAATACTAATTAGATTCCCACACTAACCACCAAAGTCGATTACTAACGTCACCAGTACACCTCAGGCCATTACTCCGTCTGTTTGTAAAGTTTGAATTTCACTTTTAGTATAAATTGAACTAAAAGTAAAAAATTCAAAAAGTACTAGTTAGTGTCACCTAAGATATATATTTTATATATACATTTTTGTGGCCGGCCGGCCGAGCTAATTCGATTAAAATTGGAGCCTAATGTTTTTATTTAAACTGCAATTGTTTGTATTACTTACAAATGTGTTCTTTATACATTCAATATAACAGGAAGTGAATAAAGGGGGAGCATGTGCAGCGAGTGTGCTAGTGAAGGATGGGGAGATGTATGTTGGCAACGTTGGAGACTGTAAAGTAATCCTAAGTAGGAATGGAAAAGCTCAGTGTTTGACTCAAGATCATCGCCTCACCCGACCAGATGAACGTGCCCGAATCGAAAACTCGGTAAGACATTACATTACATAATAAACATATATATATATATATATATATATATTTGTGATTTATGATCATTTGGATTAATGTTGCAAGAAAATTACTCAAACTTTTATTCACAAATGTATGTATATAGGGTGGATTTTTGGAGTGCCGGAATGGAGTATGGAGGGTAAACGGGAGCCTAGCAGTATCGAGGGCTATTGGGGATGCTTACCTAAAACAACATATCATTTCTGAACCACACACTCTCTCCCTTCCTTTAACTCCTGATGACTCCGACTGCTTCCTCATCTTGGCTTCTGATGGCTTGTGGGATAAGGTCCGTAATTTTCATTTTGATTTACTAGTTCTTCCTCCATCTCGAAATAATTGTCGTATTTAATATTTCACTTTTACTGTAAACTGTACTAAAAATTAAAAATTCAAATTGGATAATCATTTTGAGAAAAAGTAGTAGTTCCATTCTTCACCACACATCTACGTACGATCTCATGATTATGAAAACATACAGTACTAATTAAGTTTACTTGTTTCTTAATTCCTTGAAAAAAAAAAATGAAATACATATATATAGGTAGGGGAGCAAGAGGCAGTTGATGTTGTGCTAGCATCATCATCATCAAGAGGAGGAGGAGGGAAGAAGAAGGAGGATCAGGATGAAGATGATTCAGCAGTGGAGGCTTGTAAAGAGCTGGTAGCATTGTCATATCGCAGAGGTGGTGTGGATGATGTCACAGTTATGGTTATCCATCTTCCCAACTTTTTTTCGTAAACTTAAATTAATGTATATATAGGTGTTTGTTATATATACTGTGATAGATATGTGTGAGTTTTGTACATAACTTAACCACATGTGCATTAGTACACATTACAAGTCAAATACTTAGAACTAATAGCTAGCTAGCTAGCTTGATGGTAGAATCTGTTAATTTCTTTATCATTTAGGTTAAGAGAAGATACAGGTAGACGGGGTACTGAGAGAGGCAAGATGGATGAATCTCTGAAACCCGCTTGTCTCTGACATGCAATGTTTCTGAATCCACAGCTTTTAGACCTTGTTGATTTTTGTAATCTCTGCAACAGCCTGATCAAAATGTGCTCATTGTAAAAAAGAAAAAAGAAAAAAAAAAAAAGGTTCAAAACTTGACAGTTTTTATGGCAGGCGAACTGTCAAAGGCAGGTTCTTCATAGTTCATATCAATATGTTTCACTCCTGAGCATCAAATCTTGGCAAGCGTCCTTCAAAACTTCCCTTGCTTGATCACCTAAATTAACCTGCAGGCTGAATTTAGGGACTGTGAACTGGGGTAAAGGTTTTTAGGAAATCGGAATTAAATTTGGTATTGTCTATTAACCTTCAGTTGATTTAGAAACCTGTTGTTACATAGTCGTGAGAATATATTCATTTCTTGATTTAGGTTAGTTAGGAATTAGGATGATACAGATCAGACTTCAAAGTACGGGTACTGAGAAAGCCATGATCCATCCCCCCACGCGCCCGTGTAATAATTATATACTCTTTCCTTCTCGTAATTATTGTCCGGTTTAAATTTTTATTTTTTTAGTTCAAATTATACTAAAAGTGAAATCTCAAACTAGACAATAATTTTAAAACAGAAGGAGTATATTGTTTACATCAAATGTAAAAACTACCATATGTTACATTTTCTTTTCTTTGTTAATCTCCTTAAGTTGATTGTAAGAATCTAAGAATGTCTCCGTTGTAACTTGTAAGTTAAATTTCTCTCTCACAATGTAGCAAACCAAACCCCTGTACAAGAACTGGCACACTAGCTAGCTAGCTAACACACAAGGACGTACTTGTGGCCAATCCAAAAATCGGTCAAAATTTTGAATCTATATTCCATCTGGAAGTTAGGTTTCCTAACACCAAAACCAAAATCACAAACAGAAAGATCTTTTTTTGCCTTGATAACACAAATTCAAATTAAGTGCAGAGAATATGTCTAGATATATTGTCGACCTGACATAAGTTTATATATATATATATATATATATATATATATATATATATATTTGAACGGCCTAAAACTATGGAAATTAACAACGTTTCTATAGTTTTAATGTGTCAACAAATCAAATTAATAATGTCTCTCTTAGGCATGTTATCTACTAGTTTCTGATAAGCAACACATTGGCTGACCTGAAAAATTCAAATGGAGTTAACTTTTCTATACATATGTAACTATTTATCGAAATTACAACACCAAAGCTAACCTAATATTGATGCAAATTTGTTTCAGACGAAAAATAAACTATAAGAACTTCTTAAATACACACATACACACACAAAACCCCAACAGCGCAAGCTCTGAACAAAAACCGAGACGTCCGTAGCAAAGAAGTAAAAGAGAAAGATGAGTGAAGAATTACCGTCAACGGACGGCCACATCCCACAATTAATTTGCGATTCACCAGTTATGAGATTACGAGGAAAAATTGGGCACCTAAGACTATGAAGAATATGGCCATATGCGTTGCGGATTTTTTAGCACGAATATAGAGTGATTATTGGTCAGCTCCTTGATCCACTCCTGCTCCTATCTCCCAAAATTATTATACAGTTTCTATTTTCCTTTTCAATACAAATTGTACCAAAATTTCAAAACCGAAAACTACCACTAGTGTGAAAAATAAGAGGAGTCTACTGTTGGTCCGGATTGACAACCACTAGTAGTCATCCAACTGGAAAAATTTATGGCAGGAGAGTAGAGGTTGGCAAACCTGATAAGTGTGCCATTTATTACGGCCACATCTCACAGAACATCAATTGAGTCTACGGTCCTATCACCATAGTTTACTACTCCCTCCGGTATATTATAAGGCATTTTGATTTTGTCTTAGGTTTTATTTAAGATGTATTTTTAATTAAAAAAATCTTAAACATATATTTTTACATTGGTCGTGTTCTCCTCATTATTAAGATATATTTTTAAGGTTTTTATTTCAAATAAAAAAATATCCTATGTGAAATTTAGAACAAACTTAGGACAAATCAGAATACCTTATAATAAGGACCAGAGAGATTACTATTTGTTATTTATACGGTTGGAACTTGGAACTTTGAGATGGTAGTATTAATTTTTGGAGGCAGTCTAATTTCACTCTATAGTAGCACTCCATGCAAAAAATAGAATTGATCTTGTGAAAAAACGAATACTAAGGGCCCGTTTGATAAAACTTAATTTGGTTCTCAGGTATGAAATCTGAAAACTGAATCATAAGTAATGAACTAATTAAGTTTGTCGTATTTTGATAAAAACCAAAATCTAAACACTGAATAAAATGTTTGAAATCTGAAGTCTGAATACTGAATTTAAAGTATCTCGACTTATAATTTTATCTAAAAAAATAATTGATGTATATGAAACTATAATAGTAAAAATAATAATAATATAATGTAATAAAAATATTTAAATTTTATTATGTTATTATTTTTTCAATTAATAATGTCATATTTTATCATTGTCAAAAAAATTCATATTTTATGGTAAATATATATTGATCATGGAATTTAATGGATTTTAATTTTTATATAAAAATAAATATTTATTAAATAAAAACTAATTTACATAAATTTTAATTTAGAACTAGACATCATGATTAATAAAAACATAAAAATAAATAAATAGAAAAAAATAGTCTCAAAAATTCAGTTCGGACATAAGTGATAAGTCTTTCACTTATTTTTATGCTCACATTTATACTAGTATTTTAAACCTACTTAATTTATTAAGACATCCTATTTTGAGTTATCAAACGCACTTATTTAAGTCCTTAATAAATTAAGTTTTTAATCAGTTAAGTTGTTATGATATTGTGTTATCAAATAGTGCTAATCAATTAAGTACTTAATTATAATAAGTTTAAGTGCTTAATTGTTTTATCAAACAGGGCCTAAAACACTCGCAGTCTTCTATGTTATTTATGTGTGACACTAGTTAAATGAATTATATATGTGTTCATTAATGCTAAGTTCCTAACTTTATAGTAAGTAAACACATTTAAAAAAGTGATTAAACAGGTGTCATAGAAAATCTATTGTCATACCGAAAAGGTACGAGTACTAGTAAGTAGTAAGTACTGACCATCAACGGTGAAGATGAAGACGGATAGGAAAGCGGTCGGGTCGGGCAGTGGATAGGAAATTATCCTCATTCTATCTCTCTCCTATCTATCGATATTCTTTCTGTATTACACACCAGTACAAAACTTAAATCAATATAAAAAATGATACTATAATAAAAAGAAGAAATGGCAGATAAGACTTTGAAGAATATGGGTTACGAATTTTAGCACGAAACAATAGAATCATTGCTCTTTGCTGCTCCTCGATCTCTTCTTCCTTTCCCCCTTTCATACTTTGAGTGTCCTACCCACCACTACCCGACAACCGCCCTTTTCCATCATCCGTATTCCTTACCCGTTTTGAACACCCGAGCTTTTCTTTTAGGGAACTGTATCTTGATTTTGTGAGCCCAAATTTCCTTGATCATGGATGCTGATGCTGCCGGGGAGCTTCAGGACTGGGAGGTTCTTCACTCCTGCTCTGACTCGGAGGTGTCCGACCCGAACCCGAATCCGAATGATTTCCAAACGATTGATGCTCATTCCGAAGGTATGATTCAGTTTGATTACTTCTCTGTGGACCCTTTAGGTAGAAGGCCTGTTGATGTTTCACTCGAGGTGGGCTCTGAGTCGGAGGATTCTGATAACCCTAGTTGGGTTGATCCGGGTTTGGAGGAGACCCGGTTTTCTCCTAGGAAGGAGTCCTGGCCTGATTCCGGTAGCGACGGGTCTGATGTAGACCGGAAATTCGGCGGATTAGAGGTGAATACTGAGCCTAGTTTCGATGGTAAGGGGAAATTGCACTTGGGCTTTGAAGGGATTGAGGAAATTCGCGGCGGAAATGACAAATCTTCGGAGAATTTCCATACAATTTGGTCTGATTCTGGCGGGATTGAGTTAGATTCTGATAAAGCTGCAAACTTTGAGCAGGATAGCCTGTTGGGTACCAAGGAAATTGCAAATTTCAAAGCTTTAGATCAAGAAATGAGCCAGCTTGACAGTGAAAATGAGGGAGAAACTATTGAAGAAGCTGAACCCAGTAACTTGGAAAGCAAGCCGGAGGATAAGAATGAGGAGGAGAAAAAGAAGAGTGTGGTGTGGTGGAAAGTACCACTTGATTTCTTAAGGTACTGTGTTTTCAGGGCAAACCCTGTTTGGACATTCTCTGTAGCTGCGGCTGTAATGGGGTTTGTTATTTTGGGGAGAAGGTTGTATAAGATGAAGAGAAAGACGCGTGGTTTAGAGCTCAAGGTCACCATGGACGACAAGGTCATCCTTCTTTCTTTGTTCAATTCATATATGAATTCTGTTTTTGTTAGCTATTTGCTCTTAGATGCATCATTTACTACTACTTACTGTCTATCCTGCTTTGTTTGGAATTTGTGAATTGTTTACAGTGTAATTAGTGCATACACCTTAGCTGGGTAATTCTGGATAGATTAATTGGAGAAAAAAAAAAGAGTTAAGCATGTTATATATGGTACCATCTGATTCAGACCTGCATAATTCGCTTTCCCTACTTCTTTGTTACCTTTGATTGTATTGATGTTTTTGTTCAAAAATGAATTTAGATTGATATAAATATGTGGAGCAATATTGAACAATCATTTAAAAATGATTTCAAGAAGGTTGTCGTTCTAATGGGTCTATCTTAACTAGATTAAGCTTTGATTTTTGTGTTTGTTTAGCACTGGTTATTTTCTCAATGCATTTTAAAATGGATGATACAGGATCTTATTACATGTCATATGGTAACTCTTTCTCATATTCATTGGTATACTGGAAGCTTGGTACTACTCCTTGCTTAATAAAGCAGAAGACTTGCTGAAGCTTCCTACTTCTTGCTCAAATTGTTTGTTTAGCGCTTATTTTAATCTATCTTCAACCCCATCCTAGCCAACAGATATACTGTCCAGTATGCAAACGTATTCTTTGCGAAACATTGTTGTAGTGTCTATGCGAGGCACTATAAGTTGACTGGAAAAGTCGGTTGTTCGATTTTATATTTTATTGGAGTTTCATGACACATATGTTAAGGTTGCTTTTTTTACACTTGGTAGCATAGTAGAATATTGACCTTGTAATCTCCAGACTGGTATTTGCCTTCTGCGTCTAAATGTAGCTTGAGGAAGTCCGTTTTGGCATATGATTGTACGTACAAAAGTGTTTATTTTTATACTACCATTACCAGTCTGGTAGTATGACTGTCCTAACTCCTTGCTTGACAAATACTGAATCCTTAGCTGATAGCCCTTCTAGTTTGTTAGATCAGGTCTTATATACGGCCTTTTGCTCTTTATGTTATTCATTGCTTCTCTTGTTAATACTTACTCGTCTGATGGCTATCACTGAATCGGCTAGTTTTTATATGGCTCAACCATCTTAACTTAGCCTGAAATCCTTTTACATAGAAAGAAATACAAATGGCCTATTGGCCTTAGACTTTGTTTTTTGAGATAGTAATATTCTGTTTTCCCCAGGATGTTACGAGTACTTCATCATGTGTCGTTTGTTATATATTTCGTACTTAATCAAGCTGAAATTTTTTTAAGTTAATCTTTGTTGATTCTTGTTCTGTTGTAATTGCAGAAAATCTCTCAGTTCATGAGCAAAGCTGCACGCCTCAATGAAGCATTCTCTGTTGTGAAGCGTGTACCTGTGGTTCGACCATCACTTCCGGCTGTCGGGGTCACACCATGGCCTGTGATGAGCCTGAGATGAGATGTTACCACATTGTAGAACATAATTAATTGAAATGTTTCATGTTTGTATAAGCTTCTGCCTTTAGCATGCTTTATCAGACGATACCCCCTCCCCTATCTCCGCTGACCCCCTTCTCTTTCCTTTTTTAATTTTTTCTGGGCTGGGTTGAAAGGCTGTGTAAAAACTTTCTCCAGTTGGGTATAGTCTTGCAAGTATGGTTTTTGTGTCTATATTGTATCACATTATAGAATTTGGTATCTAAATATATAAAGATGAAATGTGTTGGGTTGCATTTTACTTATGTCATCTGTTATTAGGGTTCAGTTGGGATGAACTGGAAAATCATAATGACGAGTTGATGTTATTTCTTTATTACCATAGTAATTTAATTACTCCATATTGTGGATTTTGCAATTAAGGTTACTACGCCAATTTCTCGCGTCAACATTGCACCCGCAATGACACTGACAAGTTGCATTCTCAGTGCAACTCTTATGAGTGATTTTGGTCCGAACTTCACATTTAAAATCTATCAAAGCAAAACAAATACGAAGTTCATGCCAGTAACCATCGGCGTCTGCCTTCCATCGGTAAAACTTGTCAAAATAAAGCAAATGCACAAAAGAAAAGGTTTCATCAAGGTAGGAGATGATATATGGTTAATGGTGAAGGGTAGTCACTTCCTCCTCTTCTAACTTTCTCCATACAGAAAGTGCATACAACTCCTATCTTTACTGCACAACCAATCTACTGGATGACAAACCCTTTTCCCCAGCAAAAATTGGATCAATATAAACATGATACATCCTATCACTGCTCCACAGTTTAGCCAGATGATGAGGTGATGAAGATAGCCGATGAACCTCTTCCATAAGCCAGATGCTGGCCTCGGCTTTTACAGGAGAGACAACAGAATCCAACGGGCGATTATCTTCTTCGCCTCCTGGTGGGCTGATTCTCAAATGGTCTAATTCTCTCAAGTGAATGTTGGTGAGGTAGTGGAGGGGTTGTTTGTACAGTTGCTTGATCGATGAGCCTAAACCGATCCATGAGGTGAAGGGAATTACGGAACCACGCTTGGTGGGAACAGGGATTACTTTCATGTATTCTTGGTACATTCGAGCCTTTCTGAGCAATACATCTGGAAAGAGAAACAATAAGGGAAACAAACTAGGAGCAATCAGATCATGTCAAAGCGGTACAAATTGAAAATAAGCAACAAATGTAACCAAGACTCTGCTCCACTGTGGTCGAAAAAGAAAATAACAAAAATGATGGGATGGAAAACATGTGGAAGGTGCCACAAGGCACAGAGATGCTAATGTTACAATGAAGGTTTGAACAAAATGAAAAGAAAGGATGAAAGACGGGAAATGGAAAATTTACGAGAGGGAAAAGAGATTCAAGTTGGCGAATGTTTGAACATAGCGAATTAAACGAAGAAAGAGAAAAATGCAGAGTCCACTAAAAAAATTGTAGAATGTACAGTAAGGATGAAAATGGGAAGCTAAGATCACCACATAATTATTTGCAGAATATTCACATGAAACACCAAAGGTGATAAAAAGAATACAACATTCAAAATAATATCCTACAACACAATATTTTGATACAACGTTCTTTCTGCAGATAAGACATAGTTTGATGGTGCCCGTGGCAGAGTTTGATCGCCGCAACAAGTTAAAACAAAATTATTATCCCGATAACTGAAAGCAGCAGAAGACGGATCAGAAACATTTAGAAGTCCATAAAGTACCTTCTCCAGAAGTATATTTGAAATCTGGTTTGAAAATCTCTCCAGCCGCATCAGTGCATTTCAACCGTTTTGTCTGTGGTTTAAAATCATCATCGTCAGAAGAATCGCTTGAAGATAAAGTCACCGGTTCAGCAGATTGCTTTGGAGTGTCCATACCTAGAAGACTGCAAACAACATGCAATCAACAAAGATTCAACAAATTTGTGATGAAAATGAAACAAAACTCCTGTAGAAAAAAGGATACAATGAAAATTAAAGGTTCAATTTAGGAGAAACAGCACGAAATTTGAACAACGAATCAGTGATCTAAAAATGACCAAATTCATGGATCAAACCTTAAAGCACATTATTTCTCCTCCCATCAACCTTAAAAAGTGAAAGAAGCAAACAGAAGGACCACGAAATAGAAAAGCAGCCATAGATGGCATCTTCAGACTACAACTGATGTTTGCCAAAAGGCCGAGAATGGTATAGAATCCTTAGCCTACTTACAAAACATATCTTCAGAGCGGACAGTATGAACATTTATAAAATATAAAAAGAAGATAAGAACGATACATTCAATGAAACTTCAAGTGACTATCATAATCATCGGCCATTTTCAGCTACGTGATTTCACAATGAATTCATTAATTAAACTGAAATCCGGTCACAGGGAAGCATGCATGCCTTAAAAGGGGGAACGGAACATTAAGGGAATAGAAGAAATAAAACCCAGCATCGACAGAATAAGAAAGGGGAAAGCTCATCAGAATGTAGCTCCTGCGGCATTTGTGTCAGACGATTGTATACATTTTCAAGATTCTTCCTTTTTCCTTTTATAACACCCTCAATTCAACATATTTCCATTCTCAATACGAAACCCACTAGTAATCAAAACATGAAATTAAGCAAAAATTCTGCCGTAGAATTAAGTCTTCAGAGAAGGAACTGCACGGTCGGGACAGATCAGGAGGAGAGAGATACATGGATACAGAAACATACCTGGTCCGGAGATGGCCGGACAAAACAGACGCCGGGTGTGCGCAACCAGAGCCACCGTTGATGGGTTTTGGGGTATCGAGGAAGAAGAGGGCAAGTATTGGTATTAGTGTTGTGTAGTTAAATGAGAACGGGCCTAGCCTACCACTGATTATTGTGAATTCACTTAAATTTGCCAATCTGAACTGATTATTTTCCCTTCTCTGTTGATTATTGGGGGTCCTAAAAACTGCTTCTTTATTTGTCGTTGTTACAAAGAACTACACTTGCCACTTTTTAGTTGTTGCACTACTACTACTCCATGTATCAGTTCATTTGTTGGAAAGTGGTCATGATAAAGAGGTGGGTCAATAGTTTTATTAGAATCAATCAAATTGGAGTTATAGAATAGAATGTAACACTCTCATGCGGGCAATTTGCAAGAAATTGAACAAAATATAGAACTGCCTTGTGCACCCTTATGCATTCTCGTCACAAACAGATTTCTTACTTCTCCGGAAAAGAACACACTGCCAAATATCCATCCGCTCACAAGTACCTCCTTTTGTTTCATCAAAATATGTAAAAGGATTATCCCTCCATGTGGACTGTCCTTAACCATTGAAATTAACAGAAGGAAAAAAAAAAATTCAACAATTGATCTATCTAATAAAGCAACGTGAGTTGAATCCGGAAGAGATCAATAAGAAATGACATTTATCACGCTCCTGCAGCAAAGAAAGGCACCAGTGAACCCTGTCTTCAACCTAGTTTTCTCTTGACGAGTCCTTTAAAGAAGTCAAAACTGCAGCAATAACCAGCAATGAATAGTATTAGCAATGACATGCGAGGAGTGGGAGGGTGTGATTATGCAGCAGCAATGCAGAACCTAATAGCTTTGACAGGTCATCATCTCCATCAAGAGAAGGGGGAGATATTTACAGTTTACAGTGAACGGTCATGGGAGACATGCCGGTTCTCTATTCAAAGACTTGACTAAGGACTATTTTACATGTCAATCTCAGATTGGAATCTAGCATAAGACCGCATGAAGCTTGAAACAATCACTCAGTTTTCTTCATGACTGCAAAGATTTACGCGGTACAGCCGGTCAAAAGGAAATCAATTTCGTAGCACATGGGAAACGAAATTTTTGAAACTCGCAAAAAATGAAAAAAAAATCTTCCACCCTTGATTTGATGGCACATTGCACACAATTTAACGTTTTTGCCATTAGGTAACTGAAACAAAATCACATACCTGTTTCCATCTGGATGAAGTTCAAATGTTCGACCGTCTTCTGAGGTAGCTAACAAATAACCAGACACTGATAAACCCTGACATAAAAAGATTTCCAGAGAAGGTAAAAAACACAAAGTGCTAGCTAATACACAAATAAGCAAGTATGTTCGAGATATAAACTCACCTGAATAGTGACCAACTCTTCCATAACTTTGTCTTGATTATCAATTCTCTCTTGCACAATGACTTTTTGTCCACTGCAGAGATAATAAAAAAAATGGTGTAATCTGTGTATCGAGATCACTTTTTTGGTTGACAAATTCGTTTATCTGTTACCAAGGAAATAACTGGACAAAACACAATTTTTTCCATTTTTACAAATAAAGAACTAATGCGGTCTGTAGCATCTTCTACAACTACAAGACTTCTCGAAAGATAGCAAGGCGAGGTATTACCTGTGTAACCATGACTTATAGTACAAATCCTCAAGAGATTGGAATCCTGTGGGATACAGATTCAAAATTTAAGAATCTCAACAGATATATCACTAAGATGAGGAATTATACAAGACCCACATGTGGGATATCGATCAAGAGTGAAGAGGGTTTGCACTAGTATTCACCTTGTTGAGTGAAGATATCATACAGATACTCAAATTTATTAAAGAAAGCTGCCATCACATCTTCTCGCTGTAGTTCACAAGCCACAGGAGTCAGCTTTCGCAAAGCTGCATTCAAGCAGATGGTTGGTTTCTCATTACCAACATTCAAGCCTATTCCTGCATATCAAATAGCAAGTGAAATGAATAAAAGTTCCAACTTTTGCGAAACCTTAAGCAGAGACTCGCCGTGTAACACTACTGGATGTGACAAAAGAAAAAGTTTATAAATAGCTATTGTGAATACACAAGGCGGATCTACTAAAGAAGCCAAAAACAGAGTGAATCAAATTGCGCATATGAGAGAAGTAAGAATGTTGTTTACCAGTACTAACATTAAATTTCTTTGACTTGTATGTTGAAGTGCACAAAACCCCACCTATTTTAAGGCCGTCCAAGTACAAATCATTTGGCCACTTTATTTTAACATCAAGTTGTGCTGTGCCCTGAAAGAGATTCCAACAACACATACATCAAAATATTATAGCTGAATAAATGTTGCTTCACAGAATTCTCGTTATTTTACCAACTTATGCAACAGAACCCATATCATTGATGACTCCTTGCGGTTATTGAAAATAATATGCTCAAGACGCTCCTAAACATATCCTTTTACAGCCATAAATTTGAGCACAAAAACTAATGACTTGCAACATGAAGTACAAGAGTTACCGAATAATAGCAGTGAGTTAAACCGAAATAACTTACATTTTGTTGACAAAGATCCTTTATCGCTTCTGTTACAGCTAGGCTAATCACATATTGTAGAAGTGGGACAACTCTGCCATCTTCCATTTGTATTGTGAAGGAAAACATTAGGCATCCTTTCGGAGATTCCCACACATTTTTTGACCTACCTACATGTTCCCCGCATGGTTACGCAAGTTGACAAGTACAAAACATAAGGGCGCAACGTCGAAACATCATTGTGACAAGCATTCAGATCTTCCTCACATAAACTGTACCTCTGCCTTTCGTCTGTACATCTGCAACACAAGCTGCCCCAACTGGCAAGTCACTAAAATTGCTGTACAACAATTAACAAACTAAAATGAGTCAAAATGTTACATCAGCTAAACAGCCTTTTAGCAACAAGATTTTTTAAAAATTGTGCCTCCAACTTCAGCAAGTTGAAGATATCCAAAATAATCCAAACTTTGATGGTAGTATTAATCTTCAACATGCGAAAGAACATCAAAACTTCAGGCAATCAAAAAGATTGTGCAAAAAGAAGAAACGGCGAAATGAGTCCCTGACGTTCTTCGAAATGATTTATTTCCATCTCATAGAAATTAAATGAAGGAAAAAATGGTACATCATATACTTAAAAAGTGGATATTTTTAACTCCCAAGAATATTCAAACTCTAGCAGCTCACTTCTGATATGAAATTTTTAACACATTACACACATACACACACAAAAAACAACGCGAGAAAAGAACACGCTAAGAAGCTAGTGAAGAAAGGAAAACGACTAACAGGGATACGACGTCGTGAGTGGAACCTAATCTGGGAGAGCAAATTAAGAATCTTCCGAAGCATGAAGTGGAAAGAGCATTCATATAGTCGTTAACCCGAAACTCGCACGGCGGCGTTTCCGTCTCCGAATGCAGTCGCACCGAGAGAGCGGGACTGTTGCCACCGGCTTCGTCGTCGGGAAGCTTCAGACAGTTGCTGGTTTTCAGCGATTGAGCTAATTCAGTCTCCGCCACGGATTTACCGCAAAGCCATAATTCTGTATTCATTTCTGGGGGGAATAAGAAAAGAAAACGAAAGGTTATTATCTACTTTAAATTAACGGAGGGAAAGGGGGTGAGGTTTTGTTCTTACTTGACGATGATGACAGTAGAGAGAATTTCCGAGGGTCAGAAATATGCTTGAGCTGATATTGAAACAGAGGAAATACTTTACCACACACCGCCGAAACCATGCATTCAGTTTCAGTACAGCAAAGAAGAATATCAGTGGCCCGCGAAGCTGCAACCGGCGGCGAGGGGATGGAAATTGGTCCTTCGACGGGAGAGGCACAACGATGACTGGAATCCGGTCACTGGAGTAGTTTCACTGGAGGCACAATTGCACAATTGCTCAAATAGTTTTGGATCTCACTTGGTGATAACCGGAAGCCAATACTGGCGATATGAACGATGAAATTGAATGGTTGTTGATCAGGTTGCAAGCGGAACTTAATATCCAATGTCATTAAGCAAAGGGAAAAACCATCCAATTCAATTAGATGCTTGATGTTAGTTTTATGGTAGTTATTAAAATAAGTGTTCTCTATTGCCAAAAATACTCCAATACAATTTTGAAATTTGTATTGTTTTTAGTACAAATCTCAAACCTCAAACTTAATCGACAAATGAGGACACATATTTCAGGGTCATTCTTAAAGGCGAGTCTTTTTTTTACTTTGCAAAGTATATTACACCGGCCAATGTATAGGGTACTTATTATTATTCAACATGCTTATCACAAATCCACACAAATTTTATAAGGTATTTTGTGAAACTAAAATAAGCAACACCCCTTAGAAGTTGATGAACCAGTATGCATACATGGAATCATTCAAGCTTTTGAAGTGCTCATAATTATGGAATGAATGGAACCATCCTTTTTTACTTTTTAATTTGGATCACATTAAGTATACAATTTTGATCAGAAGGAATGACAGTTCTACTAAGTGTGTTTGGAAATTTTGAATCTTAACTGGTGGCAATCTTAGCCTACCCCCCACTGATGGGCGGTATGATAGCTAATTCATCTTTGTCTTTCACAAAAGTAGTTGTCTCTTCTTGGATGTATTCCTCGTTCAAAGCTAGGACCATACATCCTCTAATCTCTTCCAACCCGGGGAATTGAGCAATCACCTTGTTTAAGCAGTCTCGCGCCGTAGCCCCCGGTGAAACTTCCAATGCCATGTCAGTTAAGCCAGTCAGATCCCTTGCCCGGGCGAAAAACAAAACCTTTATCTCAGCAGATTCAGATGATGCTATTAGAGTACAAGGGTCACTTTGTCTTTCTACTTCTTCCATATCACCAATCAGGCACTCCAAAAGGTTTCCTCTTCCAGGTATGGTTCCAGAAAACCTGCTGTCAATTTGATCCAAGAATAAGTAAAAGTCAATCAAACTGAATATGTAAATCCCCAACCAAACCCTCTATACCATACAGAAGTTCAATCGGACGCCTGCCTGACTCGCACCAAGACTCAAGTCCAAGCAATACTTTTACAAAGAAACTTAAGACAGAGTTCTCATCATAAAACCATAATAATCATTTGCTAGATAATTAAGGAATAAAACCGTAATAATTTACAAAATGGCAGGATTTTTACAGAAGTAGATGCTCATGATCAAACCTATATCTACTGCTCTATGCTACTAATCTAGTTCCAGGTCCCTCAAGTCCTCCACTCTCACCAACATAGCCCATAATCCCAAGTATTCTCATGTAGAAGCTGTACATGGGAAAAGGGGAGGAACAAGCTAATGATTAGTGAAGTCTAATTCGGACCGTATTATCATTACCGGTCCGAAAAAATGCAAGTGCAAGTGCGGATATAAAGAGGAAAAGAGAATTCGTAAAAGAAATAATAACGAGCACTTAATTAGCAAAAAAATGGGCATATCCAAGTCCACCAAACTCATACAGTACAAGAATACAGTGGATCATAGCCAAGAAACTGCCAAAGGCCTATGTGGCCTTAAAAGACTGAATTCACGATTTGATTCCAAAATAAAAGAATGTACAAAGGACAGATTTCAAGTAAGATGGGTGTATCTCTTATCTGATGTGGCCACAGAAGTTTGAACATTACAATATCGTGGTTTTAACCCGGAAAGAATATATTCTGATATTTCTAGTCATAATCTTGGCATAATATAAGTGCACAAGTATTTCCTGGCATGATATACTTGCATAGGTAAAATAATAGTACAAGTATTCTTAGCATAATAAACCTGCACATGTATTTCTTGCATAACATAATAATTGTATATAAATCATCTTTGGCCAAATCTTGGCAAATTCATGACAGGTTCATATAAGCAACTATAAAAGTGCAACATGCGGCTTGTGCTTGAATTATCTTGGCATAGTAATAATACACAAATAACTTTGATGCCACACCGCACACTATCCAGTAATGTTCAAAGGATTATACACATCCGTTGTGAAAAATTACAGAACCGACGAGCAGATAAGTAATAATTATACAATCCAAAAAAAAAACAGAATGAAAACAGTCACAGATATTGTTAGAGGCCAGTCAACACCGCCTCTGTATCTGTAGTCTACAAGTAACTAAGTAGTGTTGTTGCACCAAAGCAACATCAGAATTAAAAGTTTAAAATTGAGGTGATAACCGACTTCCTAGACTAGTGTGTTATAACAATACACTGTAGAGTTGCTAAATACATCTTTTCTTTTTGGTCTTTTTGGCAAATTTATTACGGGTAGGGAAGTACTGAACATCTTTCTTCTAGAGTTTAAATTACAAAGACCCAAATTATACTTTTAGCTCAAGAAAAGCCTCCATCATGATATAATCAAGCAATTCGTTGTTATCCTTATTAACTAGCCAAATAATACTTCTATATGTTCTGGCATTCCAAGTTGCTAACCTTGGGTAAATAGTCACCCCAAAGTGACTCACATACTAATATTGGCATCCTAATTCCTAAAGCATTCTACAGTAACTAATAACCATTAATCTTCTCTCTTTTATGTCATTTTAATGAAGTTTAAGTTATACAATAATAGTTCTCCCGTTCTTTTTCTAGAGAGCTTAAAGGCTCCTAATCCAACACTATCAATTCTACACTTGCATAGTTCTCTACTTGATAGATGCATCATTATTTTGCGGTTGATCATTTCATTTAATTTGCTGTTGATTCTTCCCAGTAAACCCCAAACTAGAACCTCAGTTTTTGCTACCCTTTATTCCTAGCAAACTTTCAAATTATCAACTCACCTTCAGCCTCCCCTGTTCTATTGCCCAACCAACGACTATCCCTTTAAATCTTCATATTCAGCTGTCTTATGAACTTATTAGCGGGCAACAAGACTAACAACAGAAAGAGAAATAACAACATCTTTGCTACAATTTCAAACTTTCATATCAGGAAAACACTAGGCCGAACCCGAAACCGTAAATTTTCAAATAACAACACAGGTCTTCAATTAATAAAAATTCCAAATTCATATATTCAGTATCGCGTTCCTTCAACTTAGAACACGGCTATGGGATGAAGATATGAAAATAAAGCCACTTAATTGTGTTCTTACCTTTCTTCCTCCTTTTTCTTTTTCCTTCCTTTCTCTCGGTCTCTCAGAAGTTTAGCTTCCTCCTCCTTCTTTTCCTTTCGATCCTTCACCTCGCTTTCTATCCCTCTATTTCTTTTTCTTTTTTTTTTTCTTTTTCTGATTCCAAAATAATGGAAGATGATGATGATGGTGGTGATGGATGAAAGTCAATGGGAGTGCTTTGAGAAATGGGGATGGGATGCGGAGGGATTATGTCATGCTCTGGACTTAATTGTAGGAATTAGCAAGTATAGGGACTAAAGGATAATTTTAAAAATAGGGGGATTATAAAAAGTCTGCCTAGGGCTGTAATGAATTTTAATGTGGGATTGGATATTTCCAATTTCTCTCTTTCTTCCCCTTTTTCCCAATTCCCGAACCCTAATCCGCGGATCTCCGGCCATTCCTTCTTCTTTCTGTTTTCTGCCACCTCCAAGGCCCCGGGTCGTAACAGATTATTAGATTGTAAAATTTTGGTCCGATTTTTTTGTATGTGGTGTCGTCCAAATTTTATATTGTACTGTAGATTTGCGCATCATAAACATTTATGTAATATGTTCGACTACTCCTTCCGTTACTTTTTTATAAGAAATATTGGACTAAGTTTTTTACATTTTTAAAGATAGATTTAATGGCTTTTTTCCTTGTTTATTTTCAAAACTAATCAATTCATGAGTCACTTCAACCACTATAATTGATCCATTAAGGTACTAAATTTGTAAAATTAGTTATTACCATGCAATCAAAAGGAATTGAGGGAGTACTTTCGGAGAAAAGAAAAGAAAGAAACACACACACACACACTCACACTCACACACAGATAAGAAGATAATGGCAAATTAAATGTGAATGAATTAACCAAACTAAATATGATCATGTTATGATTTTGAAGCCAAATTTGTGTCGACTGCCAAGAGCAAAAGTAAGTACTTAGATTGTTTGGCAATAAATGATACCAAAAACAACACAGGCCCTCAAAGTACATTTATTTTGTAAGGAACAAAAGGCAAGTAAATAAAAAGTAATGGAACAAACAGATGCGCGCTCATCGCACCAGGGAGCCGCCTTCATCGGCTAGATCAATATGATTAACTATCATCAGCGACCAAAAAATTAGAAGCCAAATCCTGGAGCTCTCCTTAATGCCATCATGTCACGTAAACGCTGGTACTGTCCAAAAAGAAAAGAAGAAAAATAATGATTAAATTCATCAATTAATCAATCATTTACACGATGAAACTCGAAATGATTGGAGACTATATTTTTATCTATTCAATCAGCAATCAGATAGTACTGAAAAATGAAAAAACTCGACTTACGTCATTGTGGAGGATGAGATTTTGACGGAGCATGGTGTGATAAAACTGCTGCCTGGATTGTTCCTCGGGTGTCAATGCGATTCCCAGACAATTGGAGCAGTATGGATTTGCAACTGCTTCCCTCAGCATCCTGTTCTCCGTTCCCAGTCTTTCACTCTCCTCTTTCAATGTCTCGTTCTCCACTTTTTCTTGTTGTGTCTACAAACATATATATATATATATATATATATATATATATATATATTGGTGTCGTAAATCGTCAAATGTGATAAATTAGGATCATAAAACATACATTGATTATTCCGTACTAGTAATACTTAGTGTGCAAAAATGATCGATCCATGTGAGAGTAGTTAATTAGTTTAGATAGATAGTGTACCTTAAATTGGGTTCTTCTGTTTTGGAACCAAAATTTAATTTGTCTAGTGGTCAGCCCCAAATCCCTACTCAGTTGTTCACGTTGAGTTTCATCTGGATTTTGAGACTCTCTGAAAAACCTTCATTCATTAATTCAGCACTATTAATTAACAATTTAACTGGTTCTCACGTGAGTATATATGAATAATTTTAAACGTACAGTATTTATTTATGCATATTTTATTTTTTTTAAAAAAAAGAGGTGAATTTTATGATATGATGAATCAACTCACGTCTCAAGAACTTGGATTTGGTCGGGAGAGTGCCTAAAATATGGCCTTTTACGTTTTTCCCCCGAAGAACCATACGAAACTTCATCATCAACACCATACCCACTCAATTCATCTCCAGAATCCATTTCTGCTTGTGAGTTAGTACTAAAAAGAAATACAAAAGGGTTAACAATTAATAGATCAAGAATATAAATCCCTCAAAACTTAACATATGTGCACAAATAGTTCGTGCTTAGGGGAAAAAAAAAAACCAAATATGTGATGCGAAGAGGGGAAAAAAGTTATGCTACAAACTTCCAAACGTCATAAAAAATGCGGAGGGGAGACTAAATGAATGAAATTCAGCAGATTAACTAACAGGGAGGAACTAAATCAACCTTAATTAGACTGAATTGGTTGAAATTGGTACTAAATCAACCTTTTACTTATAGGCACTGTCTTGGGGAGAGGTATTCGCGGAAATTTAGTAAGCCCCCAGCCAACAACCCCAAATCTGCAAATTATGGAGCCAATTTAAAGAGTTTCGATTACGGTAATAATTGCAATTAAGTAACCTATAAGTACGATACAGAAAAAAAAAAAAAAGCGTACAAATTTTTGTCAAATCCGATACAACTAACCGATTCGTATTAAAATTTAGTGTTTTCGTTACATTTCTAGGATACTAACAACACTGACTTATACTACTTTTGACTTATCCTTTTATTATTTTCTCTTTTTCTTTTTCTTTTTCCGGTTTCGATTGCATCAACATTGTTATTTGAAGTAGCTGTGGATTTACTCGGTAACCATCGTAGCAATGGAGAATTCTTTTGTCAATTATGTAAAACATATTTTTGTTTTTGTATCTGCAAATTTAGGAGAAACTGCATGACATTGTTACTTCCAGGTTAACTTGCGAACATCTTAATATTTTGATATTATCTTAAAGGTGTATTCATCACAAAATAATGTACTTTAACATGTTCTTTCTCTCCATGAAAACTATATTTTAACAAGTTTCTTCTTCCTTCTTCTGTAGTAGTAGTAGTAGTATGTGTATATGTGTGTGTGTGTGTGTGTCCCTTATTGATTACATATTCTTAGTTTATTAATTACCATCGCCACCATTAATCATTTTGTACTTTACATTATAAAGTACATTCAGTTTACATTGTAAAGTACATTCACTTTTATCAGTTAACACGCAACTAAATTATTAAGTACATTCATGATCGGAACATGTTTGAATTATCACAATATTAAAGCCAAAAGTTGATTTGAAGCACAGAATATTAAAAAATAAATTATCAAAATACAACGTCCTTAAAAAATGAACGGTACTGAAATTGTATTTCTTATATAAATCATATTTCACAAAATAGAAATATTATTTAATAGTCTCTAGTCTCTACAATGGGAGCACTGTCAATTATCTCTAAAATTTGGTGACTGCAAGTTCCAAGTATATTGCTATGGTGGTAGCTTCTACTCAAAATTTTTAGTACGTTTCTACCTGATATGCATATCACCTCAATATTTTTTCATTTCATTTTTAAGTGCTGCCGCGATTTTGTACTTCATTTCTTTTGTTATATAATCTTTCTATCAAAAGATAATGTTCTGTTTAAATTTTCACTTTTAGTATAATTTAAATTATACAATATTTTAAAATGGAAGAAGTAGTATATTTAGGTATAAGATCAAATATTAATCTGGCCACCAAATCATAAACTGTCAATCAAATCCGAATGCACACCATTATAATAACGACAGACTAGAGATGGTTTTCTTTTGACATTAAAAAGAATGGAGATAATGATAAATTGATTCCATTTCCGATTATTACTTTGTTACGTGAAAAAAGAAAATAAAAATTACTTTTAATTAGTAATGAGAAAACCCATGCCAAGTTGCCAACTAGTGGTTAGTTCAGTATGTCTTTCAATTTCAAAATTTATTAATTAGAAAGGACAAAACAAAATATCAATTATTTAAATCAAGTTGAAACATTGATATGTCGTAATGGACAATTTCACCCTTATGTCGATGAATAGTTGCTACTTTGATTATTTAAGTGGAAAAGAAATGAGTTCAATGACAAAAATGCTCTTTGAAAAATAAATTTTGAGAATTGTTATTTTACAATCAATCTTCCACACTTTTTACCCTTTTTGAAACAAGCTAATTGTCATCCAATGTATTTGTTATTAAAGGCCACACATATTTCTAAGTCGATAAATCTTTTTTTTTTATATATATATAAGTTTGACATTTTTTATCGATTCTAACCGTTTATAGACATGCAAATTCTATCCACCACTGCTCGCGCAGAGGCTTCTCTCTAAGACGGAACGCTCCCCTACCGATATATTTTTACATCCCACAGCTTCGGCAGATCGCTTAGCCCCGGTCATCTTCGGCGCAAGAGCGCTCAATCAGTGAGCTATTACGCACTCTTTCAAGGGTGGCTGCTTATATAGTTCTTAGTGATTTTTGTCCTTCTTCGAAAATTAAAGAAAGTTCAGAAGTATAATAATAAATTTAATTTCTGAATTTTTTTTATTTAAAGTATTACTATAATTACCTTGATTTTTTAGTCATTTAATATCAATAAACCATTGACCACGAGTTTATGGCAATCAAGCGGGATTTTGTCCTTATGAAAAAACTCGTGGAGAGATTAGCCTTTGGGACATAATTTAGGAGACGGGGGATTTTGTCCATCTTATAATTATACAACGAATAAAATTTAAAACCAAATTTGATACAATAAACGTAATTTAATATCATTTTCGGATAATTCCATTTGATATGTATAAACTAATAAATACCAATTCACCGTCCTAAAGCATTCAATATTTGATTTTTTATGATGTTCATTTTTCGTTAGTTCCCTTTTGAGTTTCATATATATTTTGGTCTTTTATAGACTTTTGAGATTGTTCTATCAAGTATTATTTGTAAAGTACTTAATGTTGTTGAACTATATCAAAATTTTCATTTCAAATTTTTCGTGACTCTTTTTGTTTGTAGTTTCACCATCTATTTAAGATAACTATATTCTTTAGGTTAAAACATTTTTGTGGTGATGTGATTATATTAGAAATTAAGTAATGGTTTTCCTGAAAATATAAAATTACTTCTTAAATATTTGACTTTGAGGTAAAAATGGAAATCAAATTACTTTTTTATTGAATGATTTCTAAAAAACAATATAATCATGATTTATAATATGCATTTAGTTCAATTCTAAGAATATATGCGTTTCAGTCATTATATTTTTAAAATATACGAGATTTGATTTCAATTGTTGAAAATAATTTTTTTATATACTAATATCCCTAAATAAGTAGTAGATTAGACAGCTCATCATATTAAATTGTATTTAGAAAAAAAAACTTTGATATATATATATATATATATATATTCCTAAACAAGTACTTCACGTGTCCCAAAATTATTGTCTAGTCTGGATTTTCACTTTTAGTTCAAGTTGTACTAAAAATGAAAATTTAAACTGGACAATAATTTTGTTACAGAGGGAGTAGCAGATTAGACAGTTGATTATGTTAATTTTTATCTAGAAAAAAAATATATGACCAACTTAGTCTAACTGCTTGATGTATTGGATCGATTTAACTATAATTCACAATTAAACCCGAGCATGAGTATGTAATATTGTTGAGAGAGATTTAATCTATCGAAAGAGACCTATTCAATTGGAGTTCGAATTAGACTTCGGACACCGGGTGGTAGTATACCAAAAAACGAAAAAAAAAACATATAATACTCTTGAGTTCGGACACCGGGTGTGTGACATAAAAAACATGAAAAAAAATCATATAACACTTTTCGTGGGTTGTCCTAGTGGATAAGAACAAAGCCACTCAACCTGAAGGTCACATGTTTGAGTCACATCATGAGTACTTTAAAGTGTTTTTATTGCAGAGAGTATTGTGACAAGGCTTAGTCACCCTCTCACTCCATAGAGATTCTGATTTCTCGAAAAAAATGCAGTTGAAGTCCAGTTTGGATGGCTGGCGCAGTCAGACCCCTGAACTCTGAAGCAAATTGAAGATCTATACATCTTTGAGCAACAACAGAAATACTAGTAATTTAAAATGTTATTTGGGTCATGCGCCTCATAGCATTCAATAGATTTTGACACATATATTTACTGAGCCCATAAAAATTAATCTAATAAATGATCAGTTGAACTCGAAATAAATTTTCTTAGTAAAATTTAACTTGCTGGCTGATTTGTCTAATTTTTACGAAATTAAAATTCAAAGGACAAAACGCACTTTTGGTCCATAAACTATGGGGAGCCACAACTTTTAGTCACCATTATTTTTTTATTGATAAAATTGTTCACCATCTTTTCGTTTATTCAATAGTTTTAGTTAATTTAACGGTCAATTCTTTTCTCCGTTAAATTTTTTATTTTTTATTAATTTTTTTACTGAATTGGAACCCGAAATGCATTTTCAAACAACAAAACCAGTCCCCTAAATTTTTGAATATTATGTGAAAGTGACAAAAATTGTTTAAGAAAAAAGATATTAGGGAACTGATTTTGTTGTTTGAAAATGTATTACGGGTCCCAATTCAGTAAAATATTAATAAAAAATAAAAAATTTAACTACAAAAAGAGTTGACCGTTAAATTGAAACTGTTGAATAAACGAAAAGATGATAACTAATTTTGTCTGTAAAAAATTAATGATGATTAAAAATTGTGACTCTAAAATTTAGAGACCAAAATCATCGGGAGGATAAGCTACGCGCAGTGCGACAAACTTTTCCAAAACTATGTAGACCGACGTGTTCCTTTTTCTACTTGTCGCCCCAATTTGAATTTGACCCATTTCATTCATTATTATTCGCTCCTCCACCGTTCAATTCAGTTATGCTACGTTTTCTTTCTCAGGTCACAAAAGGACCCAATAAACGATTTTTGATACCGATTAGTTTTATTTGGGTTCGATAAAATAGAATTCAATTTTATCTCTGTCCGTTTCCATTATTTAAATTATTCAATTTGATATTTTAATGGGTACTTTTTTTTTTTTTTTTTTGGACATTGCAATTGATTTGATTATATTTTCACTAATTATCTCATTTGAGAGCATGAATTGTCAAGAATAGGTATTAGAATAATCAGGATTTATTATTATTATTATTACATTCAGTAAAATATAAATTGAAAATTGTTGTAGATGATGTTTTTTTGATTTGTCAAGCAATTAAAAAAAAAATTGAAAGGAGAAGGAAAAAAGCTGACGTGGAAAAAGAAGAGGTGACATGGCATGCGCCGTCTTGAGAAACACACAAGAAGATCGTGCGCGGGAACGTGTATGTAAGCAGAACGGCCATGGCGCGCCACGTCGGACTCTTCCCTCTCCCAAGACACTTCCTTCTTCTTATAATTCCTAACACGTTTTTTTTGTAATTCAATTCCTACACCCATTAATTCCTTCTTATTGAGTTCTTTCTTCGTTTCTTCCTCCATCTTTGCCTCTCCTTTGTTTTTCTTTTCTTTCGAAATTGTTCAATTCTATTCTGCAAAAGGGAGCACCGATAATGGCGTCCTTGCGTCTGAAATCGGTGCAGTATCATTTGGGAGTAATTCGGGACTTGGGATTTGTTGGTGGTCGGCGGAGGCGGCGTGGGGTAGAGGGTTTTGTCAATTATGCTCCGCAGACTTATGGGTCGTCGTCCCCTCGCTTGGTTGTTGTGAATAAGAAGAATGCGCGGACTGATTTGGATGGTTCCTCTTCTTCTGCTTCTGGGGCTTCTTGTTCTTCTTCGTCCGTGTTTGAAGATGATGGTGATCATCATAATTGGTCCAAATTGGGATCATTGGGAGCTATGATTAATAGAGAAAGGGATCGTGATGTTGTGATTGACGACGGCAAGCTTGATACCTGGGTTAAGGAATCTGTTGTCGAGGTCAGTTTCTTTGTTGCCATTTTCACTTTCATCATTTGCATAAATACTCAATCTAACTATTTTTCCTTCTTCTAGCTTCTAGATTTTGAAATGGTTTCTTTCTATATTAGTTCGTTTTCCCTATTAATTTGTCCGAGACCGTCATTTGTATCTGTTCTTCTCTACCTTTATCTAGGAAGGAATACATTATAGGATCAGTGACTTTGTGCTTTTTACTTTTGCCTAGCGGTAGTTGTTGTTCCCAATGTTGATTATCCTTTTCACAATTATGAAATGAATTTCCGTGACAGTATATGAGAATCTTTAGTGATATGTTATAGTCTGTGTTAGAATCAAGAGTTTAGGTATCAGGGAATGAATAAATGAATTTTGTCTGGGTAAACATAAGGAGAATATGTAAGACTGTTTTTTCACGAGGACGAGCTCAGAAAGTTATCTGTTGAATTTTCTCTAGGAATTTGAAGTAAATCGTGAAAAACTGAAAGTAGAAATATTATCAGGGTGCTTTTTGTGATTCTAGTTCTCGTTCACTGTATATCAGCACGTTGGATCATGGCATATTTGGGCTATGTTTTCTTAAGCTTGTATGGCATTGTCGTTTGATTAGTCGCACGATGACTCAGTTTTAGTCTGATGAAGTCTTCATTATTCTGATCTTATGTTTCTTGGGTTTTGGTTCAGATCTTGAATAACCTGGAGGAAGCACCTTTCCTCGTGCACATATACACTGACAGTGAGGAGGGATCAGGTTCAGCAGGATCTGCTTCTTCTTCTGGCAAGACTAGATTAGTTAAAGAGAAGGCGACTGCAGAGAGCTGGCCGAGTATCAAAGGAAGATGGGGCGGAAATGACCCTACACCAACCGGTATTATCTTGGTGGAAGAAATGAAAAACAGTGAAGAATCTGTGTCGGAAACATCATGTTCTTCTTCTTCATCGACCAGAGTATGGGGAATACTAATCCAAGGGAAAGGGGTAAGTTGCCCTGCTTGTTACATCCTAAAGACTTGCAGAGTGAGGTCGGTTTTAGGTTGCTGCACTCATTTCTGCTTAATGAGAGTGGGTTGCTTCTTTGAAAGTGTAGATATTCAGCTCAAGAATTTGTGGCTGGTGTAGAAAACAAATTCTGGACATTAAATATTCTTTACCTATTGTGATTCTTGATCATTTGAGTATGATCAGTTTGATCAAATGCCCATGTTCAAAGAAGGATCATTATTCATTTAGTCATCTACAAATGTATAGATTGTCTTCCATAATGAAAGCTATTAAAAAGTTGTAAGTCATCTTCTGTTCCTTTTTTGAAGACTTAGAATTTGGTTGTTCAGTTATATTGTTGGTTACTTGGTGAGTTTATCTTGCAAGCAACTTCGCAATTTAGTCATCTAAGTTTCGAAGCAATCTCTTATATGAAATGTAATCTTTTCCTCTTCTGGTTCTTCCACATCATGGTGATTGTGAAATGACCAATGATGATGGACCGATTACACACAGTTTTAAGCTGCCCTGCCTGTTACATCTTAAAAGACTTGCAGAGTGAAGTCTGTTTTAGGTTGCTGCTCCCATTTTTTTCATCAGGTTCTGCTTAATGAGAGTGGGTTGCATCTTTGACAGTGTAGATATGCAGCTCAAGAATTTGTGGCTGGTGTAGAAAACAAATTCAGGACACTCAATATTCTTTATCTATTGTGATCCTTGATTATTTGAGTATGATCTGCTTGATCAAATGTCAATGTTCAAAGGAGTATCATTACTTATTTAGTCAGGTACAAATGTATAGTTTGTTCTTCCGTAATAAAAAGCTATTAAAAAGATGTTAGTCATCTTCTGGCCCTTTCTTTGAAAACTTTGATAGTTCAGTTTTTTTGTTGGTTACTTGGTGAGTTAATCGTGCAAGCAACTTCAGCATTTAATCATCTAAGGTTCATAGAAATCTCTTATACGGAAAGTAATCTTTTCCCCTTTCCAATTCTGGTTCTTTTTCATGGTGGTGATTGTGAAATGACCAATGATGATGGACCAATCACACAGTTTTAATCAGCAAAAGGTGGGGGTAGAAGCTTACACTCTTATTATAGTACATGATCTTTTCTTACTTCCGGTGCTACACAACATTTTATACTTAAACAGGAAAATTGAAGTCCAAAACTCCTCTCCACGGATGTGTGCTCTTGTTTTGTTCTGTAACAAGCACAGGGAATAATATATTAGTCCTTGGTAAGAAACTTAGTCCATTGTAAGCCAACCGCACAAGGTGAGTATGGCTAAAATGGAACTTAAGTTTGCAAACCAAGTATATTTGGAGAAGTTTTAGGTAAAACATTTTGCAACCTAAAGTAACAGTTCAATTCCCAGAAGAAGTACACAATCAAAATCCACAAACCACATACATACCCCACCGTGTTGAACAACTTTGAATAGACTCTATATCATTCTGTGAAAAATCAGCTGATATCATGTAACCACGATTTCGAGAACAAACAAACAGATATAGATACACACATATCCAGTTCTTAAGAACAGAACAACTAAATGCATCCAACACAAACTATGAGTTTCAAGCCTATTTTGCTCATCTTATTGCTGTACCAACAACTTCTTTTACCACGTGCAGGGAAATTGACTACTTGGATCATTTGTTGACTACTAAACAATTCTACAAGATAACCCGTAAATCCGAATTGAAATGCTCCCTACAGGGGGAACTTACTGTCTTTCACTTGTATGTATAGTATTGCCTTGTATTTTTCTACATAAGACTACTCCCCTATATATTATGATCTATACCCATAAAATAAAGGTACTGAAAAAAATGGGTGTCCAATCCAAAACATACGGGAAGCTTTATTCAAACGTGGCCTTATTGTGAGACGCGGCAAGATTGAAACACACTGCTGCTGCAGTTATTATTATACACACCAGAATCTCAAGACTGGATCTTTCTTCTGGTATTCAAAAAAAAAGTGGAAATGTAAAAATACAAGATCTTGAATTCTTGATCTATTTGCAAGGCGGTAATGGAGGGCCACACAAGCAATCATTCCCAGCAAATGCAGAGGCTGGAAACTTAGTGCTGGGGAGCTGACCACACAGATGATTGTAACTGACATTCAGGGACTGAAGCCCTGAAACTGTGCTGGGAACTTTCCCTTTCACCAAATTCCTGGACAAATCAAGAAACTTGAGGGTTTTTGGTAACCTCAAAGTCCCCAAATCAAACTGCAGCTTATTCCCCGAGGCATAGAACCCTACCAAGTACTCTGTACTGTTAAGAATCTTGAACGGACTTCCCGTGATTTCATTCTCCGAGAGATCAATGTAATCGTAGAAGTAGGTTTCTGATGGTTTCCAGTCGTCCAACTTGAGCTTGAGCCCACATTTTGCTAGCTTCAGGGAATAGATAATCGGAGAAGAAGTAATCCAGGGCGGGATGTTGACTAAATGGAACTGATTATAAGAGAGGTCGATGGATTCGATTCCTTTGACATACAAGGTGGGAAATGGATCAACTAGATGGTTGTGAGAAAGATCCAGGTTGAAAATCTTGGTTAAATTGGCGAATGTTTTGGGTACAGTCCCGGAGAAATTGTTCCAGGACAAGTCCAAGGTGTCCAAGGCCCGGAAATTTCCAAGGAAATCAGGGATTTTACCGGTTAAACGATTGTGACCCAACTCCAAGTACCTGAGGTTGGGAAAAAGTGTGGATACGCTGGGGGGTATAGTTCCGGTGAGCTGATTGGCTCTGAGGTCGAGAGAGATGAGGTTCCTGAAAGTGGAGAAGAAATCAGGGATGGTTCCAGTGAGCTGGTTGTGATCAAGCATGAGTAAGGTCAAATCCCGGAGTGCCCGGATGGAAACTGGGATGGTTCCGGTGAAAAGGTTTTGGCCGAGCTTGAGCTGACCTAACTGAGTTAGCTTGCCGATGGAGGAGGGAATCCGGCCGGTGAAACGGTTACCCTGGAGACTAAAAGCTTGGAGTTGGGTCATGTTGCCAATGGATTCGGGTAAGGGACCGGACAGGCGGTTGTTCTCGATGTAAACAAAGGCTAATCGAGGAAGACGGAAGAAGAAATCAGGGAAAGGGCCAGATAAGTTGCGGAGATCGGAGAAGTAGATGCCGGTGAGGTAGTGAAGTTTGGAGAGGGAAGGGGAGATGGTACCAGATAAAATGGATCGGGGGTTGTCGGGTTGGGCGTAGAGGGAGATGGAGGTGACCCGATTAGTATTATTAACACCAGAAGGATTGCAGGTGATGCCATTCCAGGTGCAGCAGTCGGTGCCGGATTTCCAGGATAGGAGGATGCCGGAAGGGTCGGAGGTGATGCCGGACTTGAAGGCGAGAAGGCCGGCCAGGTCGTCGGGGTAGCATTTGGCAGCGAAGGAGAAGGTAGCAGTGAGGGAGAGGAGGAAGAAGAAGCAGAAGAAAGCAGCAGACTTTGTGGAGGATGGCAACATTTCTGATGTTGTAGCCCCTGTTACTGCAAAGTGTAAGGGGGATTTGGATGAATTGATCCTGTTATGTGGTGGACGCTAGAAACGTCTGAAATGAAAGGGTAAAGTGGAGGATGATGGAATGAATGGGAAGGGAATGGGGGGAGTCCATTGATTGATGAAAGGGGTGAGTCAAATTTATATATAGTTTTGGTTATAAGCCATCATGATGATTAGGCCACTTTCCAGTTTCGTCCTCCTACAGGCGACAGGAAATAGATAGAGAGATAGATTGGATGCATTGATTAATGAAAGCCAGCGCATGTGGTGTGGGGGTTGAATAGTCAAAAGAGGAGCAGATTATGGAAGTTCCTACTTCCCTACGCCTCTCTCTCTTTTTATTCCTTTACCCCGCGCTAGCATTTAATGGGGGAGAGAGAGAATTCGTGGTCAAAGTCAAGTGTGTCGGCTTGCTGCTGCTGACTCGTTGACCCAGCCCATTCACCCATTTGGATTGGATGTGGTGGATTGGTTTTAGGATCCAAAGGTGAATGATTCCCCCCACTGGAGCCCAACTATTATATATTATTGGTTGGCCCATCAGTTATATGTTATGTTGCATCATTTGATTTGATTTAATGATCATCATCAAATTACAGCAGCCTGCAACAAGATAGTATGATCACCCAAAATTATATATATAATATATAAAGGGAGGAGGAAGCAGAGTTGATTAATTACCAGAAAGAAAGAAAGAAAGAAAGAAAGACAGACAGTGTATTTGAGAATTCATGTCATGGTGGATCATAAATTACAGTTGCATATCGGCTGATGTTTCTTTTCTTTTCTTCATGTCAGACCCAAGCTGCAGGAGGAGGAAGACTGAGGCATTTCTAGAATGAATTAAAAAGCCAGATTTTGTTTGTATGGAGTATTGGAACACAAAACAAACACAACAGATTTTGACATGGAAGACCCGTACGTAGTAACTACTTTTGTTTAGGATGTAACTGTATTACTCCGTATATATAGTTGTAATTAATAAGGGCAACTAGTGGAGTATACTATATTTTATCCCCCTAAGGAGTAAGTATTCATCATAAATGTTGGGTAGGATGATTGTGCCACTTACAGCCGACACCATACCATACACCCGCACTACACTCCCAACATTAACAACCCACAATCACCACACTCACACCACAACTTCACAAAATTTATAAGCAACCTCCTCCCATTCTATTCATCAATTTCGGCATTCCACTAATTAAGACCTTCAAACAATAAATACATTTTGTTTTATTGTATACATCTAAAACAGTAAACATAGAATAATACACTTTGTTTTATTGTAATACATATATTATTCTATATAAAATAACTCTTACCAATTTAATAGTTTTTTTTATTTTTTTTTTCCTTACATAAAGATAAAGGACTTACCCAAATAGACTCTGTTCATAAATTCTCAACCAAACATAACGTAAATCAATCATAACATTACACTCATCTTTGATAGACTTCAAAACTTTAGGAAGTTCATAATACCTGTACAAGTTTCAATCTTTTATAACAAAGTAACATCTCTCTCAATCTTGTATCTCTTCCACTTGTATAAAAAAAATGTGGACACTTTCGCACACTTTTCTTAAGGGACTACACTACAATTATACTACAAACTACTAATTTTATTTAGTTAATCACTTTATTACTAGTAATTAGAAAGAAGACAAAATTAAAAAAAGGAAAAAGAAAAAACAATCCATTAATGATGCCTTTTCCTTCACTTCATCTTCTTCCTCCCGTCCCCCACCTCTTCACCTAAGACGATTAACGATCAACGATCATCGATCATCACTTAAAAGGTGCGGGTCCCCGTCACAACCCCGCCCGGATCATTCCCAATTCTCTAATTCTCCGGCACTCCGGCCTTCACCTTCAATCCCCGGCCAATTTCCTCCTCCCCCAATATTTTTAATTTCCCAATCATGTCGTTGAATATGAAAACCTTGACCCAGGCCTTCGCCAAGGCCTCCGTGTTGATCGAGAAGACGGTGCAGACCACCGTTCAGGAGGTCACCGGCCTTCCCAAGCCTCTCCAGGACTACGACTTGTCCGACCAGATCGGCTCCGCCGGCCCTGGCCTTGTCTGGAAGCTCTACTCCGCTAAAGCACGAGACGGCCACGCCGTCTACCCTAACGTCTGTGTTTGGGTCTTAGACAAAAAAGCCCTATCCGACGCTAGGCAGCGTGCCGGCCTCTCCAAGGCCGCCGAAGATTCCTTCTTGGATATACTTCGTGCAGACGCCGCCCGACTTGTGAGGCTTCGGCATCCTGGCGTCGTCCATGTGGTGAATGCGCTAGATGAGAGCAAGAATGCTATGGCCATGGTTACTGAACCTCTTTTTGCATCGGCTGCCAATGCCTTGGGGAATTTGGAGAATATTGAGAAAGTTCCTAAGGAGCTCAAGGGAATGGTACGATCCAGTTACTATCTTGTCTTCTGTGCATTTATTCTTTCTATAAATTACTATTTGCTTTCGAAGCCTTTTGATTCTTTTTTCACTTCGAATCAGTGTGTTAGTTTATGATTTTCACAATGGCTGTCCGTAATTTCAATAGTCAATGAGTTGAATTTCAACTAGTTTTGCTGCATATACTAGAAGAGTTGTGGACAGTTTTTAAAATTGGAACACTTGATTTTTCTTCAGATCAACATTGTTCTATCATTCCTACAATGAACATCAACGATTTGAAGCCATTTCAATCTTTGATAAGCTCAAATTCAGCTGGTTGAGCTGTAGCATATAGGTACAAGGTTAACTTGAAACTTATGACTAAACAGTATTTGGATAGTCAGACCTTCTTATTTATGGCAGCTGTTATAAATGCCAACTTTGTTTTTCGGTTTATTCACTCAAGATGTGTAGCTTATCGAGTTTTCTTGAAGCATATATCATTATCCTTAATGGGTTATATTGTTAATTTGAAGTCATCTTGGTCTTTCTGGATTCTAATTTGGGGATAGTTGGGTTGGTTATTTTGTGATTTTTGCCTGAACTAGTATTTATAAAGCTTTAATTCATTTAATTAATGTAGGTCCGTTGAAAGTGTGTGAGTGGATTCTGGAGTTTGAAGTTCTGGCATGTTCTTTACTCAACAATGTCAGTTGAATTTCAGTTTTCTTTCAACTAGAATATCTGCTTACAACTTTTTGACAATGCTTTTGGTTCCCATGACAATATCTGAGTTACAAAAGGTTTTTCTTCAATAGTCTTGCACACATGTTGCATTTTAGATTTTTTTTTTAAAAAAAATAAAAGTAGTGCCTGGTTAACTTATGAGAACGGCATTTATCTACTAATACTCACGTGTCGTTAACCTTATGGTTAAGATTCCAATCGTCTTTTTGTAAGAGTGTTCTAGGGTCCTTTTTTTTTGTCATTATTTTTTATGGTGAGTATATTGCTGCAAATGTTCGCTAGTCGAATTTTCAATCCTTTCATTTAATGCAGGAGATGGGATTATTGGAGGTGAAGCATGGACTGCTGCAGATTGCCGAAACTTTGGATTTTCTCCACAATAATGCTCGTCTTATCCATCGGTCTATATCACCTGAGGTTTGATTTTCTTCTCACTATGCTGTTTTTGATGTTGTGGTATACATTATTTTGTTTCTTTGTTTTGCACCAAGTGAATCTGTCTTTCTTTTTAGTTTATTTATTTTTTCTTGCTAGTATATTTCAAGCATGAACATGGAAACGAAATGTAATGAAGGTGGTGTAATTAGTGACCCTGCAAAATTTGTTCACTCTTATGTCAAGTTCTGTTCCTGGCAATTTCAAATCAGAGAGTATGGCAGTTGCTTTAGTTGTTGTCATCATTCATCGGTCTTGTCAATACTAGTTGAAATTGGAGCATAACAACTTCTGATTGCCATTGATTTAGACTCTACTGCAATCCCCCTCTTCTTTTGAGGAGAACGAAGGAGTTTTATTTTTGAAGTATGTTGCTTTTGCACTTTTCTGTGTTACCCAGAAAGATTTGTTTTCTACAGGGGATGTACATTTACAAGTTTATTTAACTTTTCAGGCAATTCTAATCACATCCAATGGAGCTTGGAAGCTTGGGGGATTTGGTTTTACAATACCAACAGATCAGTCGACCACTGATTCTTCTAATGTTCAGGCTTTCCATTATGCTGTAAGTTGTAGTTTTCTTATGGGTGCTTCAAAAGCCATCACCCCCTTTTGTTTTCTATCTTTATACTTCCCAATTTCTAAGCTTGGCTATTTTAGTAGAGAATCAAATGTAGCCCAGTGGTTAGGATAGAGGGGTCTCTTGGAGTAGACCCTGGGCGGGATTGATTCTCCTGGGAGAGGGGATCTTCCCACGTCGATTCCCCTGTCCATTAGGTGTGGTTTTTTTTTTTTGGTTTTTTTTTTTTTGGAAAAAAAACAAAGAAAATTTAACTATTTTAGTTTTATGATGTTTGCTGCCATCTAGTTTTATCCTGAAAGCTCTCAGCCATGGGCACAAACCCAAGTGGAAAACGTAGTTGCTAGATAATGCATATCCCTTTTCATTGTATGTTCAACTTATGCATCAGTTTGTTTCTTAAGCATTATTTTTCAAATGATTTCAGACAATAGTAATTTGATCTAGTTTTCTATTTTGTTGTCTGATAGGAGTATGATGTTGAAGATTCCATTCTTCCCCTTCAGCCGGCACTTGATTACACAGCTCCTGAACTAGTTCGAAGTAAATCATCTTCAGTTGGAACTGCTTCTGACATTTTCAGCTTTGCATGTCTTGCTTACCACTTGGTTGCTCGGAAACCTCTGTTTAACTGTAACAACAATGTCAAAATGGTATTTACTTTATTTGCACCTCTATGGTTCAGTGTGTCTCTCTATGTAGCTATGACCTTGTGAGTACTTACATTCTACTTGATTTTGTATTGTTATGTACTGCAGTACATGAATTCTTTGACATACTTGTCCAGCGATGCTTTTGCCTCCATTCCCCCAGACTTGGTGCCAGACTTGCAAAGAATGCTCTCTTCGAATGAGTCCTTGCGGCCAACAGCTCTTGACTTTACAGGTTACATAGCCTAACAAATATTTATGAACATAATCACTGGGGAAACTTGCTTTCCAGAGTTTCCTACTGTTTTTTTCTTTGTCCCGTTGGGGTTGATGTGATTAACGAAATTTACTCATTTTATATGCAGCTTCACCATTTTTCCGTGACGACACTAGGCTGCGTGCACTTCGGTTTCTGGACCACATGCTTGTATGTTTAAGTTTAGATCTGCACAATAAGCCTAGTACAACAATTGTTTTGTGCCAAATCTCATGGAGATGGAGTTGTACATTTTTCTTACTGGCACTCTGGTTGCTTGCAGGAAAGAGATAACATGCAGAAGTCCGAGTTCTTAAAAGCATTATCAGACATGTGGAAGGATTTTGATTCCCGTGTATTGCGTTACAAGGTCTGTATCTATTTTTCCATTGATGTTTTGGTTTGTGTAACTCCCCCATTGATGATTTCTCGCTGTCATGTCAAATGAGATTGTTGAACACGGCAGTTTCTTCTGATACTGCTTTTATATTAGTCTAATGTGGTTATGACCTCGGTAAATTTTGCGGTAGCATGTGATGAAATGAGTTATTTTGATGATATTCTGATAGGTTCTTCCACCCCTTTGTGCTGAGCTTCGGAATCTGGTTATGCAGCCAATGATTCTTCCTATGGTTCTTACAATAGCAGAGTCTCAGGTACGTCTCTTATTTGTAAAATGAGCGATGGACGAATCCTTGAATCCTTGACTTTAACAGTTTTTTCGTTAACCCAATTTATGGAGATGAGAGTGTTCCTGTGAGATCATTTACTAACGTTAAGAACTTTGCAGGATAAAAATGATTTTGAGCTCTCAACTCTTCCAGCTCTAGTTCCTGTCCTAAATGGTGCTGCTGGTGAGACACTGTTGCTACTTGTAAAGCATGCGGAGCTTATTATCAGTAAGGTATAAGGTTTGGGTTTGACTTCATAGTTATGTTAGCAATGGCTTTCCTATCTTCTGTGTTATTTTGTTGGTTTGATGTTCTTCGATTTTCTGTTGATGCTATAGTCTTATCAACTAAATCGGCTTTTTTGTTCTATTTAAATGCTGTGTTTCACTAATCCTTACGGTCACTTCTCATCTTTGCACGTTATCAGGCAAGTCAGGAGCACTTAATTTCTCATGTCCTTCCAATGCTTGTTCGAGCTTATGATGATACTGATGCTCGCATGCAAGAGGAAGTTCTTAAAAAGACTGTTTCACTTGCAAAGCAGCTCGAAGTTCAGGTAGTGGACAGTTTATCTCGTTCATCTCTGCCTCATCGTTTGCGTTTAATGTTTTGTAACAGGAATATTTTAAGAGTCAGTTATTGCTATTGGCTTTTAAGGAAAGATACTTTGGCTATCTTTTAATGATCTTTCAACGGATACCTTTCTATTTACATTGTCATGACTTTTGTGCCCTTACTCTTCTTTGGGGTTCTGCCCTGCTCTTTTGCTGTTGCAGTTAGTGAAACAAGCAATTTTGCCCCGTGTTCATGGTTTAGCATTGAAGACAACTGTGGCGGCGGTATGTTCTGCATCTGATATTATTGAGTATTTAGGTTCTTTTCTGTGTTTCATTAGTCAAGTCATGGTAGCAAGTGTAATTGAGAATTTTCATTTTCCACCTGTCTCAAGATACAATTTTTTTTTTTTTTTTTATCATCAACAGGTCAGAGTAAATGCATTGTTATGCCTGGGTGATATGGTCCACATGCTTGACAAGTCTGCAGTATCAGATGTGCTGCAAACTATACAACGTTGTACAGCTGTTGATCATTCTGCTCCAACTCTTATGTGTACCCTTGGAGTTGCCAATTCTGTTTTGAAGCAGGTAGTATTTAGCTGGATATTTAGATTAGTTAGATAATTCATGTATAAGTATCTGATCTGAGCTCATCCGTCTCTATTTCAGTACGGTGTTGAATTTGTGGCGGAACATGTCCTTCCACTCCTTACTCCCCTTCTCATCGCCCAACAATTAAATGTTCAGCAATTTGCTAAGTACATGCACTTTGTGAAAGACGTTCTCAGGTACTTTTTCGATCTGTTACATATCATTCCCTTTTGTCTTTCATTATTTTGTTCTTTGCAAGATACATGATCATTCTAAAAGCCAAAGCATTGCTAAATTCTTTTTTCTTTGTAGCTTTCCTTTATGAAAGTTCTACTCTTGTAACATTTTTAGTTTGAAATGAATAATCTGTATGTTGTGCCTCTTACTGTTTAATGCAGGAAAATTGAAGAGAAACGAGGAGTAGTTTTGTCTGATAATGGTGTTTCAGAAGTGAGAACTTTGCCTGCTGCAGCAAATGGCACCATGCCAGGACAATTAAACAGGACGACTACCACAGCTGCCCCATCTACAATGAAGCACAGTCCTTCATGGGATGAAGATTGGATACCAACTAGGCGATCTTCATCAACCGGTCAGTCTTCAACAATACAAGCAGCTGGTCAACCTGCTGTTTCAAGTCAGAATTCTGTGGTGTCAGCTACATCTAGTCAGCAACCGTCTCCTTCATGCCCTGCTGTTGATGTTGAATGGCCCCCAAGGACAACAGCCCAGTTGGATTCGACACCTCAATCAGGTGGTATTGCTGACTCAAATGGAAACAAATCCTTGTCAGGTGCAAGTTTGAATGATATAGATCCTTTTGCCAACTGGCCACCACGGCCTAGTAACTCAACCCCTGCTACTGGTATCTTGAACAATGGCGCGACATCATTATCGGCTAATAAGTATGGATCCAGTTCTGATCTTGCTCCTAATGGTTTAAACTTCGAAACAAATAGCAGTACATCATGGGCCTTCAACACCCAAATCTCAACTGAACCATTGAGACCGAGTCAGGGAAATCCCATGTCAAATTTTGGCAGTCTTAATGGCGGGGTAAACTCTCACAATTCTCTGGGATTCTTGAAACAGAGTCAAGGTGCTTCTAATGAGAAGACGGATCTTGGATCTATATTTGCTTCGAGCAACAAGACGGAGCAAACTGCTCCAAGACTCGCTCCACCCCCGTTGACTGCTGTTGGCCGAGGGAGAGGCAGAGGGAGAGGTAACCAAGGGCAACTGAGTTCCACGTCATCTTCACGCACTAGTCATGTGAAATCTAAATCCGAACAGCCACCACTGTTGGACTTGCTGTAGCTACTTTGTATGCAGTTCAATATAATTTGAGGTAAGAACAAGTCTGATGCTACATCAAGATATGTGAATGTTTTGCAAGGAAAGGTTTGGAGAAATAGTATGATTGTTCAAAGTTATTTTGCAGTGAAATGGTGAGTGTTGTAGAATAGCATGTGAAATTTTGATTATAGCATAGGGACATTCAATTTCTATACATAGTCCTTCAATTCATTTTGAATGGAATTTTTTGGCTTTGGTCAATGTATTCTCGAAGATGATGGGTACAAATTGTTTTTTAAGCAAATAAGCTGTGTATAAGATGTGCCTATTCATTCTTTGCTCAACTGTTGTGGTTTTTTTATGCTATTCTGAACCCTGTATACTGTCAAAGCTTTGCATTATATATTAATGGTCAAACTGATAAAAGAGGAAAATATACTAGTGATGTCTTGAAGATATATTACCTTTTAGTTTTGCTCTCATTATGATGAAGTTAAAATCATAGTTGAATTACATGTTGGCTATACTACAGATTAATGTTTGGGTTCTGTCTGAAGAGGGGAAGAAGGCATATGTTCATAGTTTCAGTTTTTCACAAGGGAGACAGATCATTGTCTAGTGATTTAGCGAGACTGTGTGTAATAATGCATTCCATTGATAACAAGACGATCTCGTAGCCATCGTCAAACTGTTCCATTCTCTCAGCCAGTATCTGCCAAGCAAAGCCACCAGCAAGTCCTCTGTTTCTTGCTAAGTTATAGATATTACGGTATAGTGCATTCATGTGTGTGTCTCTTGCAGTTACTTTTGATATCCTGGATCCATATTTGATTTCCCAAATTCGGCTAAAACCAATGGTTTTTTTCAGTATTGCCCTTGAATCTGTACTGTGACCCATCATCCACCTATGCTTGAATATCATAAGCGATATTCATTAATATAAATAACAGAGCAAATTAAAAGTTTTTACAACAAGGTAATATAGTCTGTCGTACTCGCTATACTTATTACAGAAATAGAGATAAACTCAATACTGTGAACAAAGTTAGGCTAAGCTAATTTAGCTAGATCGGGACAGCATCACTGATTACAGTTTAGAGATATAACCTCCGAGGAAAGTATTATAGCAAACCAAAACATTAACAGATAGAGGTCAACTATGATTTAACAAGACTAAAACTGCAGGTCTGACTCTGAGTCACAGATCCATAATGCCTAATAGTCTCAGATTTAAAGTATTCCCTTCACTTGTTTCTCTTTCAACTACATATTCACCCTTGTTTTCCTCACTGAGCCATGAATCTTCTTCACCTTCATCAAATCTGTTGAAGAACACAAAAAAAAAAAAACCATACAAAACAAAGAAAAAAATAACCCAAAAAGGGATCGAAAATCTCAAAATAAGAGATCCAGACTTTCATAAAGGAAGAGCTAAATCCACCAATAATAGGAGAGCGAAACTTCCATAAAAGAAGAGCTAACCAAAAGATTAAAAATAAGAGAAAAATATGTGAACTCCCCCATCTTTCATGGAAGATATAGGGGGAGAAGTGGATGAAAAGTTTGAGTGGATGAAAAGTTTGAGAGCTTTTTGGTAGAGAGCTCGCCCATCTTTCATGCTTGAATATCATCTGTTAATCGTCAATTTTTTATTTTTTTTTTTGGGGATAGCCTGTTTTCAAAGTGTTAATAATACAGCTTTGTGATTTGATGTCACTCGTGAAGAAGGTCTTTGACCGACTTACCAAATATCCAGATAAGCACGTGTATATGATTGATTACAACAGTAAGAATGGTAGTCACTGATACTTCAAATGTGAAACTGGGTAATACATTGTGTATGTCATTGACTGTTATTGTAGTTCACAAAATGAAAATAATTGCAATGAAAGAAAGATTGAATAAATCGAAACTACTCTCACATGGGATAAGCACGTGTAATACATCATCTGTAACATGCACATGTAGAATTCCATAATTATTGTTCAGTTTGAGTTTTTATTTTTAGTTCAAATTGTACTAAAAATAAAATCTCAAATTGGGCATAATTTTGGGACAGAGGGTCTCCTTCTTCTTATTCTTGTTTACAATTTTTAGCCTGAAAGTGCAGTGATTTCTTCCACCTGACGATTCGATTTCCACCGCCGAATTAAATTCGGTTTAAAAACCAATCATCATTTCATTTTCTTTTAGGGTCTAAACTATTTGGGCAGGCAAACCACCGTCACGGAAACAACTACCGTAACTCAACTTCCGCGCGCAATTCAGATTTTCTATTTTTAGCAACTTTCACTTCCTCCAAAAAAAAAAAAATTATAAATAGATCCAATGCATTCCCTAACTACTCCATCATCTCTCTCATTCATCGCATCAAGGTCATCAATTCAATCAATCAAGCTAATACAGAATGGCAACCCATCGATATTCTTTTGTTGTAACTCTAGTTTCATTTTTCCTGGCTCAGCATGGCTGTGAAGCTAGAGTACTTCTGAACAACAACAACAATGTTAATAATGTTGGATTTGTGAGAGCCCAAGGTTCGAGATTTGTGGTGGATGGCTGCCCATTAATTTCTTTTCAATGGCTTCAATTCCTACTGGCTAATGCATGTAGCCGCGGAGACTTGCGAGAGGTACAAAGTGTCGGAAGTGTTTAGAGATGCATCGGCCGCAGGTCTTTCGGTGTGTAGGACATGGGCTTTTAGGGACGGAGGGGATCGAGCTCTTCAAATATCCCCCGCCACATATGATGAATGTGTTTTTCAGGTATATTAATTACTTCCTCCGTCTCGAAATTATTGTTCAATTTAGGTTTTTCATTTTTAGTATAACTTGAACTAAAAAGATAAATCTAAAACTATACCATAATTTTGGGACATAAGGAGTACTACTCTACTGTTACAATTTTATTGTTGGTATCTAATTGATTGTTTTGAAAGACTAATAATACTATGAAACTATCAATGTGAATATATGATACATACGTACGTCACATGCATGCATGTAGGGTCTTGATTTCGTGATATCGGAAGCACGAAAGTATGGGATTCGATTAATCCTTAGTTTGGTGAATAATTTATAATGACTTGGGAGGGAGACGACAATATGTTGAATGGGCAAGAAGTTCAGGAGCTCAAGTCAATGGGGACGACGACTTCTACACACATCCCGTTATCAAAGGATACTTACTACAAGGATCACATCAAGGTCAGAAACTAAATCAATTATTAATGAACCTAATTAGTTACTACCTAATGATCTTTAATAATTAACTTAATTAATTTATAATATTGGTTGTGTTATATGGTGCAGAGAGTGTTGACAAGGTATAACACCATAGTAACAAGAATGACATATATTATTACGGCATGGGAACTCATGAATGAGCCCCGTTGCCAAACTGACTATTCTGGAAGAACTGTAAACAAGTAACATAATGAATATTTTTTAACAATGGAAGGAATTGACGTGAGAATAAGTAAAATGAGATTATAATTAATCAAATGAAACTACAATAACGCGGGGGTGGAGGGATAGGCACAAGAGATGGCAAGTTTTGTGAAATCATTAGACAGAAAACACATGTTGGAGATTGGAATGGGAGGATTTTATGGAGACGGGATGCCTGAAAAGAAGCAAAACAATCCAGGGATATCAAGTTGGTACGGATTTCATCAACAACCTCCTCATCCCCGACATTGATTTTGCAACCATCCAGATCAATAGTATTAATTCTACACTATAGCTAGTACTAATTGTTGATTAATCATTCATTCATTGATAATTCATACGCATATACCTACAGGAGGAGATGAGAATGCAGAAATGGGATTCAGGATGACAAGTCATTGGGAAGACGCCAACAACATCTTGAAGAAACCCTTGGTGATTGCTGAATTCGGGAAATCCAGCAAAGACCCAGGCTTCACTCAGTTACCACCCGAGATGATTTCATAGGCCACGTTTACAGGCTCACCTATGGGTGGCAGCAACTCCTGGCCCAAGGAATGAAGTCTTATGATGATGTCTACGGCATTGTTTTGGGCCACTACCACCCTTATGTCCACCCATGCCCGTGCTATGTCATCCTTGTCCCACCTACTTGATGGGAATTAAGACCCAAATCGCATAATATTTTGCGATAGAGAGAATATTTTATTGTACGAAGATCGCAATTTGGAGTTGACGATGTTCTCCTACTTATTTTATGGCAGTGATGGAGAGTTATATATACACGTGATATGAAAAGATCATGCAAAATTTGTATGCTCTTTTGCATGGCTTTTATGGAAAGTAGAACTGTCTCGTCTTTGGTTGGATAGTTGAAATGTTGAATTTACAATTGGTCAATGGTATTATTCTTTTTCTTTATTTTAATGATTCTCACCCCCTCCCCTCTACTTTTAATCAATATAAGCGAAATGAGATAATAAGTGATACTGATAATGTAGTAGTGGTATTACTTAGAGAAAGTCTTTCTACTTCTATAGTCATCGGGGCCTAAATTTGCTGCAGGATCTTAGGACAACCAAAGCTCCCGCAATGTGCGGAAATTAAAAGGCAGCATGCAATCATTTTGCCCAAGGACATGCCCGCACCACATTTATTTGTTGCTTATTAACTAGTTTCTAAATCAATGAAGTTAAACTTTTATAGTCGAATGCCTTCTTCCTTTTTTTCTTTTTCTCGATTGCTTCTAATTACTGTTAAAAGATTAATATTTAGTACTATCTCTGTTTCAAAAAAATAGTTCACATTGAGTTTTCAAATTTGTACTAAAAACAGTACAAAACTCAATGTGAACTATTTTTGTGAGACGGAGAGAGTAATATGTATTCATTTTATTTAAAAATAGTAAGGATGATGACAAATGTATTTTAAAATTTCAAATCCAGGAATGAATCCAAAGAGTTGTAGTTCTTTGTAGTCAACTTTAGTAACATCTTCTTTTAGTGGAGAAATGTTTAATTAGGGTTTACCTTGAATTGAGGGGGTTTGTAGTGCCTTTTTGTCTGCCAAATTGAGATTGTAATATCAGTATAAACTCTCTTCTCAAAAGGCGCAAAGGATAATCCAAGCCTTAATCCTAAAGCGTTTATGCATAAATGTAGTCAATGTGAAAATTTTGTTTCACAGATGATGCAACCATGGAGTATTTTTCTTACGTTATCCCGATATATATGTTTAACTAATATATAATATTAGTCATCTCTCCTTCCTCCTCTTGAGAGGAAAAATTCTTTTGTAAGATTGTATTGATGGGGGAAAAATTGATGGAATTAAAAAGATTACCAAAAATAAAAAGCAAAATAAAAAGAAGAAAACAAAAATTGATGAAATCTGCCTCAAACATATAAATTAATTAGGGGAATCCAGACGTACTAAATCCTGGCAGATTACGTGGAGCCTTTTTTTTTAATTAAAAAAAATGATTACAGTAGACCTTATAACGGTTTATTAAATTTAAAAAATTTTGCCTATTATAATGACAATCAATTAAGAGTGATTTAGTTTGATACAAAATCACGCAAGTATTTGGTACAAACGGTTCCTCTTTTTCCTTTTCCTTTTTTTTTTTTTAGGGTATTAGAAGAAGTACTCCTATAATCCAAGTATCCAACAAATCGTGATGAAAGATTATTTCAAGTAATGCAAAAGTGTTTACCTTCCAAAAGTAAAGAATAAATAAAGAAACTAAGAGTGGTAATGGTATATAGTTTTGTCGCCGCTATTCCAAAAATTGCTTTTAATCTTGGCGCGATCCACGCCAAAGCGTCATTTACGCCTTACGTTTTTGTGGCCATTTTCCAAACATATGGCCCGCTTTCACGTTTACAATTTTACGAATTTGTTTCAAAATAATAATTTGTGGATATACTATTTTGACTTAATATATAATTTAAAATTATAACGTACACTATCGCTAATACACAAAAACTTTTATGAGCATATTCTTCATGCTAAAAAATAGTTTCATGACACTTGTTTATATTTCATAAAAAAAAAAAAAGCAAAAAAAAAGAGAGTAAAATTTCGGGATAGTAATAAGTTTTGGTCCCTCTTTTACATATAGTTTTGGTCCTTATATTTAGTTAATTTTCGGTCATATTTTTGAGTTTTGAATTCAGTTGGAGGTTCAGATGAAGCCGTTTAATAGGAGCAAACATTGTTTGCAAAGGAGGTACAATATTAATTGAAAGTTGAAATCTTAAACGGCACGAATAGGATTGTTAAAATGTAGAGATTGAAGGAGACATAAGATTAAGGGCTAGTTTGGAAGAAAAAAACAATAGAAGTGTATTGTAGCTTTAGGCAAAAGTGATCAATGGATGGAGTTGTTTTGCTAATATAACAACTAATTAAACCTACCTTGCTAATTGAGTTGTTTTGACGGATAATATGTCTTAACTTAACTATGACTAATTTACTCTAGTAGTGCTTTGTGTACAAACCAAAGAAATACTACTATGGAAACAAGGCATTGTTAATTGCTTAAGGCAATACAAATTCCTAAAAATCAATCTAAAATATATATTTCCTCTGTTTTAAAATTATTGTCCAGTTTCGATTTTCATTTTTATTATAAATTGAACTAAAAGTAAAAATCCAATCTGAATAATAATTTTAGTATAGAAGAAATATTATTTATCACTCTAATCGAGCTTATCTAACCATTGTAAAGTGCATACATTGTTACATTTGATCAAAAAAAAAAAAAAAATTCACATTGAATTTCCAAATTTATACTGAAAACAATATAAATTTCAAAATTTAATGTGAACTATTCGTACTAAAAACAGAAGGAGTATTATAAGTAATACCCTTTTTTTTCTTTGGCTTTTTCATCATACCCACTCAACTTTCTTCCAATCTATTAATCAAGCAGTAACGATAATCATATAATTTTTTATTTATTTTTTCTCCAGTACAACATAATCTCAAAAGTACACTATCATAGTATGGCGGAATGCCGATATCCTTTGAATAACTATGTGACTACTTGACTTTAGTAATTGTTGTGTGATCTGCTCTACCACTCTCAGTCTAAGTTTATACACAAACCCAAAAAAGTCAACTTACTAATAATAATCAGCTCTACCAATTAGAAGACCCAATGGAATGACCCTTTTTGACGTTGCGTACTCTTCTGTTCAAAGCTAACTACCGAAGCAAACAAAGCCAATCAATTAACCCCATTAAAATGTTTATTTATTATTACAGGCTATTTTTATAATTTTATTCCCGCATCTACATAATTCACCACTAACACTAATTTCATGTGTTGAGAGATATGGTTGAAGATTAGGGTAGCGAATTCAAGTTCAAAAAACATACTACCTCCTCCGCTCCAAAATAAGTCTCGTTTTAGTAAAATGAAAAAAAATTTCAAAATAAGTGTCGTTCTCACATTTCAATGCATTTTTTTTTATTCAAAATTACTTTTAAGAGAATTAATACTATTAATGGATATTTTTTTAATGGGGTTAATTGAGGATATTCAAGTAACTTTATTACCTTATTTAAAGGTTTTTTAAATTATGTACAAAGTATAGGATGACGCTTATTTTGGAATAGAGTATTTATTAAGAATTTTACACCCCCTTTAGTAATTTTGAAACATACAACGCCCTTAATAAAAATTTCCCCTATTTTACATATATTTTGATCTTGTTGTCTTTTTTTTTTCCAGCTTTAGTGATGATCGATTTCTGGTAAATAAAATCAATTACACTTCGTTAGTAACCGGCCCGTTGGTATTCAAAGAACACATTATCACCAAGAAACTTGCACTCAAATTGCATGTTCCACCTTAACATCTCCCCATTCATTACTAGACACACCAATCCCAATTTTAATCCCGCCAGTGCTCAATTGTGAAAACACATCAGTCCCAATTAAGCAAAAAATAAACATTCTCAAAAGAATAAACAACCAAAAAAAATAGTATCAAAAAGTAGTGTAAAGCCTAAATTAGCGTAGGGGTGATTGGGAAATCCAAGTCATCTACAGAAAACAGAATTGACTGACTACTAATAATATGTATATAATCCTTTCCAACTCATTTAACTCCCCAATCCAACCCACTCGAAGCCATTAACAACCATATTACCGTTGGATAATTAACTACTCATCCAATAACTACTATTCATATATAAACTAGGACTAGAGTTGTTACGTTCAGGGTGGGAAAAAAAAAAGGAAGAAAGAAAGAAAGAAAAAAAAAAAAGGTAATTGTTAGTTTGAATGGCTAATTTATCGAGAAGAAGACGGGATGATGGTTTGTCCAGCCTTTTCATCGTCGTCGTCTTCTCGGCGACGGTGTTGGTGTTGTTGAGCAGCTCAGTGGAATGCAGCCAAAACTACAGGGATGCATTGGCAAAATCCATATTGTTCTTCCAAGGACAAAGGTCTGGGAAAATCCCTGCGGGGCAGCAGCAAGTTTCTTGGAGGTCCAATTCCGGCCTCTCTGATGGCTCTCTCGCCCGTGTAAGTACTCTTTCCATTCCCATTCATTCCTTCATTTTCCAGCCACCAATAATTCATACTTCATCCGTCCAGAATTATTGTCCAATTTCAATTTTTATTTTTAGTTTCCAAACTGAATTATAATTTTGGGAATGACGGAGTAATAACGATGACGATGGAATTGGAATGAAAAGGAAATGATTTTGATTTGATGAGACAATTGAAGGAATGAATGAGAAACTGTGTGTCTGCAGGTGGACTTGACGGGAGGGTACTACGATGCGGGAGACAATGTGAAGTTCAACTTCCCAATGGCATTCACCACCACAATGCTGTCATGGAGCACCATCGAGTACGGCAAGAAGATGGGTCGGGTTGAGCTCCAGAATGCCCGGGCCGCTATCCGGTGGTCCACCGATTACCTCCTCAAGTGTGCGACGGCCACCCCGGGGAGGCTCTACGTCGGGGTTGGCGATCCCAACGACGACCACCGGTGTTGGGAGCGCCCCGAGGACATGGACACCCTCAGGGCCGTGTACTTCGTCTCCCCAAACAACCCGGGTTCCGACGTGGCAGGGGAAACAGCCGCTGCATTGGCCGCAGCCTCCATAGTTTTCAGGGCAGCAGATCCGAGGTATTCCCGGGTGCTGTTGAACACTGCCCGGAAGGTGATGCAGTTTGCAATTCAGTACAGAGGGGCTTACAGTGATTCCCTGGGTCACGATGTGTGTCCCTTTTACTGTTCGTATTCGGGTTATAAGGATGAGCTGCTGTGGGGTGCGGCCTGGCTGTTCAAAGCAACCAACGATGCTTATTACCTCAATTTCATTCGATCTTTGGGTGCCAATGACGCTGCTGACATTTTCAGCTGGGACAACAAGTACGCCGGCGCCAGAGTTCTCCTCTCCAGGGTGGGTAATTGTACATCAGGGAAATTTCACCAGGGAATGAATCATAACCACCATTCATTTTTAATACTGTTCATTCGGGATTTAAACGTTTAAGGTTACAACATAATTTTGATGATTGATATATCATTCCCTATAAATTTTCCCTGCTCATTTTACATTACCAGCAACATTTACTCTGGATTTGATTACACATTAGTTTTGAGCCTCCTAAATTAATAAATCTGTGTGTTTTCCTGATTGATTGATTCCAGAGGAGCTTGCTGAATAAGGATATGAACTTCGACCCTTTCAGGCAACAAGCCGAAGATTTCATTTGCAAGATATTACCCAACTCTCCGTACTCAAGCACCCAATACACACCGGGAGGTCTGATGTTCAAGATGAGCCAGAGTAACCTCCAATACGTGACCGCAATCACCTTCTTGCTCACCACCTACTCCAAATACATGGCGGCCTCCAGGCACACCTTTACCTGCGGTGGCCTCTTCGTCAATTCCAACACCTTGAAGACCCTCTCCAAGCGCCAGGTGGACTATATCTTAGGTGACAACCCCTTGAAGATGTCCTACATGGTGGGTTATGGACCAAATTTCCCCAGACGAATCCATCACCGCGGCTCTTCCATCCCCTCCAAATCCATTCACCCCCAGTCCTATGGCTGCCAGGGCGCGTTCCAGCAGTTCTTCTACACCCCTAACCCTAACCCGAACCTCTTAGTCGGAGCCGTGGTCGGCGGCCCAAATCAGAACGATCTTTTCCCTGATGACCGCACGGATTATGGTCATTCAGAGCCTGCGACATACATCAATGCCGCCCTGGTTGGTCCTCTAGCCTACTTTGCCGGAAGCACCACCAAACCGGTCGACCTAACTGATGATATAATAACTTAATTATTATTAGGGGGAGGGGATCATTATGAATCAACAAGGATCAGGGGATCATCAACAACACTAAACATAGCAACTTGTAGTAGATATGGATCTCTCCAAAAAGAAGGGGGGACTCCCAGGAATTTACCCAAAATTGGGTGGTGGACTGATGATCCAATTGATGTCTGCTAAAATTTAATCTCAAAATTTACACTTTATACAGGTTACTTTCGAGTCCGTATGATACCTTTATACTCGCCACAAATTTACTTATTTATTCACATCTAAGATCGAATTTGGTTAGAGAGTTTGTCAGACTATACTAATAATTTAGCTTCACTCCTTGGAGATTTTACCAAGTTAATAAATGTTTACCCATGACAACACTGACTAAATATACCAAACATTCAAAAGATACGAGAAATGCAATGGAATCAAGAGAAAATGAAGTTTCACAGAGCTGAAGGTATTATTTTTCTTCAGGTTGATTAAAAGGTATAACCTTCTTCTGTTTTTCTCCCAAATCAAAATTGTGCAAAAATAACGAAACCATGTATTTGCACCTCCAATTTTTTATATCGACATGAAAACAAAAAGAAAATTCCCTCCCATAATCTCGTTTAGGCTTAAAGCTAAGTTGAATTTTCACCTTACTTTTCAAATTTCATAAACAATTTTTTCCTCCCCAGTACCAAAGGAAAGTTACATGTCAAGATGCATACTTTAATTTATATCCATAAATTAATGCTTTCCTTAAAAAAACTTCTTCCCATTGCATTTTTTAAAAATCACAATTAATTGGAACTACAGACTACAGCCGTGAGAACAAAATTTCATGGTAATAACTACTCATTTTTCAACCTAAAAACCGAGATTTCCAAGATCATAGTAGGCAGAACTCATTAAATCCTGCGCTAAAACAGATATCTTCAAGTAGTAACAAGATTAAAGCAATCATGGTGTACACAACCAAAAGGAAAAAACACAAACAATTTGACGGTCCTAGAGTCTACAACTTGATGTTAAAGTAATCTGCATCCATATGGTGCAGCCTCACATATCCATCTTCACCTCCACTGGCAAAACTGCAGAAAACCAACACAAAAGGATTGCAATTTAGACATAACAGGACACCTAATTATAAGAACGTCCCCAACAATCCAGAAATGAATAAACCCAAAAACTAATTGATACGGATATACTAACCCCCAGACAGCAAGCAAAATTTAGAGCAATACTGATAGGGTATTTAAGGCTCACAACGACTTGTTAGTCAAAGAAACAAAAATACTCGGGTAATCAGTATGAGAATCTAGAGTTGCATAATAAAAAACAAAAAATCTGGTCGACAAGTGGAACTGTCAGTCTGAATGCATTCTGTTTGGGACTCCACAAAAATTCATTTTATAGGCCAACACCAAATGCACTTGGTTTGAAGCTTGTAGAGGTTAATAAAATATGCCTAATTCATCACTCACCAATATTGATATTGTTATCATGGTTTCTGCTTTTCTAGATAACTCACCCTAATATATATCATGCTCATCCCGCAGTTCAGAAAAGATCCAACAATAGAGACTACCTCAAAGAGTTCTTTTACACTATAGTTTCACTTTTACCAAAAACACAAGTAATTTCACTTCATAACGCAAGGAACTGGGAACCCATTACCTTCTTCCATCAGGATTGAATGCCAAGGCATTGATTGGACCAAAGTGACCTTTAACACCTCCAATTTCTTCTTGAAGAATCTGTTACAGCACCAAAAAAAAAATTAAAAAAAAAAAAATTCACAAAGGACACAACACTACCTCTCCCATTTTACTCGGAATACAAAATGAAAACAGAAACATTTACCTTATCGTAAAATTTTGCCTCAAATTTTCCCGCACGATGATCAGTGGTTGTAACTGATGATGCATCCTGACCGCCTCCAAGCACAACCTGCAAAAATAACCCAAAATCAGCACAAAGAGTGATGCAAAAGTGGCAATTAACCAGTAAACGTATAGCATACATAAACATTTATATAACCAGCAAACTGTGCCCCCTTTAACCATACTTATCAATGGAAAACAAGAGAATAATAATAAGAAGTTCCAAAAGTACATACATGATCAAGTAGCGGGGACATTGTTACTGCATTCACCGGCCGTTCAGTGGCATATGTCTTCAGAAGTGTCAATGTCCTTGTATCCCACAACTAACACATCATACAAAAGTAAAAATGTAAAAAGAGGACCTCAGACCAAAAAAAAAAAAGGGAAGAAATGATACAAAACACGAGGAACTGCACCAAATACATTGAAGGAATTATGCAAAAAGAAATGAGGAAAACTTGAAGTACTTTACCTTGGCAGATTTATCTAGGGAACCGGTAAGGAAGTGTGAACCATCAATGGATTTTGCAAGGGATGTTATAGCCTTTTTATGACCAATTTCCTTCTCTGACTCCTTAAGTAACTTCCCAGTCTATATAAAACAAAGATTCAGATAGTTTACTAAACCATCCACAACAATCCTCGCGGACATCAACGACAGAATTTAATGCCTGACTAACAGTCAACGCAGGACACAAACAAAATGCTTGATAACAATTCCGGATAGAACTTTTCGAAGTGACAACATTAACCCAAAAAATAAATTAAAAAGATGATGATATACCTCAGAATCCCAAATACGAATTACAGAATCTTCACCAGCACTTATAATAGTCCGGTTCAGGGGTCCCCAAACGGCCCTGTTAATTCGACCCTGAGGGCCTTTTAATACAAGAACCGATTCGGCATCCTCTGCAGAAACAATTATATTGCATGAATTTTATCCAATGAAATTCACAGGACAGAAGAGACACGGGAAAGGCTTAGTTACTGCAGTAATAAAAGAATTTCTACAGGGACCCCTAAGTCTAAAACCAGCTTTGGAGAGAAGTTAAGACTTCAAATACGAAATGAAAGTAAAACAAAAAAAAAAGAGGAAATCCAACTCACGATCATTAGGGTCCTGGGCAATCCGTTTGACATGAATGGCAGATGACGATCCCATAAATGGATCAGTAGTTATGACAGCAAGCTTATCTCCGACTGAAAAATCAACAGATCTAGTGGGCGATTCAAAGTTAAAGGTAAACAATGGCGACCCTGTTTGGACAGACCACAACTTTGCTGACTGATCCGCACTTCCAGTAATTAGCAAAGACGAATCCCCTAGAAATCAGACAATAATTAGTTATTCTAAGCAACAATGAACACGAGAGACTTAGCATAAGTTCATTCCTCTGTTTGAAAAATTTACACCACCATGGATACGTTTTTTACGGGTACACAAAATGTATATTACCAAGAAGTACTATGAATAAAACTACTTTTCACTCTTCAGCATAAATCAAATCTCATTATTCCAAGAAAAAGCTAATAATAACAATGAAAGAAGCCAAATTTCACCGAGACTGTACATAAACAAACGAATCCGAAAATATACCCAGACATATATATATATATATATATATAATAATAATATCAGCTAAACAAGCGAGAAAAATGACACCGAATGAAAGAAAGAACAAAGAAGGGCGGGGGTGTCTTACTAGAGACATCGCAGCACCAAACGGCGCCGTTGTGGCCGCGATAAGTGCCGAGCCTTTCGCCGTTGTCGGCAAACCAAACAGTAGGGTTATGATCCTTAGCACAGGAGAAAAGAAGATCCCCATCTCTGTTGTATTTCAGGAATGTTAATGGCCTCTCATGGCCTTTCATCAGAATCGGCCTCATTTTTTAGTGTACAGATAGAGATAATTTAATCTAAACAAAAACGAAGAACGAACACAAAAAAAAATCCACAGCACAAAATTTGTCAGAAGCTGCTACAGATTGCTGGTGTTGTGCGGGGAAGAAAGAAATGGAGGAGGATATAAACCCTAGCGCTCAATCTAGACAGGCGGTTTGGAATAAACCCGAACTCAGACAGCTCAGCTAAACCGGCTAAACTAAAAGGAACCGTTTTGGTTCGGCCGGTGGACCCCATGGTAAGAAGAATCATTTTTTTTTATTTATTTTTTTTTACAAAACAGGAGTCAAATGCCTAAATAATCATATTTTTAAAATATGATATCTCTATTACATCATGTTCTAGCCATGGTGAGGCTCCAGTGATGGACTTTGGAACCATTGTAGACCTCTAGGACCCTTTGAAACCATTGTAACTCTTCAGAATCTCAGAAAGTCAAAGTAACCAGATAATCCGCCACAAAATTAATGTCCCGGTAGAAGAATCATTTCTTAAATTGATTGAATTATTTTAGACGTGGTGTGTTTTAGTAGTAGTACAAAAGACACATTATTTTTAGACGAAGAATTATTTATTTATTTGTTCGTCCTCCTAACTCTAAAATAGCAGTCAAAGATGGATGTCTCCTTCAAATTCTGGCATCAAAACAAAACCAAAATAAACTATTACTCCCTCTACTTTGCCCAAAAAATTTTGTCCCAAAATTATTGTCCAATTTGACTTTTTATGGATCAAATTACACATTTGTCCTTAGTAAAAAACATTATCCATAAAATCTTAGTGGTTAAAGAATTACTTATGTAGGGATATATCCGGTTGTTTAAGGTAAAATATAATTAAGTTTGACCAAAAATAAAATCTTTCATTTTAGTAAAACTGGACAATAATTATGGGACGGAGGGAGTATAATTTACAATTTAAAATATAACATTATTCATGAAGTAATTGCATTTTCGACAACAAAAAGAATTACAACAGATCAGAAAAAGTCTAGTTCAGACTTCCGTACATGTAAAAAAAAAATAAAAATTCAGAGATGAACTGCTAGTTAGCCTCACTTTGATCATCAGAAAGTTGTGAAGCAAAATGCAAGTTGAAGATAGGTTTTCAGAAGAAGTGTGATGAGATAGATGATCATTTCAACTACATGAGGCCAGCCCCCCCACTCATTCAGCATTTTCTAATGGCTCCCAATTCCATCCCAACTCCGCAAGTGTGATAATTTCATTAACCAACTCACTCCCAAACCTAATCCAAATTTCCATTTGCAAGACCAAGTTTCATCATATCACTGCTCTCTCCCCCTCTCTTTCTCTCTTTCTATATATATACATCCACCTCATTTTGCCCAGAGCGAACAGACAAACCATATCTTCGGGGCTGGCTATATAGCATTAGCAGGAAAACTTGGAAGTAAACGGATATACAATTGTTTCTCCAAACAATGGCGGGAGAGAAAAATGTAGTCGCCATGATGATGGTGGTGATTGGTTTGTTGTTTGGAGGGCAATGTCTGATTAAGGGAGTATTGGTCCAAGCCAATCTAGCAGTGGTGGAACAGGAATTCTGCTTGGACCATTGCATTAAGGGCTGCAAAACCAGTGGAATCGGCCCTTTAAAGTGCTTCAAATATTGTGAGAATCACTGCAATTCTCCTGCCAAGCCCTCCCCCGGCTGGCATTACTGCAAACTCGGATGCATGCTCGAAAAATGCTCCAAATTCCATTCTGGTACGTACACTCAGCTCATGGCTTGTTAACGTTTCTTTTTCTGCTTGGATCTTCCTCTGAATGATTACGCTCCTTTTGCTTTAACAGATGAAGGGAAACAAGCAACCTGCATGGTAGACTGCGAGAAGCATATCTGCCTGGCAGGCTGACTTTTGGGATTCACCGCTTCAGGAAAGCAAACAATGACAGATTAATAAAGTCCACAGTACACTGTATGAATAAAAAGCTGCTACTGTCCGTGATGTAATGTTGAATATTTATGTTTATCTACTGACTGACTTTCAAAATCTTTGCACTCTATTAAATTTCACCCATGTTCCAACTTCACAACTGCATCAAGATGGATTTTCTATTTTGCTTTTGTATGAGAACATACACCGAAGGCTTAACTAGACTAACAATTACAAAAGTTTCTAGTACTACCTGAAGGGAATGCGTCCAATAGCATCATGTTCCCTCTGTAGCTGCAAGCTGCATATCGTTTTGCGACAATTGGTTACTTTGTAAAAAGAACACTCTCCCAAAAAGAAAAAAATAGCAAACCAACTCCAAGGTTTTCTGAATAAAAAAAACTTCTCAAGAAGAACCCGGAAGCACCTACAATAAGAGAATCTTCAGATGGCCAGGTCGTAGTACTTGTCAAACTTAAATGAGACAGCATAATCATCCAATTTCCATAAGAAAACTGTCCCAAAACTCATTCAATCATTTGTGTTCTCAAGATCGGCAGGGCCCTGATTTTGTCTGCTGACTGCAACCAGGTATTATTTAAACAATTAGATAAAAACTATTTCCCCTTTTTGATTCTCCACCCAACTGCAGCCTGGCTCTTTGTCAGTCTTTCCAGTCTGCTTGATCAGAGAATTTGTAAGTCTTTCCTTTATCCCATCTTCCAGACTCTGCAAAAGTATTCTATAGAGAAACCTGATTCAGAACCATCTTACGTAATTCAAGTTCTTGAAGCTTCCAAGCAACAAAATCAGCGATGCTTAGGTTTCGCAAACGTGCCCTTAGAAGTGCAGCCAACAATGCGGCATCTCTTTGACCTTCATTTTTGTAACTCACTCAAAGGCTTCATCTATCATTCTTACTCAGCCAAGTAATCAACCATGTAAGCATAATGTTCAGCCAAATGTTCAATCCCATACTTTCGTTACTTAAAATAAAACAAACCTAGACCAATGGTAGTTAGGCCAGCACGCTTAGGTTTTCCTTCATATCGCGAAAAGTTTGACGGCTTCTACGCCACCATTCAGAGACTTCCAGCAATCAATTAGTTCCAGGTTGCGACGTCAGAACATTCAAATATCCCCAAATACGTCTTCTTCCCTCAAAATGCATCCCCATTTAGCATTTTAATGAGGAAATTATTACTGAAGATCCTATCTTTTATATGACCACTTTCCACCATGATCTGAAGTAGATGCCTTTCAAAATACTCGACTGCAATACTCGCACATAGACTAAGGCCAGAAGTAAAAGTAGTCTGTTCTGGCTTTTCCCCTTTTTGTCGCGAGAGTATAATTCCCTTCAGGCCATCCACATATTAGCCGTTTTGAGCATAACAGGAAATAGAGTTCCAATTTCCTTACCCTTTCTCCCATCTGCTTAATAAAATGACAGCTCTGTCCATCTTTCCAGATTGGGCATAGCCGATTAGCCAGTAATCATGGTGTTCCAAGTTAGCTGTACCCAAAAAGTCCGTCTGTTTATATAGACAACAAGCTTCATCTATTATCCCACGCCGAGTGTAGTCTGCAATCGTCTTGCAACAAACAACAAACAACGTCACAGATGTTTATCTGATAAGAAATTGCCGGGTATCATTCAAAATAAAACCAAATATGCATGCTGCCTTTGACTCAACATCTTTATAAGGCATGTGTGCAAACAATCTCTCTGTTTCCTCGAGCTGGCAAACACTAGCATAAACATTAACCGTTGCAGTCCACAAAACAGTATCTGCCTCGGGCATTTCATCAGATAACATCCTTGCCTCATCAATCTTGAAGTTATGAACATATGTCAATCATGACATTCCAAGAAACATTCCTCTCTGTTTTCTTAAACATCTCTTGTTCCTCATAAATCCGTCCCCATCTTGCAAAACCACTCAACATAGTGCACCAAGACACGACATTCCTGCGGTGATCCTCTTGGAAACTTCCCTTACGGCATCCATATCCAGAACCTCAACACAGCTTTCCCATATCAAATCCCAGGAAATCCAGTCACTTTCTTCGGTTCCTCCGAAAACTAAGCCACCAATTACATTTCCCCGCTCCTGGCACACCTGGCCAGACAGCAACTAGTTTTTCCTCCTCATCGGAAAGGCATCAAACAGTACCATCACTCGCCTTGCTTCAGATCATCATATTCCAACACCAGGCCGCAGCCCACTTTATTTTTATCCTGGATTAAATACAAAACCCTGCCTAGCTTCCTCCACACGACCCATTCGCGCCAAACAAGTAATCGTCAAAACTGTGCATGAGAATTGAGAATATCCCTCCAAAGCATCTTATTAAACAAGTGGGTAGCTTGCTTGGTGGTTATGTTGTTACACAAATGCCCGCTGATCATTGTGTTCCAAGAAACCAACAAGTTACCCGTCAGTATTCTGTCGGACACCTAACGTTCATCCAGGATCTTTTCTTTTCTTTTTTTTTTCATTTTTTTGGAATAGACAGAGCCCGTAATTGTGTTTCAAGAAAGTTTTCCCATCGATATTCCGTCGAACATGAAACTTTTATCCAGGGTCCTCCTTTTTTTTGGAATAGACAGAGGTCATATTGTTGTAAGCATCGGTTTAGGCAGAGTAACCGAGTTGGAACAATTTGAAGGCTTCATCAGTTTGGCCCATTTTCCCAAGCTGGGTTATACTTAAACTCTGCTTAAGTAGTACTATCTCTTTACTTCCGATAGGATTTCTTTCCAATTATTAGAAGATGCGTCGAGTCCTTTACTTCCACGTTTCACCATGGTCTCAATTCAAATCCACCAAGAAAAAGACATCTCATGAACAGACTTGGAAAAGTTCAAATTCCTCCCGTCTAGAAAATTGGGGAAACCTGCAAATGATAGCGATTACTGACCACTTTCAAAATCAATTCTAGAACCAGATTTTGCGTCCCTCCCATCTCTCATTCAGGGGGAACACTCAACACCGTGTCAAAGAATATCTCCGGACTAATAAAAGATTATTAGAAAAAAATCAATGTGTCAGTTGCATGTACATGTAGTTATATGGAGCAACATATGGTCAAATCCTACATATAGTGATAATAACAAATGATCTACTAATCTTTTCTTTCAAGCGTTCCTAATGAATTTTTATTAGTTTGTGTTGAATTATATGAACAATAAATAAAATGTACTTTCATATTTTAACTACATTAACCTCTGTTTGATGAATTCTCAAGACAAAAAACATATAAAAGAGAATGGGGGGAATATATGTCTGCTTCTGAGAGTTACAACGATTGTTTGCCATAATTATTCAGACAGCAGCATCAAGTTTAGATCCTAGGGAATCCTTATGTAGAAGAAGATAGGAAGAAGATAGGAAGAAGATAGGAAACCAGCCAAACACACATTAACAACAAACGAAAAATGATATACATACTGAAAATATGTAGTGCTATACTGCAACGGGATGACTAATATGGCATGTGTGTAATTACAACATCATCAATCATTACTAAACAGTTATACAACAGTGATCATAAAACAAAACTTATACGGTATCTAACAATGATCTCATGTCCAACCCATTCAGTTGGTTCGAGTCCAATATGTATTTTCTTTACTGGGTAAAAACTGATAACTACATTCTCCCCAAACAAGCAGCAATTTCTCTGCCTTTGGGAATAAAAAAACAAATCCAGTAATCCAAATGCATCAAAACATAAAGTAATAATAGAAATGGGTAAAAGTAGGTTTGCAAGAAAGAATTTTTCCTTTCTAGCTTCATTTCAAAAAAAAAAAAAGAAAGGAAAAACAATAACATTGAACCTAAAATTCCACAACCTTGTACTCTCTTTGAAAGAAATCAAGCTAAATTGTCGCTGCCAATGAAGACTCTTTGCAAACTGACTGGACAACAACCAACAGGCTAACATAATAAACCTGCTAAAAAATTAGACACCCGATGAAATAACCTTATAATGTGCTCACCGATCTACATGCTACCGTATAGCTTGATACAAGAAGGGGCATCTACATATCACAATGACTCAATTGAGGAACAAACACTGGTAGAGACATGTGAAGCATTTCTCCGAACCTATACCCAATAATACAAACCAAAGCTGTCTCAAAGTACTCTTCGACTGTAATCATAATGGTAGTTACCATGATGAGATCTATATCCATTAGAGAGCTCATAATGGTCATTGTCATAATAAGATCTATATCCATTAGGGTGCTCATATTTGTCTTCATAATCCGATCTATGCCCACTAGAGTGTTCATAATTGGATCTATACCCACTACGATGATGAAATGACATACCTTGTGTGTCACGCTCTGGTGAAAAAAGCAAAACAGCAGTTAAAATACTTGACAAATAATCGTAAACAGAAAATTCGTACGATGGTAGCACTTTGAAAGTTCTAACTACCTTGAGAAGAATATAAATGGTGCTCAGAAAATCTGCTAGGCATTGATGGCTTGGTAGAGTTTGAAGAAACTCCCACTTCGCCATAAGATGAAGAATGGGGTCTTTGTCTATGTGATGAACTCAGTGCAGGTGAATTAGCTGAGGGCTTGTCTTGACCAGATATCTGTTGAGAACAGGCAAACTAAACATTCAACCAAAATTTATAACTCTCTCAACATAAGCCACAGAAACTCATAGTAGACAGGTAGTTTGGGTTTTTGACACCCATGTCAAGCTAGAACGGGATGTCAAACTAGCATGGTTGTCTCCCTTCAGGAGCAGATGTAGGAGATCAGGGCAAGGCAAAGTAACAAAGATAATCTATTCCACGAAGTCCCACCCCACAAGTCTTGGGCTGACTCAACTGGCAAATGTTGAGGAGTATAATATGCAATGAAAAATTCATGGACGACAAAACAGACAATGAGTTCTATAAATCACTATTGAAGAAACAAAAACTCATACTGGAAAAGAAGTTATTATAAAGAACTAAAAAGTTATAGAGCTGGATCACTAATAAATTGACGTACGGCGAATTTAAGTGTCTTGTTGTAGAGAACTACAAGGCCAGAAAACAGCTTGACAGCGTAGCCAGCTATCTCCTCCGTTTCATACTGAGCAAAAGCATAACCTTTTGGCTTCTCAGTTTCTTTATCCCGTGGAATATACAAGTCCACAACTGGTCCTGCTTGAATGAGGATGTCATAAAGTACCCTATCACTCACCCTCTCATCGAGATTTCCTACAATAAACACATAAAGCACTGTTCAATCGACATGACAATCAGCAAGGAAAGGAATATACTGAGTGTCATCCATTATGAGAACTAAATGTCACAGATAAAGATGTGTGCTTGCTGGCAATAGGAAAAAGGAGGGAAATTGAATGCACAGGTGCCAACTCAATAATTTATCAATAAATTGCATATTGAAACCAAACAGCTAGTAATATCTGGTTAGCACAATCCAACAAAGGTTCTCAGTCAATTAATACTCCTTCCACACATCCTTGGAAGGGGAGAGAAAAAATAAGAATGAACTCTTGAGAAGTTTTTCCGAACTCATTTGGTTAACCCACTTGCAGTATTCCTTAGAAGTTTCCCTCCCACTTTACGGATCATGCGACCATGCGAGGTTCAAACCTGTTTATCCTATAACAATAGCTTCTAAGTCTTAAACCTAAGACTACCCAATACCCAGTTCTCTATTCAGGGGTCGAGGAACAAGTGAGCATCAGGATAAATCAGCACATTTTGAGTTAGTCCCGACTTTTAACTACAGAGCTGAACTTGACAACCAAGTAAAAATTGACGTAAATTATATAAATTATTATCATACTTGCAGCCAAAACTGGCAAAACAACAACGAACCCCACGACCTTTATCCTTCCTTCTTTGTTTCCCCTAAAAAGGGGTAACAGGATCGAACAAACCCAATTATAATTCTTAAAAATCATATACATACATGCCAGAACGCAAATATTGGAGGCCAAAACTCAACAACAAAACCATACAGAATCTTACGATTCTAGCGAAATCCGTAACAAAAATTATAAAATAAAATTAAAAAAAAAAGAGAGAGACAGAAGAGGGGGGAACGGAACACAGAGTTAGAAGCTCACCAACGTAAACAGTGCAATTGGTGTTGTCAGCCATCGAAAAAGGAAATGGAGGGAATTATTCCAGTCTGAAATCTGGTAGAGATTGCCAAGATATACCCGTGTCAATTAAGAGAAAGGAGCTCTTCTTGCAGAGTATTCTGATATTTATAGGGGGAAGAAAATATGGAATTATGGATGAAGTCGATTCAGATCCGTTTTTGGATTTCTTATTTGGATGTCCATCTGTATTGTTGGGCTGGCCTGCTTTTAGGGTTTGTATTATGATTTGGATTGGGTTGGGTTTTGGTTTTGTTGCCATTAGGGGTTATTTTAGAATTATAGAAAATTAGGAGGTTAAGTTTAAAAGTTTTACTTGTAAAACTGATTTTCATCAGCTTAAGTACACCATTACTGTTTCTGGTAAAGTAATCAATGAAAATGAATTACAGTATATTTCTGAAATCTTATTTCTCCCTTATCCTATTCCTCTTCCCCACCCTCCTCTTTACATTTTTTTTTAAATCACTTTATACATTTCATGAAAGCAAATGACACTTAATTTTACAAAAAAAAATTTCCCGCCAAAACAAAAAATATACATCTTTTGCAAAAGTAGCACACCACGTGTCTTGTGTTTATCTGGAAAAAAAAATAATACCCTAAATTGTTCAAATATAAAAGGGAGAAAAAGAATGCAATATCATATTAATATTAATGATCTCAATTTTCGCTCGCTCTCTTAGCCGAGAATAAACAATTAAATCTCCCCATTATCTTCTCCCTGAATTAATAAAATCAAATTTCAAAAAGGATTTATCACCGATCGTTCTGCTTCTCTTTCAATTCAGAAGATTCTGAAACCTAAAGAATCATCTTCGTCTCGGAGATTTTTTTGTTTCTCTACCTCCCTCAAAATTACAGTAGTCTCACTCTCTTTATTTCTCTGACTGCTTTCAATTGTAGTCCCTCAAAAGTAATTATTATTTAGTACTCCTCAATTTGAAATTCTGCAATTTTTCCCTCATGAAGAATAAATAAAAATTGGGATGATTTTGTAGGATGTAGCGATGGTGTACCGCAGATGTCGACCAACGACACCGGCGTATTCGGATGCCAAATCAAGTTTGAAGAAGATCTCCACATTTTCCTGGTCACTCTTCACTGGCTCCAAAATAGAGCCGACGACATTAACGGATGAGTTCGTCTTTGACAGGAAGAGGAAAATCCGGTGGGATTAATTTGGGAGAGAGATTCGATCGACGACAAATCGAGGGTCTTCAAGGCACATCTATTCGGCATGATGTGCTATGAAGAATTGTCTTTCATTGGCATCGAACGATTTTGGAAAATACGCTATCTTCATTGGTATTAACAAAGATTTTGGAAAATCCACCATCATTATTTGGCATCGGCACGGGTAATAATCATTTATTTTGTCTTTAATTATTTGGTCAATTTCGATATTTTGTTTAATTTAATTATAACAAAAAGAATTCCTCTAATCATATTTCGTGAAAAACATACTATCGGCATCGGCAAATGGATTTGGGGTGTTCTAAAAGGTGTTGTTTCTTCTCTATATTATTAACAAATTCGGCTCGAATCATGCACGGCCCAGCGTGAATATTGGTAAATTTTCTTTGTTTTCAGCTGCAACCCCCTTCCATATGTTAGATGATTGTGAAGTTTTTTTTTTTTTTGGGGGTGGGGGCGGGTTTGGTTTTTTCTTTTTCAATTGAACCCACCAAAAAAAAAAAATTAGAAATAAGGAAATTGAGCTGTTCAATCGAATTGAAAATTTTCGTTTGAAGGATTTGTTAGGAAGGTTGGACAGTTGAGTTTGATTGATGGCTGCGAGTAAGTTGATTATTTGTGTTTGGTGTAAGTTTTTTTAATCAAAGCACCATTCTTCTGCAAAATTTAGGTCCTTTCTTGGCCGTGTTAAATCTGTGTGTCTACGGGAGAAAAATTATTGGGGAGGTGGTGAATCTCTTTGATTCAATGAGGAGCATTCTGCATACCTTGGTTTCTGAACTTTTTTTTTTCCCTTAGGAGCATTTCAAATTGGAGATGATGGAGAGTTAAGTATAGGCTCTATACATTGACTTAATTTCTCAAGTACTGCATGTTGTTCTTTACAGGATTGCAGTCAAGGCACTGGTCTATGGGAAAGCCGAAGATGGAGATAACAGTGAAACTCTGTTCATGATTTTATTTGGTATTTTGGAACCTTTTTTTTCCTGTGACGTAGATGCCTAATAATTTGATTGTCTTAAACTAAAAATCTCATTGCCACGAAAACTTAAAACTCAAAGCATGATAGAATTAAACCATTCTTAAGATGACTTGAAATAGAACATCATTTATGCATTGCGATTTTGATATTGGATTTGTGTACATTTGTTGGAGCATTAATGGTGTTTGTGTGATAAAATCCTTTAGAGTTCAGATTGTTCTAACTACAAGATAAAGATATTTAGTCAACCATGTTTAAACTTAAAGATGGAATCTTTAAGTTGACCATTTTGGTACAATAATACACTCTTATTTGTATTTTTATAACTTAATATGTCGAGTAGGATATGTGGACTAATTTTCTTTTTGAAAATTTTATGCCAATAAGGTCAGAATATCCTGTTTATGTTGCATTGAGGTTGAGGTATACTGATCAGTTTTGGGGCATATACAGTTATGATGCATCATATCAAGTGGGATCCTTATGTACGGGTAAATAAATCAAAAAGGGAAACCATTATGTTCCTTAAATGTGGAGACCTAAATCAATATCGTTCATTTGCTAACGTGTTCAATGCTTATTTTTTCTTGCATTTTTTTTTTTAGTTCTGATTTTCAGTACTTAGTTGTTGGTGTCAATATGTAGACGTAAGATCACTCTGAAGAAAAAAGATCATGGTCTTGGAGCCCTTGAACATCATTTTAATGATGAAAACAATCCAAATCAACCAAGTCACCATGATGTTTCCTTCGACTTGAGCTTTGCGACTATCAACCTTTAGAGACTCCCAAGTTTGAAGAATTTGGTAGATTCTATTTTACAGTTTAGTAGTGTTTTTTTACATGTATTATATTAGTTGCATCAAATGTCAATTCCAATACTTCGATTAGACTATCAATTTCATTGATGTAAACATATGATATAATTGAAAAAAAAATCTAAATAATAGTGTTGACCGTGGATTTTTTGATATTCTTCTATTCAATATTCTAAGAAGTAAACAAATATGTGAATATAGAATTATCGTTTAAGGTGTTACCGCCTGGCCTTTTGGCCTTTTGGCCGGACCAAGCAACTAGTACTTCAATGAAAGAGAAATACAATGATAATAGTACGTCACACAATTGTTTTGAAAATACTTGATGGATGACCATAAAAAGTAAAAACCTTGCTTTACAGACTTCATATTATACACATTTTTAATGATGTTGTGTAAATCATTGAGACAAACAGAAATAATAATAAAAAAAAAAAAGATTGGAAATTGCTTGCCGCGTTGACGGCGCGAAATCTCAAAGGGTTACCACGTCAGCCGTTCCCCAGATGTACTCGACTTTCCAGGTTCCAGCTAGACTCCAGCTCAAGTCAAATTCAATTCTTAATCGTTTCAAAAATCAGAAAAGGAAAAAAGAAAAACAAAATTCTGACTCCTTTGAAGTCCTTTATTGTTTTTTTTTTAATTAAAAAAAGGAAAGAATTACTGCGGTAAGAACTGTAGAATATAGAGAAAGCAGAATTAAATATTGACGAACACGTCATTTTCCCCACTCTGCACCGTGCACGTGGCATATTACAGCGCATCCATCCTTTTCCTGGCGCCTATCATAGCATATTCAAATGACTGGAGTGAAATTATTAAAGGAAAAAGATTCACAAAATTCATCTTTTATTTTTATTTTGTTAGGAAACCAAATCAAATGAGATCCCTGACCCTCCATACATATATTTACAGTTTTATGCATGATGAGATGACGCTTAAGATGATGATTAGTTGATTATCACGAAAGGTAGAAAAAGAAGAAGAAGAAGGAGGAGGAGGTAAACGAAGTAAGTTGATGATTCTTGGAAATGAAAACGGTGAAACTGAATTAACCACCGCCTTTTTCATTTTTCATCTTCTTTTTTTTTTTTCCTAAAACCGGTTTTCCGTTAATGGGTTGCAGTCTGAACATAAGGACACTGCCACTTTATCATTATTATTATTATAAAATTTTTATTTTTATTTTTTAAAATTCAACATTGAGTCCTTAAGAATCAACCCCCTGAGCCTGAGTCAGAAGAACAGAACTGCCCAGTGCCAGTCTGCCACCTTCCCATTCTAGTAGTATTTGTTTATTAATAGGTTGGAATTTAAAATTACTTTAAGAAGCAGAAGGATTAAACGAAGAAGAAGAAGAAGAAGCGAGATGGGCTGCCAGCACACAGAGCCGTTACCAGAAGATGCAATGACAACAAACTAAATGCCTTGGTGTCTTTCACTGTAGTCTGTAGACCAAAAAAAGGGCTTTAAGCTTAAGGCTTTTTCTTCTGGTTTCCAGGCCTTACTGAATTCAGGTGACTTTCTTGGACTCTTTTTTTTTTTTTTTCTCTCGATTTTTGTTGCTCATTTCTGATGAATCCCAGTTATCAAGATTTTATCTTTATTGGGATTTGGACAGCTTCTCCCTTCGATCCAACTCCTACATGTATATTGAGTGTATATATGGAGATCTCTGCTTCTGATTTCTGAAGCCCCCTTTTCCCCCCTTGTCTGCTCTTGCTGGAAATTGAATACCATGATATTAGATTTTATCATTTTCTTTTCCTGACATATCAGAAATTTCATTTGAGTTACGTTACAAATTGAGGTCTGATAAGATCTGGGATTTCTTTGTTTCGTTTTTTGTTGTTAATCCTTTGATGTGGTGTTTGATAATAACCACTCCTCCTCTCGAATTGTGCACTGTGCAGCGGGAATGATACTTCATTCTTAACTTCACTTCTAAGGCTACATTCTTCATTTGGCTCTTACCTTTTTGTTTGTTGCTGTTAGTTGAGCTTTCATCGAACAAACTCTATTAGTGTTTATCTTCTAGCCAATTTCAACGATGCAAATGTTTCCTCCTCTAAATCAATCTGCTTTTCATTTCTTGCTCACTTTCTACCGGGAATGCTCCACAATCATTCAGTGATTCGGTTGATCCCACATTTTCATCCTTTATAAGAATAATCAGTACCCTAATAATTGTTCACTTAACTGCGTGGCCATTTCGCCTCGTAATTTGCATCAATGTTCAACATTTATCTTCTTAGTCGGCATTGGATGTAGCATTGTGGAGAGTTCTCGAGTAGGTTTCCGTTTGTGTTTTTGAAACTTTTGAGCTTCAGTAGTTGAACAAACATCTTTTACCGACAGAACTAAGACTTGACTCTTTTTAATGTCCATGGTTTTGCAACTTGATGATAGCATAGTCGATTCTTTGTTGTGTTCTAATTTTTTTGTTTGTAGACTTGTGAAAGAATCTTTAGGAATGTGGATCAATTTCTTTTGATGCTTATTTTCCTTTCTCTCTTAGGGTGTGACTCCAATCAATCTACTGCGTTTATAGCTGTTCCTTTCAACCGACCAAAGGAAGTAATATTGATGAGCAATGCAAAAAGCACATAGTGCTCTTCTTCAGAGAAGAGCTTTTGAAAAGGCTCTTTGTGGGGGGCACCGATTGTACAAAGTTTCTCTTTCTCTTGTAGTTGTTCTATGGGCACTTGTTTTGTTTTTGAATATATGGTTCAGCCAAGGTGAGGGTTTCAAAGGTTAGTTAATTTTCTGCTTTTCTTGGTCACCAAATTCAGTTTTTTCCTTAAATCCTCCTTCTCCCCCCGCCCCTCCCCAAATTAGCTGAAATAGAATGAGTAACTTCTTTGCATTTCATTCCTTTTTTCTGATCCACGTCGGGTGAGATATACATAATGTTTGCAAATCTGTTTACTGTTGCAGTATTCATCCACATATCTTTATTCACTCCAATTGTATGGTTGATAAGCCCGTGAGATACATATGGTGGTTGCATTTATTTGTACATTTCATTGATACATATTTGCATCAGTCGTGTGCCTTATACCCCCTCTTCATTCTTTGGTTTTTTTATAGATCTTTGCCTTTGCTTGCATTTAGATGTACAGGGGGAGTTTCCAGCTGACTTAAAGAAATGGAATGGAGAAAAAAGAGAACATAATGGAGAGCCGAGTTGCGCATCATCTGAGGATGATATTTCTTCGAAGGGATTTCATTCTACAGAGGCTATTGAGAAATCATTACCCGAAGCAGCTGAATTTGAAACGATACGAAGTAAATCTCAAGATATGTTGAAAAATGGAAACCTGGATACCCCCATCCGAGAACCAAATGTGGTAGGAAAATCAGAGTCAGTCTCAAGTCCAGAAAAAGAAGCTTCAATCATATCCGAGAAGGCTTCTCGTAGTGTACCTTTAGGTCTTGATGAATTCAAGAATAGAGCAATACATTCCAGGAGTAAATATGCAGCTGGTCAGGCTGGGGGCATTACACATAGAGTCGAGCCTGGAGGTACAGAGTATAATTACGCTTCTTCATCCAAAGGGGCCAAGGTTTTAGCACATAACAAGGATGCATATGGTGCATCTAATATCTTGAGCAGAGACAAGGACAGATACCTCAGGAATCCGTGCTCTGCGGAGGGCAAATTTGTCATAATGGAACTCTCTGAGGAAACCTTAGTAGACACAATTGAGATAGCGAATTTCGAACATCACTCGTCAAATTTGAAAGAATTTGAATTGCTAGGTAGTCCTGTTTATCCAACTGAAACATGGGTTAAACTTGGAAATTTTACAGCTGGAAATGTAAAGCATGCTCAGAGGTTTGTTCTTCCTGAGCCAAAGTGGGTTAGGTATCTGAAGATAAATTTACTTAGTCATTATGGGTCGGAGTTCTATTGTACGCTCAGTGTTTTTGAAGTTTATGGAGTAGACGCGATTGAGAAAATGCTTGAGGATCTTGTCTCAGTTCAAGATAAGGTAACATTACCCAATGAGTCAAATGGGGGGCAGCATGTACCGGCTGAGGCTGCTGACCGACATGATAACATTGTTGCTGAAGTGGAACCCGACCCAAACGCAGGAAACTTGGATAACAAATTGACCGTGACATCAAGTGAAGTTCCTGACCCGGTTGAAGAAATTCGTCATCATAATCAATTTAACAGGATGCCTGGGGACAGCGTGCTTAAGATACTTATGAAAAAAGTGCAGTCATTGGATTTGAATTTATCAGTTCTGGAGAGGTATCTTGAGGAGTTGAATTTCAGGTATAGTGGCATCTTCAAAGAAGTTGATCGCGAGATGGGAGACAAGAAAATATTTCTGGAAAAGATCATAGCAGACATGAAAACTTTTCGGGAGAGCAATGAGGCCATGGTGACTAAATTTGTCATACTTGTGATTTTCTTTTTCCATATACATACTTTGTGGCAGTATCATTAACATTTTGATTATCTGCTAATGCAGAGAAAAGAAGTAGACGATCTAATGTCATGGAAATCTCTTGTTTCCATGCAGCTAGATAACATAGTCAGAGATAACGCGGTTCTCAGGTTGGTTTCCCTAGCTGTGGCTGGCCTTTCCCTGTCCTCCCACCCCCTCCCCTTTTGTGATCATCGACATTCCATTTTAATCCTTGACACTTGTTTGATGAAGTAGTATGTCTTGCAGTTTAATATGGTAATGTCAAGAAGCATATCATATTAATTGATGTTTTGTTGTGCCTATGATACATTAACCCTTGGTGGAGATCTTCAATTATTCTTGCTGTTATTAACGTATAAATCTTGGACTAGGCATCAAACACAAACACACATAGGTCTAAGTGGATGTTTTGGGGGTTATGTGGTTTTACTGCAATTGATCTTCAACTCCTGCTCTGGGAAATGGTGATTATTTGCGATGATGAAAGAATTATTGACCATTTGTCTCCCTCGTATGGCTATAGCTCACTCTTTTTATGGTTGATGCAGGTTGGAGGTGGAAGAAGTTAGAAGGAATCAAGTACATATGGAGAACAAAGGAATTTTTATGTTTCTTGTATGCTTAGTTTTTGGGTTGTTTGCTGTTACCAAACTATTAATCAATATGGTGTTGAGTTTTTATAGGTTACAGTCCAGGAAATTTTGGTCTCGGGATTATTCCTGGTTTCTCCTACTGATCTGTTGCTGCATCATCATTACCATACTTTCATTATAGCCATTTGTTGATGTAACCAATTTTCCTTTCTGATTTGTATATATAATCAGCCATTTTGAGTCTTGTTTTTGCCTGTGCATTGTTGTAATATTTCGAGAGGTCTCTGGATTAAAACTATTCGCGAAATAAACATACCATCCATGTAGCATGCCATTTCTCAGATTTCACGTAATGTGAAAAATTGTTGCTGAAAACTATTACGTATTACATTAATCTGACACAAAGCGCCCCTTTTAGTTTATGCTGTTGCTGATGTAAACGCTAATGCCAAAGAATAATTGATAAAACTGTGAAATTCAAGAAATCAAAAGACCTGGTATTGGATTGAAATGCACCAGGATGATCTATTAGGCTTAGGCTGAGAGTTTAGTTTACAATGAATCACATACACTAAAAGCCCCTACAGGCCATCTATATCCAAAACCATCATACTCAGGGTCTACTTTGCCCTTTTCTTCTTTTTCAGGCTACTTCCATGAGTCTTACTCTTTCACCCCCACCTCCTTTTCCCTTTGGTGACTGATTCAAAGAAATAATCAAATTCCGTCCTCTCGCATATCTTGTTTCCTCTTGGATTGCATGGCAAGTCTAGCATCTCTCTCGCGCTCAAATTCTCGATAATCAGCACGTTGCAAGAAGGAGACCTTATCCAGATACTGATTTGAACTCTTTTTGTAAGTCTCAAGTTCTTCTTCCACACCTTTGTTTTCGTCCTTGTACTCTCCCCAGTCTTTCTTCGTCTTGTCAAGTACACTCAACTTTGGCTTCTTTCTTATTTGTTCAAGAACAGCATCAACAGCTGATACAGGGCCAACCGAGGCTTTGCCTTTATCAGAGTTGGCATCAACGAGCTTCTTCACTTCAACCTCCTCACCAGCAAAGTCTCGAACTTCTGTGACCTGCAGGGATGCAACAGTAAATTTATATGAAGTATGAAACTGAAAATTCAGGCATCAAACAACAAAGGAAAGAGAGTAATAATCAGTCCTCTAGCTGATAGTGCAACAAACCATCAGAGCTAGGGATAAGGCTGAAGTTATCGCCAGAACAAAAGTAGATTTGGAAATCAATACCCTAACTCAATCACTAATAGATAATACGTAGTTTTTTGGGTAGTCTAGTCCAAAATGGCAGCAATTAGCCAAGGAACTAGGTTTTTGCCTGGGCCACAATATCAACCAAAGGCCAAGGAATCAGCAAATTGGAATCAACTGGTGCTTCTCATATCCAAGATATCATCACAACATGAGTATTGGTTGCCATCCACAATGTTAAAATAACAAGTTTAAGGAGGTTACTTACAAAATAAGAAGAAAATACAGGGAGAACTAATCAATCCACAAGCTGAAGACCTCAAATCAACAAATGACCTCACCTCAACTTTTCCATGGCCAGTTGCAGCAGCGGCAGCATCTTTAACTGCTTGGAGAGCAGCAGCAGCCAGTTTCTTTGCATCATCGCTGGTTCCATTTCCTGGCTTGTTTCCAGTTGCCGGGGCAGTGCACTTGTCTGCTGTTATACCTGCCTCGATTGGCAATGTCTTTTTCGGTCCCAATCGAAGAGCAGTCATCCAATTCTGCAAATAGAAATGACGAAAGAAAGATTGTATAAGTTGAATTACCACCAGAAACCATACACTTAAAGTATCCTCGGATTTGAAATAACTACATGCGAGGAAGGTTTCTGAGAAGTTTTATTAGTGGCTGCATTCTGCTTCTTTAAAATGGATTGCAGGTTCTTGGTTGAAATTCCTTTGTTCATCTGCTGCCAGACTGCTTCTACCCGAGCCTTCCTTTCTACCAAAGCAAGAAAACAGCCGAAGAAATCACATCAGACCAATCAATAACCTATAGATGGTTTAGTAGAAATAGAATGATCAGAAGGGGGAAAAAGGAAGACCACCAACTTTGAACAATAATGAAAATCCGAAAAAATCCACAAAGCTCTTACCAATTTCTTCAGTCTCTGGCTGCGAGGGAGGAGGAGGAACAGGTGTGAATTCTTGGTTTGCTTCCATTTTCAAACCTTCCATCAACATAACACCTAACCAACCAAAACCATCCACATTTAATAGAAAAAATCTTGTCTGGAAAGAAAAGACTAGAGCTTGGCCACGGATACAAATTTCAAGAACCAAATAACAGACACACTCCTATGAGATAGCAATCAAATTCCAAATGAACAGAGAAGGAGAGAGATAAATTAAATACCACACAAAAGAAGATCCAATTTGTAAGAATATAAGAAACAAGCACATAACGAAACACACACATACACAGAGGCTCGCAATCCAATTAACAAACTCTAGCAACAAAGAAATAATAACTGCAAGAAAATTTAAAATAAGAAAAGCACAGAACAACGAAAACCAACACTGACACTGAGTCGAGGAGAAAAGATAAACAGCTCCTTAAGGTGCGGAGAAACAAGGAAACAAAAAGAATGATGATAATTAGACCACAACAGTCAGATTCTCAGCATACATCCTACCACCAAAAAAAAACACACACACACACACACACAACTAAGAATATAGCAGTACATACAAACTGAAACGCCGAATAAAGAAACCACACACGTGTATCAGACATAGAAATCCAAAATTGAACACAAACGGATAGATTACCAACGAGAAGAATAAGAAGAAGCGAGGGGTCCGGACCGGGACTGCCTGTTTGGAGATCTTTTGATTAGATATATGTAGTGTTCCGACTGGAATATATGTTTTGAGTGTTTATTTCATCGGGTTTCTCGAACAATTCAAACCGTGGGTGCGTATTCGAAGAGATTCTGCCGGCGGGCGGAGTCGCGGTGGCTTTCCTGATGGAAGACTGAAGCGGCGGCGACGGCGTCGTATTTAATTCTGATCTCTTCTGAGGGAGGGAGGGAGGGAGAAGTAGAAATAGTTTCACCATACGTGGAAATAATAACTTTGGTAAAAACTTATTTCTTTTGAACTAACCAAGGATTTTTCTTTATAAAAAAACTAACCAAGGATTTCATCCTTCGGGAAAATATTCCTCTGTCTTAAAATTATTTTATAGTTTTAGATTTAACTTTTAGTACAATTTGAATTGAAAATAAAAACTCAAACTGAATAATAATTATGGGATGGAGAGAGTATAATACTACTTCATAAAATAGTATAATTTTATTAAAATAATATTTTTTTCGTCCCAAATAAATAATTCCCATTAAATTTTACAATTTGAATAATAATTTTAGCACATTCTCAAAAGTCAATCTACTCTATTTTTTTTAATTATTTTTTTGAGATACACTAGCATTCCTTACACATTTTTTATAAAGTCTCAATCCAATTATTTCTACTCTATTTTGTCGGAAGAGTGCATTTGTAATTTTTATTTGAAATATTGTGAATCCTAAAAAGATTACGGTTTCTGTCAAACTCAAATTACGGATTAATGAAAATGAAAAAAAAAACCCCTCTATTTTTTTTTTAAAAAAAGGCCACGTCTTAATGAAAATTATCAGCATTGACTATTTCTTTTCTGGAATGAGGAGTGTTCTAAATAATTTATATATACTAATACAAATATGATTTTTATGTACATGGATACAGTTAGAAATTCAATCAAAATGTATAGTATATGCTATACAACTTTTGTCAAGCATGAAATGTATCGAGAGTGTAAAAATTATGAGACAATCAATAACATTCAAATTGTTATATGAAAAAATTGATTAATTATTTCTTGTGAAACATAATACTTCCTCCGTTTCATCGTTTTAGCAAAATAAAAAAATTCCAGAATAAATGTCATTCTCATATTTCAATGCACTTTTTGATCAGAATTTTCAAAATCACCCTAAAAAGAATTAGTATTATTAGTGAGAATTTGCGTTAATAAGATTAGTTGAAGGTATTCAAGTAATTTTACTATTATATTTAAGTTTTCTTAAACTATGTACAAGTGCTAGAATGTCACTTATTTTTGAACGTGGAGTAAAAATCAAGACATACTACACGGAAATATAAACTACATGAACCGGTGCAATGCACTTATACACACTACTAGTTATTTCAATGAAACGAGATAAAAGTGAAGTGAAACTAAACTATTGAAAGCAATAATATAGCGTGCTGCTTTTGGACATAGATTTCAGTTTCACCATCTGCTTTTGGATAAACAGAGGCCAAAACACATTGCCGCTTACATAATGATACCAATTTACAGATATTGTGGCAATTGAACTTACAATTCCCTTAAGTCTACCACTGTAGAATTACATCATTATTGCCTCAAAAGAGTTTCCAACTTCTCCAACTTAACTTCAGAAATTACAGTATCATTCAGAACTAAAACATACATTGCCTACCTACCCTAGCAGTCATGTTAAGCCATAACCAGCAGCATACAAAATGCCTACGCACCCTAGCAGTCACATTAAGCCATCACCAGCAGCATACAAAACTGTCAGCTCTAATCAAAACCCCCCTACAAGGTGTCTTCATGATACAGATGGAGACCCAGCCCCAATCGAGCACAAGCTCTACGAAACGCCATTGCTTCTGCCTTCTGCACTGCATCTCCATATCCAGTTGCTTCATCCACTGAAGCAGTTCCAGTTGACTCCCGGTAGATCTACCACGGATGATTTACAGCTTTATACACACAATTTATTCTACTATCAACAAATGGGTTACTTTAAACTAGGCGTTTTTGGCAAGATCAATAAGCCAGAAACCAGAGTGGCAGAAGGTCCATAAAGAGCGGATGCTCTTATAACCAGGACAAAGGCAATATGGTCCGAAACAAGTAGATCTTTTCTTTTTTCTGTCTCATTTAAAATCTTCTTTTTTTCTTTGAGAATATTACGACGAAGTGACTTGACATATAATTCCAATTACTAAGAAAAATTAAATCTGAAAAAGATGATCAAAATTCCATATCTAATATTGGCGAATGACAAGAGCCAATAGGTGTCTTGGCCTCTTTAGTTTCAGTAAAGATCAAAAGTAGGTTTTGATCCTAGATATAACATCAAACTAATGAAGTCGTAGCAGTTAAACATTTAGCTGCAGTGAGGTGTTAAAATACCAAAATACGGCACAGAAAGATTGCTGGCTTAATCAAGACCAGTATGTTTGATCAGTAAAGCTAAGACTTTGCACTGTCAAAAGGCCTAAATCTCATAAACGAGACAGGTTGTTGCGAAAGGAACATTCTGAACTTATCAAGAATGTAAACCAGATTTGAGAGTTAACGTCTTCAATATCCCACAAATACCAAAACATAATGAAAGAAAACGGGATTATACACAAAAACTTGAGGGAGAAATTGATACCTCCGCATCTGTCCCATAGAGCGTTACACGATAAACAACTGAAACAGACTTCCCATCAGCAGAATAAATGATGTTGCGCACCTCACCAGACCACTCCGGAGCATGTAAGTTCATAATCCGATTGACTATGTGCCTGGTAAGCATAGACAGCGCAGAAAAAATTTAAAAGGGGTAACAGCTTTAAAAGAAGCAACCAATTATAAGGAGGAACAGGATTTCTCAAGCATAAAAAATACGCAGATCAACAAATCAATCATTCACCATAAAAAGGTTTATAATACATTATATAACAGAAACAATTTGCTGATAATCAAGCGAGTTATAACCGACAGATGTAGCAAAGAATAAACAAGGATATGAGACAACAAACAGGAAAGTAATCAATAATGGACGAAATAATCTCCTCTTCCCACACTATCATTTGGTTGTATGAGTAATTGATCCAGTTCACCGAGTTTTCTCAAATGGACCATTTCTGTTTCATCATCATCCCACTACCAAGAAAATCATTTGTTCAGTAATTAGAGAGAGAGCGAACAGTTAGAATGTTGCCATTCAAGAATATCTAAAGAACAATCACTGTTTTTCCGTTGTATGTTTGCAAGAGTTCACTAACCTTTGGTAAAATCTATAAGTAATCGAAACCAAAAAGAGGTAATGGTATCTTTTTATTTTTTATTTTGGTAAAATCTATAAGTAATCGAAACCAAACAATCATCATGAATAACACAACAATAAGTTAATAATTCCGACTCCTACCAATATAAAAAAATAAAAAAACAAAAATGAAGTTACCAAGGGATATATCTGATAGAAGAGCCAGAGGAGGGGTCGAAGCGGGTGGTGATGAGAGAGTCAGGAACTTTCTTGTTCAGCTCTTTCAATATTTCAGACAAGGGTCTGCTAATTCCGGAACTGAGCCCCACCCCAACTCCGGAAGAACCTTCATTGACGACGTCGTCTTCGTCATCGGCAAAATCCTTCTTCCCTACGAGTTTAGGACTCTTAGCAGCAGCAGCAAATGAAGAACGCTGTAGATACTGGAAAAGGGATGGCGTCATCCTCCACATCAGAGTCTTTGATTTTGAACAAGCCATCATCCAAGAACAATGGTTACTGTAGAGGAAAGGATTTTTTTTCCCCCTTTTTTCTTATTTCTTTGCGGGTTGAAGTTTTGGAAAGGGTTTTTCCTTTTCGTTTCAATTTTCATAGGGGACTGGCCGCTGCTCATTGTTTGCACTTTGCAGCTTAGTAAATTAATATTCTGCTCCCTAATAAAGTTCTTACTTAGTCCTTCGAATTTTGGACCCCTGGTTTTCTCTTTGTACCCGGCCCTTTTTAATTAAATTAAAATATTTTGTGGATGTAACAAGGCCCAAATATTGTTGGATCAAAGTAAGTCATTAGGCCCAATAATTTTGATATTTCTAACCTCATTTTGAATTAAGAGCAACTTTTGGAAGATTTTAGAACATTACATTTTAGGTTACGTGGATTAAGATAGAAAAGTTTAGAAATCTCTATAATATTAGAATGGGTGATGTTCTTCTGGATGTTGTATGTTAGTCTATAACCTAAACGGCTTGGTTAGTAACTATAAAAATTGCAAGCCCCGTGAAGAATTCAAAGTGTGGATTCCAGTTTTCAAGTTCTCTCAAATTAAATTTCTGAATGTTGTCCTCTTTCTTTCTTTAAACTTTCAACTTTCTTACTCTTTTCTTTTCAAGAGTTTTAAGGTAAGGTTAAATTAGCATCCATCGTTTGTGGTCTACAGTACTGCTTGTAAGACATTCATTATAGTTTATGAGCAGCGTGTGATAGATGGGATACTTCGGTAACGCTGTACCCAACCTTATGTGGTTTATCAACCTACAACAAGCTTGCCAGATAACGTGTGACTGAAGATACCGTATAATTTGTTATGAAATTTTGACTCTAGAAATATATAATTTAATTATCTATGCATACCAATCTATATAAATCATCAACTCACAAATGCACGTAATAGTGTTTAATATTATAATTACGTTTAGAGGGGTTAGGTGGCCGTGTAAAAATATTGTTGATTTTCTACTCTATTAAAATATTTTAGTTAGTTCATTAAATTAAAGGTTTTTTTTTTTTTTTTTTTTTTGTACAAGAGGACGAAAAGAGTAGAAGTTATTGAGACAAAAAATAAGTGACTAAGCAAAATAACTTACTCATTAATGAAAGGAATGACATAGAGCCCGACATATTTAGTAAGTACCATTAACTGTAAACTATCGAAATCATAAACTTCAACTGTAGTCCCAGAATAGGAATGACTTGTGATACATTCTAATTATTTGTAACCAACAAAACTAAAGCGAAATTAAACTGCATTCAAGGGGGAAGAAATTAACAAGATTCTTCATTTTATTTTTCTTCCAAATCAACACAACCACTCACGCTTGAAAATGAGTTGCCACACAGAATCACAACTAAACAGAACATGGACAAAAATCCAAATGCAAGCATGATGATGCGTACATATACGTATATAAAAAATGTCATGGGGATGAAATATAAAAGGGGAATTAAATGAATCAGAAGTTAATCAAAGACAACTGTTGAACATTGATGGGATAACAGTCGGAGGTGGGACCAGAGAAAGCCCGTTGAGCAAGGATGGCATTAACAGCTTGGGTGGGATGGAAAGCGTCCCAGAAGACGTATTCGTTGCGATTGAGGCAAGGGGTGACGAAGGGGAGGCAGGTGATCTGGCCTTGGTTGCGGCCGATGCCACAACAGCCTCGGTCCCAAACCTTAAAGCCGTAGCGGCCGAGGTTGTTGAGGATGTCGCCGATGGCACCGTAGGAGTTGCCGTACACGAACATGGAACCGGGATGGGAGCCGTTGTTGAGGATGTCCACGAGGCGCCTGAGGCCTTCGTTGAAGGGACCAAGTATCTGGTTCACGTAGTCAACGCAACGTCCAGGGGCGGCTTGACCCGTGGCCAGCTGGTTGGGGATGCATCCGAGGGGTCCGATCCCGGGGAGCAAGAACTTGCGCAACCCGACGGAGTAGAGGGCATGGAGTTGGCGGGCGTAGTGATTGAGGAGTAGGTTGGCATATTGGGAAGGATTGTAGTTGTAGCTGGAAGTGTAGAGGGAGGGCATGAGGTAGTTGTTGATGTAGTCGTTGCTCCCAAACACCAACACAGCAATGGATTTGGAGAGAAATCGGGTCAGGTTCGCAGCTGGCATCATCCTTCTCATCTGCCCTAGGTTGGTCTCAAAGTTTATCACTTGTTGGCCCAACGGGTACCTATCTCCCTGCAAAGCGCGCATAAACAGGAAGAATGTGTTACTCTGTCTGCTCTAGAAAAAATTTATAATGTTGAAAGATTAAGATCAGGGCTGGAGGCACCAGGCTGGCTTACATAGTTTTGACCCGTTTCATCCAAAATTCCAGCAGCAGCCGAAGCATAGTTCACCCCACTGAACAGCTTGGCTCCCGATGTCGCCGGATCTGCAAACGGAGGTGGGGCTGCTACCCCCAACAGTCTCCCTGTTTCATTTCACAGCATCGGCGATCAAATTAGTTATGAATGAACGATGACTTAAACGAAAAAAAAATGTCAAACCGGGGGGATATATATATGTGGAGTACCTAATAAATCAGCAAAATTTTCACCATTGCAAAATCTGCCAGTTGGACCGCCACTGAAATCGCAGCCGTAAGGGTAGTAGTTGGATTTGGCAATGGATCTCAGGTAATTGTTGTTCCCATTATCCACCAATGAATCCCCAAACACATACATTGCACTCACTTGTCCTGCTCCTGCTGCTGCTCCTCCTTTTGCCACTACTCCTCCCGACATCATCACCACCATCTTCATCATAAATATTACCCATCCAACTACATCCATCTTTCTACTCTTATTATCATCCATTTGATTTGTTTCCTAATTTCCTTAACACAAAATTAACTGTTAGCTAGCGACCAGCTGATTTAACGTGGCACATGTAATTTATTTATACATATAATGAAAAAAATTCATTTGCGGACCTATACATGTAGCATGTTATGAACACGAAATGTGGGGAGGGAGGGAAATGGAGAGTGTACTGATCATTAATTTAAGTTAAGGTTTATCCATTGAAACGGCCTGTGGTTTAGCAAAGACCAGCACCCTACTCGTGGAATTTGGCCTCTTTTATCCTGATTTTTGGCCCGTCCAATTCTCTTTTCGTCTAACCTCCTGCTTGGTTTGTTATTTTGCTTTTTTTAAAAAACTGACGTACGTATACGTACCTAAAGTCGCAGCGATACGAAAAATGCATATATGATCATCTTTGCCACCCTTCTGTTCTTTTTTTCTTTTTAATGCATCGAGGTAACCAAATACTGCAATACATGTGAGCCTAGTCCCCTTTTTTAAAGGGGTGGTTTCAAATATTGTTACCTCATATCTAAATTTCATTTCGCCTATAGCTTATTTCTTTTTCCACAACTTTTGGCATGGATGGCGTGCCAGTTGCACTAATTACGTACCCAAATGCTACGTCCTCGTACCTTTCAATTTGTACAATAAATACATCTTTGGTATATATACATTGCATGCAGTGCCCCTGTGTTCTTCATACCACGTACGTGCCATCAACTCCTCATCATCAAACATGTATTCTCCTACCCTAATGCAGATACTTATATTTATCCATATACATATTCATTACAATCTATGCGTGTTTTACACTTACAAAATATGGCTGTTTACATGCATGAAAACATGATATCCATGAATATGATTGCTTCTGAAGAAAACAAAGGGAGCAAAAAAAAATCTAAACTTTAACCTCTACATATCCAGAGTGAGTGGGAAGTTCCAGTGCCGACAAAAGTCACAAAACCAATGAAGAAAAGCATTAGTTACAAGCTAATGGTAATCAACATTCATTCCAAGCGAGGCGAACTGCCTGTTATACTCCATCCTTTTTAATTTAACACATATACCATTTTTTTTTAAAAAAACGTTTCAAACTCAACCCTGCTTCTGACGTTAAATTAAATTTTATTTTTATTCTTTAAGTATATACATTTACCAATTTCACTGAAATCAAGAATATTTAACTAAACTCAATTATTATACTCTAACTCATTAACCAATTAATCCACTAATTACTAATAATGGTATATTAAATATTTCACTTTAAAAACAACCACATAAATTATATCCAAACTTCAGGACGATGAGAGCATGCCATTTTAATTCATCAAACATGAAAGTACACATTTCATGTGTCCTTTTTTCCGCTATAACGAGTGAGAGAATTGAGAAACTACGTTTTGAAAATCAAACCGCAAAGTGAACCATTAATTTTAGTTGGGTTACTGGTTCACTAGTTTAACCAGTTTGAATCAGCCATCGAAACTAGCTAGTAAAAAATTGGTTATAAAAAATATAAAAAATAATTTTTAAAAAAAATTCAAAAATTCGGTTCAACCAGTATCGAATCCCGATCGAACCATAATTTTACCTAGATTTAATAGAATTTGACTATTTTAGGTAATCAGTTATTTATCGAAATCAGATTGGGAAGGCATCCAATCTTCTAGCCTGGTTTTCAAAACATAGCTGAGAAGTACTATAGTCTAAACATAAACATTAGTATTATAACGGAGATGTGTAAATGATTGCATTGTTGAAAATAACGGCATCATATATTGATAAGAGTTGACTTTCCTATGGGAATAATTAAAAAAAAAACATTATATGGTTGTCATAATTTCTTGGGGTTTCATGATCAAACCAAGGATAGAATTCAGAGAGAAATATTTTATTATATATATATATATATGTGTGTGTGTCTCTCAAATGTCAAACCTCTCCACTTCTTTTTGTTCATTATGAATTTATGATCCCCTTTAAATGTTGATTAAGTGGGGGTGCGAATGTTTGCCAATTGCCTATTTGTCACCTCGTTAAGGTAACACTCGTAATTGTAACCTCATTTCTATAAGGATGCTACGCATTACTACTGCTCCAGTTTAATTAAAATAGTAACACTACCAACTTTATACCCCCACCCAAAAAAGTTTTTTATTTTATTTTTTTAAAATTTTTAACTATGTGGTTGAATTTTCCGTTTCTGTAACTTTCAACGTGTTGTTTCCCACCCACAGACTTTGATTTCATGGCTTGGTTGACTACAAACAAAAGGAATCATGCACAATTCCTTAGGGTGGTATCGATGAGTCTTAATTTACTAATAGTAGCAAATGATTTTTCGTCTAAATAAATAAAAATAATTTTTCAGAAAAAAATTAAAAAATAATTATGTATAATTGTTGCAATTCGTCGTACTAGATAGATAAATTGAATTCAATAATACCAAACACACATTCTATAATAGCACCGAAGCAGGTTCCGCACCATGAGTAGTATTCAAATAGGTCGGTGGAAGGGATGCATATATACCATAACAATAACGCCTTAATTTGCACCCTATAGGAGTATGTCTTGCCAAAGAGGGACAATTAGCAAAGCACACCAGACTTTCTCAATTTTTTACATTATATCCACTGATGCCGTTGCTATAATATTGCCTCTCTATCTCTCTCTCTCTCACACACACACACTTTTTTCTTTCTTTTTTACTGTATGGTGATAAGGGGGAAGAAGATAGTGTATTATATGTAATGTTGTTGTTGAGATTGATGACGTCTTTGTAATTAAAATAATAAAAAGATATATATTTTTCAAAGTACTGTTTCCGTGTGTTTCGTTTGGGTGGAGGGGATTTAGATAATCGTATTTTTTTAAGCTATAAAGAAAAAAAAAAGGTAAGAAAGCTAAGAAAGGGGAAAAAAGAAATGCCTTTTTTCGAAAAACCAATAAGTTGTATGTGCAACTAGCTGACTAGAATGTATAAAATATTTGGTTAAGTTCGATTGTTTATATTAAAAAAACACAATAAATGGTGGATTATGAGAAACTTTCGGTTTGGTTTGTTTTGTTGTGCTCAACATTCAGTGATCGTTACACTGTACAAAAGGAGGCAGCATCCCAGATTAATTGGAGGACAACACATCTCTCAAGGGTCCAGTACTCGATTCGCCCTATGGAACTAGGAAAAAAAAAAAACTAATATTAACATTATAATATGTGTGAAAATGAATTAAATGTATAATGGTTTATTAGGAGTTGAACATATTAAGTAAAAGGAATGAGAGGAGTGCAAACGTATATCGTAACTGCTCCGACTCCTTGTTTGATTTTTACGGGCGTTCGCATTCATGAACTGCTAGCTGATGTTATGAAAAACTTTTGTAACATTAATTTGATGATGTTTAAATGTGCTGCCCCTCCCTATGTTAATTCTTTGGTTTATAATTGAGAGATTATATAGCTCAACACCGAGTAATTTATATTATATATTAAAAGAGAGTTTTCAATCGACATGTGCCATGTAATGTGATAGTCTAGAGCTATTTGTGCCATGTGTCATTAGGAAAATCTTCCTTCATTAAAGTGTAAAAAAGTTTTGTAAATAGTTAATTTAAGTTTAGTATTTAACCTGTTTATAATTAATAATAGATTATATTACCCACATAGTCCAACCGGCAGTTATATTATAGAGCTTCTAGGTATACCTTGTAAAGTGTACCTAGTTTGAAATTCACGCACCCAAAAAGATGATTAGAAAAAAAAGAGATTTTTCAAATTTTTAATTTTTTAATATCTATCATAATTTTCAGCCATCATTAATTTTATCCATCTAACTTCTTATTCCAATCCAAAGACGTCTCAAACTAAAAAAATCTAAAAAATAAAATATTCTCTGCAGCGATTTGGCATCAAAACCTCTCGTCGGCGGCATTTTTGAAGACGAAATCCGATTGTGCATTAAATCCCATAAGTTTGGTTGTAATATACGCTGCTGAATATGAGAATTATGATAAGATTTGAGATTATTCATCTATTTTGTGTTTTGTCCGGTGAATTTTGGAAAAGAATAATAGATCTAGATGCTGTTCATCATTTTAATAGATATGTTTTATGTTTTGTTCGGTGGCAAAGATTTGAGATTATTCCCGTCAATTAGTTTTGTTGGTCGATATGTGGTTGATTTTGGAAAAGATTAGTAGATCTAGGTGCTCTTCATCAGTTTAATATCGTTATTCATTTTTAAAACGTGTTGGTTTGTCGATGTTCTAGTCTTGTTCATCGCTTTGTGGTTGATTTCAGAAAATATTCATAGGTCTGGCATTATTCATCATCTCGGTATCATTATTCATCATCAATGTGTAGTTGTTTTAGTCATGTTTTTTTTTCTGTGAAATATTTATTCACGGTAAATGATGTTAGTTCATCAATTTCTTAGTCTTGTTCATCGATCTCTGGTTGATTTTGAAAAAGATTAATAGATATAGGCTTTGTTCATCAGTTTAATATCATTATTCATCTTTAAAACATGTTAGTTTATCGATGTTTTAGTCTTGTTCATCGATTTGTGGTTGATTTTGGAAATCAGATTTTGACATCATTATCTATTTCTGGCGGTTGTTAATCATCTCGATATCATTATTCATCATCAATTTTGGGTTGTTTTAGTCATATTTTCTTCTTCTGTGAAATGTTTATTCATCATCTATTTCTAGTTATTCATTATTTTTGCTTAGTTATTCATTCTAATTGTGATATAAACTACAAGTGATATAATTCATGATGTAATATGTGATTGCACACAATTGTAAATATGTGTCGTTAATCCTGTAAATACGTGTTATTCATTCCGTAGATATATGTATTCATCATATAAATATATGTCATTCATCACCAGTTATGTTATTATTCATCATGTAATATATACCGTACACGATTGTTCAACTGGATTCGATTTATGTAATTTTAATGTTTATTCATCATTTTCAAAATGATTATTCATCTTCAATAGTATTGTTATTGATAATTAACAGAGTTTTGATTAAATGTGAAATCTCACTTATTGTAATGTTGTTTTCGTTTGATCAACGGCAAAGAAATGCTCATAAAAAGAACTCGATCGGTCGGGAATCAAATATTTGGCAGAGTTGCTGAAATCAAACAATCAACATATAAGTGTTGAGTATCAGCGAATCATTCAAGACCGTATATGTTAAAAACAATGACTATTGTTTTTAATAATGTAAAATAGTGTTATTTCATCTTGTAAATATATGTCATTCATCGTTTGAACATGTATTATTCATTCCATTGATATGTGTATTCATCATGCAAATATATATACATATTATTCATTTTATTATTGTTATTCATCCTAGATGGGATCATTATTCTTCAACATTTGCTTCATCATTCATCTTTGTAGATATCTATATTCATTTCAAAATTTCAAATTTATTTATCCATAACATTGTCACTATAAGAACACCATTATTCATCCACAATATTATTATTATTCATCGATAAGAATACTATTATTCATCTGAACAAATATAGTTATCTATTAAAATCTTCCACATTTGACGCTTAATTCTCCAAATTTCATTGATAATCAACACAAATTTTTTGCTCCAATTGATTTTTCGGATTTATAAGTCTCGATGATGAATCATATTTAATTTTACGCCAATAAAATCCATAGCTATAAAAAAATTCTCATAAAATAAAATAATATAAAAGATAACATGATAAGCAAAAAAGAAAAAAACGGTTTAAAATTAAATGTGTGAGAAAAAAATGGGATGAGAATTGGAGGATTTAATGCGCCTATAACTGAAAATTAGGAAGAAAAATAAATAAACTTGTGTAGAAGGAGAGTGTATTATACATTCCCATAAGGTACACCTTGCAAAGTATGCCTAAGTGCTTGTTATTATTTGTCGTCAACCGGTTGTGTCTCAAGTAAGCTTCTTTTAATGCTTGTGTATCAATGTAATTAATGATTCCATAAGAAATATATTTAGACACTCTTTAACCCCCACTCATAACACATTAATGATAATTTTGAATAATAATTTTGTTAAAAATTATTCAGGTTTTTACTCTTTAATTTTTTTTTCGTTGTATTTTCATGTTTGGTTTATATATTAAGTTTGAAAAAATTTAGCGTAGGATAAAGTATAAAGAGTTAGTAAAGGTTTGATTTTAACATAAAAAAAGATATTTTAACCTTTAAAAGTTACATTAATTTAAACATTTATTTTATTTTGAGTTCACTAAAACCTACAGTGACTTTATTGAAATTATTTGAAAAAAAATTATGAGTTCATGATAAACGTGTTATTATGTAATTTATTATTACCTTCGTCCCACAAAAATAGTCCACATTGAGTTTTTAACTTTTTACTAAAAACAATGCAAAAGTCAAAATTCAATATGGACTATTTTTGTGGGACGGAGTAAGTAATTATTATTTCAAAAACTGTACCATGAATGAGTCATAATAATATTATAAATTCTTTAAAATCTAGACTAAATTAAATATTAAATATAAAATTTGTAAAAAAAATAAATGTAAATTCAAAGAACACAACAAGGTCAAGAATTACTATATAATGACAAAACTCGATACAAATTATATTATATTGCGACATTAATACTTCACTTACACGCAAGAAGAATTATACGATCTTACACCATATACCATATATCTAATTCAATCCTTGCAACGAACGGGAATAATTCTAGTAAACACTGACGTGTATGCCATGATTTGACTTGTTGAGGGGATGGATCATTGGACGGGAGACAATATACACATGTTATACCCAATTGACCAAAACCAAAACGCACCCACATTATATAATAATATGAATAAAAGAGAAGATGCATGGGTTGGGTAGGATGAAAATGGAAATTGGAAGTGATGATGATAATGATGGATTTGATGGTGTTATGCCTCCTTGTGAGCAAGTGCGTGGGTCCGTGTAATTTTGGTTGGTTTGAAAGATGCGGAAAAAAAAGAGGAGAAAGAAGAAGCTGAGGAAGAGGAGGAAGATTTTTGTGCATTAATTTCGGGGCCCTATCCACTAACTATGGCATTCCATAGAGTCAACTCCTGCTGTAGGCCGGGAAGGTAAAAAGTTAAATATGATCATATCGTCCCACATCAAAATTTAGGCTTATAAATAAGAGGCCATGCAGTTTCCCTAAGCCACAAAACAGAATATATTAATTGGTTTCCAAAGGGATTCCTTATAGGGAGCTAGCTAGTGATCGATGGATAAGAAAGAAGAAATGACAGTAACAAAAAGAGCAGAAGTAGTTGTAGTAGCGGTGAAACAAGGAGGAGGAGGAGAAGAAGTGAGCTGTAAAGTAAATGATGACATGAATTTAGTTGATTGGAAAGGCAGACCTTGCGTACCCAACAAGCATGGTGGAATGAGTGCTGCCTCCTTTGTACTTGGCAAGTGTCCACTCTGCAGGAATGAATACATTTCAATCTGATTGATTGATTCTCCCTTCGTCTCTTCATTTGGTTTTGATTGTGTTGAACTGTGTTAATTAATTTGCAGGAGTTGAGGCGTTGGAGATGATGGCGATCGCTGCAGTTGGGAACAATCTCATAACCTATGTGTTCAATGACCTGCATTTCCCTCTGTCGAAATCCGCAAACATTGTCACAAACTTCATTGGCACCGTGTTCCTGCTCTCCCTTGTTGGTGGATTTCTCTCTGATTCTTATCTCGGCAGCTTCAGGACCATGTTGATTTTCGGCCTAATTGAACTCTCGGTATGTTATAGTATATGCTTGCATGCTGGCTGGGTGTGATCATTCACGTTTTTAATTTGATCTTAATCTTCTTGTTTGGCGCTGCAGGGATTCGTGGTGTTAGCTGTGCAGGCTCATTTCCCGGGGCTTCAGCCACCAAAGTGCAGGATGGATATGGAGGACGATGATTGCGTGGAAGCAAGCGGATATAGGGCCTGGATATTCTTCACGGGGTTGTACTTGGTGGCCTTAGGAAGCGGGTGCCTGAAGCCCAACATCATCTCTCACGGAGCCGATCAGTTCAGCGGTGGCTCCAATCACCAGAAGAAGAAGGTGTCCACCTATTTCAACTGTGCATATTTCGCCTTCTGTTCCGGGGAGCTGGTGGCGCTCACCCTCTTAGTTTATGTTCAAACCCGATCCGGGATGGATGTTGGTTTTGGAGTTTCTGCTGCGGTCATGGGGATGGCTTTGATCTGCTTGATTTCTGGGACTCCGTTTTACGCTAACACCCCTCCTCGGGGGACCCCCATATTCATCCCAATCGCTCAGGTTTTTGTTGCTGCAATCACAAAGCGAAAGCAAGTTTGCCCTTCCCAGTTGGACAACTCCAATTCTGTTGCAAATAATAATAATGCCGATGGCGATGCCCCTGCAGTCCAGCTCCTCCATACACAAAAGTTCAGGTTATACATACATTCTACTACCATTCAATGAATTACTTAATTTTCAGAGAGCTGATAAACATATACACAGTAATCCCTCCGTCCCAAAATTATTGTCCAGCTAAAAATGAAAATCCAACCTGGTTTTAATATAATTTATACTAAAAATGAAAATCCAAACTAGTTTTAGTATAATTTGAACGGACAATAATTTTGGGACAGAAAGAGTATACACGTACTGAATAGTTGAGAAAAAAAAAAAAAAAAACCTTTCAGGTTCCTAGATAAGGCCTGCATCAGAGCAGCATCATCAGAGAGTGGATGGCGACTCTGCAGCGTATCCCAAGTCTCCCAAGTGAAGATCCTAATCTCGGTTGTCCCCATATTTGCATGCACCATCATCTTCAACACCATCTTAGCCCAACTCCAAACATTCTCCGTCCAGCAAGGCGTCGCAATGGACACGAGAATCGCACACAACTTCAAAATCCCACCAGCTTCCCTGCAGTCCATCCCTTACTTTATGCTCATCTTCCTGGTCCCGCTCTACGAGACGGTGTTCGTGCCGGCCCTGCGTAAACTCACAGGCAGACCATCCGGCATATCACCCCTCCAAAGGGTTGGGATTGGCCTTTTCATTGCGACTTTCTCCATGGTTTCGGCAGCAATTGTTGAGCACAAAAGAAGATCCTCCTCCTCGCTAAATAAGGATCAGCCGCTGTCCATATTTTGGATAGCTCCCCAGTTCTTGATATTCGGGATGTCGGAAATGTTCACGGCGGTGGGATTGGTGGAATTCTTCTACAAGCAATCCACGGATGGGATGCAGATGCACTCATTTCTAACCGCCATGACATATTGTTCCTACTCCTTTGGATTTTACTTGAGCTCTGTGTTAGTCTCTACCGTAAATAAAGTTACCTCATTAGCCTCAGCAGGGAAAGGCGGATGGCTGAGTGACAATGATCTCAACAAGGACAGATTGGACCTTTTCTATTGGCTGTTGGCTGCTCTTAGCCTAATCAATTTCTTCAACTATCTTTTTTGGTCAAATTGGTATACTTGTCAATCTCCCAACTCAATACATCAGCAGCACAACAGCATGACCACGGATGATGATGCTCTTGACGTCCAAGACATCAGCTACAGATGACAATTAGTAGTATTAGGTAGCAGCTATATCTTGCTAATTAAATTGTATTTTTTTTATATATATAAAAAAAAACTAATTCTTGATAGACTACTATATATGTGAATATATATGAGCAGTAGAAAGTTAAGGTGTAACGTGTTTCCCCTGAGTTTGAACCTTTTTAGAATAAAAGAGTTTGCAATTCAAGATTGGCAAATGTGTATATGCAATGTGATCAGTATGTACAGTGTTTGGTACTTTTTTACCAATTTAAACCAGTAATTTCCTTGTCTCCGAAAAAAATAAATCAATTCAACAATGTGAATTATTTTTCAAATGCGGAGAAAGTATGTATTATTATTCTTGTCCCTTGCTTTTTAGTGAATAGAATAATCGCAATAAACTTTTGGTAAAGATGGTTAGGTGTGTAAGTAGTCAATATAAAGAGTGGATGCATCTTTTCTCTGACTATATTTCACTATAATTTTCCCTCTCAAGAAGAGTAAAGCAGGAGATTCTGTGCGGTGGTTATTAATTAATCAGTAATTATTAATTACTAGCGAAGGGATTAGTCACTATTGTAGACGAAGTCGGACGGGAAGTGGTGTTTCCAGTGGCGGACGAGTGAGTAATGCGTAAGAATCTGTCCTTGGGAGGGGAACAACGACGGGACGTGGACGCCTTGCAATATTAAAAAAAAAAAAAATCACTAATCACCAGCCAAAAGCAATTGAGCAATTGGGACTTGATGGATCCTCTTGTGGGACGAGGTCCAGTTGGGCCGTTGGTAAGTGACAAGTTTTAGCCCAAATAAATTGGCGATCCATACTGGCTGGTTGGATTTGGGCAAAAAAATTTCTCAAAATTGACAAAAGAAGACTGCCGGCCGTAGCACAAATCGGTGTTAATTCTCTGGCTGGCTTATTAGTAGTAGCGGGAATAAGTGGAAGAGTTGGCGCCCGACGGAACGGGGTGGTGCTCCGGTGAGGTCCACCAACATGTTGTCCAGGATATCAAAGCAGCTTTTCACTTCCAGGTCCTCTCTGCTATCCCCCAAACTCTCCATCTCCCTATACTTTACTCGGACTTGTCTTTACCCTTTTCAAACTTATTCTTTTCTTCACATTATAAGTAAAAGAAAAGTCTGGGTTTTGGATTTGGGTTGTATGTGGTTAGTTAGTTTGTTGTTCAGTAGGTACGATTAACTAAGATTTTTGTTTCTTTTTTTTTTTTTTTCCTGTCGGTTTGTTGTTCATTTTCTATTTAGCATTTGTTGTTTGAACTAAACAAACAAAGTTCAGCCTTTTATTTTGCCTTGAAAGGATGAAATTTTTTTACCCCCGAGGGTTTGTGTGAAATTAGGGAAACTGTTGAGAAATTCTTAACGGTTGTCATTTTAGTTTGTTCGCGATGTTGTGTGTGTATGGTTGAAGATGTTGATTGTGGTAGTTTTGGGAGAAATGAAGATTCCTTATCCCTTCAAATAGTCAATTTGCTCTTCTCAGTGTTTTTAATTTTGAGTTTCTCTGGGTGCTTCATGTTTCCCGTGTTTGACTGATTTTACTCCTCCAAAATTGCAGGGCCTTCACCCTTGAGAAGTGGTCATTTCCACAACATGGAAATTATCTTTTGTCACGCTCCTTTGCCACACAAGCTGCAGCATCTAATTCAGTTGCCCAAAATCATGCAGCAGAGGGTATTGATTCTTTTGGAAAAAAGCGCAACCCGCGCGCACCATCACACACACACGCACACACACTCCCACACACACACACACACACACACACACACACACTCAGACCCTTATTTTGTTACCCTGCCATTCAGATCATTGATCTTCTAACTGTGTTTTTCTTTTTTAACTCAGGGAACTCCTCGAATAAGATATTTGCTTCATATTCAGTCTACAAGGGCAAAGCTGCACTTTCTGCTTCACCAAGACTCCCAACATTTGCAAAGTTGGAAGTATGATGCTTTGTATATCTTTTGTGAGTAAAGACACCTCACACTAAGCTCAATATGATGACATTGGGTTTGCTTTTCGTGTGATGCAGTCAGGTGGTGTTAAGGTTGATCGTAAAGGCACCATTATGTTAACATTTTGGCCTGCGATTGGCGAGCGTAAGTATGATTGGGAAAAGAAGCAGGTAATTTGCAGATGTTTGCTATTACAATAACTTGCTTAATATGAATAGAAGCTAACAATAGAGTCCTTTTCATTGGATACATGAATATTCCTCTTTACCTTTTTGAAGCTTAAAGTAGGTTATGCATGCCATTGTGGCTGCCTAAAAGGCATCACATGCGCATAGGTCGGCATTTTAAGCAATTTATGCAAACCGCGATGATGGTTTTCTTTTTGCAGCTTTCAAAATTTGCATGCTTGCTTGGTACTACTTTTATAGGTAATCTTGACTAACAAATATTGTATGTGCCCACCCCAGCTTTTTGCTTTATCTGCAACAGAGGTTGGATCATTGATAAATTTGGGTCCTCAAGATTCTTGTGAATTCTTTCATGATCCTGCAATGTTATCAAGGTGGATTCTTGTTTAACTTCGAAACACTCCATTTTCTAGGATGATTTTATTCACTTTTCTGCCTTCACTACTATCATCTTGATGTTCATTTTAAAGAATTTGCTGGTTATTGACATACAGCAATGCTGGTCAAGTTAGAAAGAGCTTATCAATCAGGCCTCATACTGATGGTAGCGGCTATTTTTTTTCGCTGAGTAAGTCCCCAATTGTTTCAATGTGTATATTACACTCTCTAGTTACTTCATTAATCCTTTCCAAACTTATGTTTTTTTGAAAGTCATATGTTCCGGGTACCATTTCAGCACTCAGAGAAGGTTACATAATAAATGTGCTTTTAATACACTAAGGTGTAATGCGCTTTTACATTTGAAACTGATCACGTTGTTGTTTGCACATTTGTAGGCGTTGTGAACAATATCTTGAAAACGAATGAGCGAATGGTTGTTCCTGTATCATCTGCTGAATTTGCAGTCATGAGAACAGCTTTCAGTGTAAGTTGAAAGAGCCCTTTTCTCTGCACGTGTTTCCAACTTTAATGATTACTCTCTCGTACTTTTCATATGATTTCTGGAGAACCTGAGTTTATGGTTGATTTGCAGTTTGCTTTGCCGCGCATAATGGGATGGGATCAGTACAATAACCAGCAAGTTGGTGGAATCACAAACTCCAACTCATCAAAAGTGCTCCCGCACCTGATCGATTCTGAATGGGAAAGATGAAGTCTCTGTGCACAGTAGTTATGTATTAGCTAGCAACTCTTTTGTGTCTCTGTATTAGTTATCTATACCCTATTTAGCCAAACATAAAAATATCGTTTTGAGTGTGGCAGTTGTTTCATGATACTCGCAAAGATGATTCGCTTTTGTGGTCTGGGAAATGTTAAAATGTGTTTTCTCCCAGATTGGTATTCCATCAAGATGCATGTTCAGAAGGGATTGTACTTCTGCTTATCCTTGATCATATCTCCCCCTTTTCTTAACATTGCAAACTAGACTTCAGATATTAGTTGCATAATGACACTGGACAATGATACTTCATAAAGACACAAGTTATTTTGCGCACACATTAAATAAAATCTAATATTATGACCAAGGATGGTAAAATTTTGATGGAATAAAAGATGCTATTGACATCCAACTACGCGTATAAACAGGGAACTCAAGCTTGAATGCTGACGCCTCAAAAGCCTCAATCTACTTTGAACTGAAGAACTGTCTAATCTGCATAAAGCTTGGCAGAAGGGATGGGAGTATTTCAGATTTTCACAAGCCAGACAGAACCACCACACTGAGGCAGAAGGAAAAGTATTTCAATTTTCAAGAGCCAGACTGCAGACCATGCAATTCAATCATACACAACTCACGAATATAGTTTCATCAAATACGTAAAAACTATATAGCTGAGTGCCCTCTCATCTACAACAGCATTTGTGGATGATCTCTATGTACAGGGGGGGGACAGCATGGGTTGTGTCACCACTTACTCAGCTCCCATAAAACATAATTCTCATGATGGATCATAGACAATTTGTACACATTTAAACTCTGGCTTCTTTAATCTGCTCGAGGAGGCGGCAGGTGATGAAGAGGAGAAGCAATCCTCGGATTGAGATGACACAAAACTGATCAACTAATGCACTTAAGGCCCCCACATATGCCTAACCAAATTCCAAACAGCACAAGGCACACAATGATATCAACTGCAAGAATGATCCTCACCTGTCGACACCATCTCTTTTGGATAAGTTGAGAGCTTGAAGACCTGAACCGGGCTGAGCCAAAATCCTTCTGTAATGGAGAAACTGAAGAAGAGCTTTGGCTGTTAGAATCAAAAGCTCCCAAGTGTGAAACCCCCCTAGCTCCTCCTCCCCTATCGGCAGATTTTCGATGGTTCTCTTCCAACTCAATGTCACGGATCCCAATTATATGCTCCTTCATTTTCTTCTTCTCTTGTTTGCTAGGCTTGCCTAACAATGGTGCTTTTGACAAAGGAACACCATCAACTTGGCCATTCCCAACAATGTCATTAGGTGAAGGAGAGAGCTCAACACTAGAATACGGGGCAGGAACTTGTTCTGGCCTTTCACTACCGCCATCACCACCACCAATTCTGGACATGCTCTCGAACGAGGAAATCAGACAATGGATAACCGGAACCAGTTGGTCTTGTATGGAAAAGGAGGAATTCACATTTGCCTCACCATTATGACTCTTACTTGAACCCTTCTTAGTCACCTTCCTAAATTCTTTCCCCAGATGTTCCAAAAACCTTAGAACTCCTTTATTCCCAATAACCTCGTCAGCAATCACAAAATATACATAACCATCTTCTTCTGCATCCATCAGAAACCCGAATGTCTTTCTGCCCATTGTCTGAAGATACCATCTATGATAAGGAGGGGTTTTCTCCAAGCACAATGCCGCCAGATTCTCAATTTCAGGGTCTCCACCGTTGTAAGCATACACAACCCCACCCCCCTTCTTCCATATACAACAATAATAAACAGATCCCATCTTGGTAATGAATACCCTCAAAGTAGAAAAAAATATTGCTCAATTCATTTACGCAATCATCAAACTCGGCTCAGATCAGCACTCTCAAGACTCAAGACTAGTTTCTCCAAGTGTCTAATACTATATCCCAGCTGCTACAATATTTGGCACCAGTACAACAAAAATAGGCAAGCAAATCAGTTTTACAAAACTAAAAGTCTACCTTATTTGGAAACGAAAAAAAAAAAAAATCTAATTCAAGTCTCCAAATCACTATAAGTACACAACAGCAATTGGAGTTCAAAAAACCACAGATGAGCGAAGGTTGAGTGACGAATGGAAGTTTATGTACACTCAAAACGAAACAATTTCATATATTTAGATAGCAATGATTAGAGCTAAAAAATCCCAGAAGAAGCAAAGTTCCAATCTTTCCACTTACAACGACTATGAAATATTAAAGGGGAAGTATCAATCTTTTACCTGTGGACTAGATGAATGGCAACACACACATCCAAGAAGACTCTTGAGAGTTGAGACTGCATTCGGGATGTAGGGCAGGCGACAAGTCAACCACAGCAACAATTTAAGCAAATTATGGTGCATAATCTGTTAAAGCTTTTTTTTTTTTTTTTAATTAAAGCTCGGATGGTGAAGAAATTGACCGTGTTAACTAAAGGGAAGATTTTGGTAGAGCCATTTCAATTTTGTTACACTGGGGGCGCTTTTGTTTTGGTTCATTTTGACTACGCCTTTTATGTAGGCAAAACATTTCTGTTAGGCAACAAAGGTGGGGACCAAAATGCTGTGTCTTGGTCCTTTGTTCCCATTTTTTTTTTAGTTACACTTAATTCACGATTTCACAGAGTAGATCAGGATATCATTAGCATTGATAACTTCCGGATGAAAAGGATCTTTAAAAGAGGTATTGATTCTTTTTAGCAGGTTTCCATTCCTCATTTCAAAGAATACCCCCAAATACAATATTTTCCATCCCTTTTTTTAGGGACAGCAAATTATGCAATGTTGGCATGTTGGAAATGAAATAAAGAACCAAAGTATGTACCATGGCAAATGACTCTGATTGAACTCTGAATGAAATCTTAAATTTGGAACTTAAAATTGTGATTTCTTTGAGATGTTTGGATGTCTGAAAAAGATAAATGTCATGACCCTCAACTCTACTCTTTCTTAGCAGCTTCATCCCAAAACTTTGAGGAGGAGATCCAACATTCACGTCTAAATGTGAATATATAGGACATACTCAGATCGAAAACTCTGCAACCATACGAAATATGCGCATCAGCATCATCAGTGCCATGGGTTGAGGATTCTTTGATCTACAGAGCAACAATCATCATCGTGACGTTGTTGGCTGCTGTTTCTGTTAGGACTTCCGCCAGCATCATCATCGTTAAGATTGTCCTCTGAAGTTGCCCTATTATTATCTATTTGTTGGACAACTAGCACTAATTCAGTAGTACTTGATTCTGCTTCATCTTTAGCAGAAGAGGGAGAAACAAGGGACTGGCGGCAGAGTGGGCATGTTGCACGAGTAGACAACCAGTTGTCGATACATTCCACGTGAAAAGTATGCCCACAACTAGGTATTTGTTGGAGCTTTTCCTCAGCCTGATAATCCCCAAGGCAAACAGAACATCTGCAACAAAAAGAGAAAAACACAACATTAAGCTTGTTGTCATATCCGTTGTGAATTATGCTAACCAAATGAACTGAATGTAGCTTTTTTTTAGCCTGAGCTTCTAATCAGGTCATGTATTAGGTAATGAAAATGCCATGTCCGGTGATGAGTCAATAATAGTTTCAGGATTTTACTTAAAGAGTTCTCTTGGAAAGCCTTTCATCAGGCACCTATTCATGAATGTTATGTTTGTAGATGATAAATTCAATAAAAGTTGAGTCCCAACTTTGGAAGCGTGTCAAACCAAGATTGGAGAATTCTCAATGATGAGGATAAACATATCAAAACGGAAAACACAACCCCCCTTGTTAATAAGAATTTCATCTTTAAATGCAACTAACTGACTAAAGTTTCAATATAACTTATACAAGCAAGCTATCAAACTCTTTGATTAACTGTAGTGTTTTTGCTTTCGTCCCTGACATATTGAAGTTATTGGTTTACTATAGTTGCAGTAGTCCCCATCTTTCATGGTGATGATATATTCCGTCTTCCTCTAAACACGGATAAAACCATCATAATCTCACTTGACATCCTAAACCTTATTACTCTCGCTTGAAAGCATCTACTCAAGAAAGCTAGAACTCCTAATCCCTCCTTAAAAGCACACAACTAAGCTAAATCTTCTTTGCTTTAGAAACAGATAAGTATAGTACTCACAATATTTTCGGTTTACTATGTAAGAACATAATCAATAGGTTCAATGCAGGCCCGCGCTCTCCAACATAACCAAACCAAATACTCATAATAAGCAAACGAAAGTGAACAGATTCTCAAACAAAATAACAGAAGGAACTCCTCAAATCCAACAAACTAACGTCAGAAAAACATCAACTTTTAAAGGTTCTTGTATCTGCAATCATCAGTAAGAAAAAAGGGATTATTTGAACTTCTCCATAGGCTAAATTCACCAGGCCACATTCAAAAAGTTTAAAACACATAAATCAAAAAACGGCCAGCATGTGGAGAGGCCATATCAGGAGATAAATCAGCCAGATTAATAAGGTAATGGTAATTTCCTGAGAAAAATATGAAATGCATCACTTACTGTGTATCATTGACAGAAAAGCTTTCCTTAAACACTATTATGGGAAGCATCTCCCGCACCTCCTTCTTTAAGCCCATCTCAGTCTGCAGTAATTCCCAGAACATGAATCAAGCCCAAGCCAAAAAAAAAAAAAACTTAAAATAAAAGGGAAAATAAAAGGAATATCACTCATTGCTGCAGCTCAAATGGAAAGATATAACAACAATGGCACTAGGTAATAATTGTAAGTACCCATGGCCTGGAGTAGCTATCATCAGATTCATCAGATAAAGTAGTAGAAGAAGTCCTCATCCTGAGAGAGTTCCAATCAACCCCTTTATATCTTAAATAAAACAAGTAGAAGAGGAAGAGAAGCACAAAAGTGAAGAAGACTGGGACTGAAAAGATGAAAGCTTGATACAGTTTCAGCTCAGGTGAGTCTGCTTGTCGGGCAGTAGAATTAGCTGCTTCCTGTTGTGGGACTGAATAGCTAATTGTATTAGACATCCGGATTGAGTACTTTTTCTGTTGTTGCCTTTTTCTTTTCTTGAAACCCAAATCAATTCCCATTCACACACACAAACAAACACAATGGTGACTGATTCATAGAAAGTTCGAATCTTTTCGAGAGAGCTGAAATGATCGACTTTTTCCTTTCTTAGGCTCCGTTTGGTTTTCAAGAAACAAATCCCAGTGACACCCCAAAACAACAGAACAATGATTGATGTGATATAAAGTCTGAAAATTCTGCTGTAGAAAGGCCTATGGAAAGCAGAAATGAGTAATTTTGAGGAGAGGGAAGTTGAAATTTATGAATAAGCTGAGCCTACCACCATCAATGCAGCATTGCAAATTTTGCAACAGCAATGGGAAATAAAATTAAGGGGAAGCCAAGAGTATCATTGGAAAGGAGGAAGAGCAGTTTTAATTTGTGATTAAACAAAAACAAGATCTGGAAGAAAAAAACAAAACAACTACAGTAATATACTACTACTTTATTTTTATTTTCTTTTTTTAAAAAAAGAATAAAGAAAAGAAGGCAGTAGTCGGGTTCTCTTGAACTTTTACAAACTTCCTCGTCGTTGCAAACATTATCAATGAATTCGATAAAATTGCAAGGTAGAACTTTTTTTTTTTTTTCCTTCTTTTTTTACCCTTTTTTTCCTTCCTCTCTTCGGGCTTCTGGCTTCTGGTGGTGTTCTTGGTTTATGATGCGGATGAAACATCAAGTAATTAGCTGATTAGGACAAATTATGATAAAGATAACCTCGTGAACAGAATTAAAGATCGTTATTTTTGCAACCATGTACCAGGGAATCTATATATACATATATTAGCCTCTGCGCGGATTGGAAACTTGCAAGTTGTTCCAACTTTACCTTCATACCCCTCGAATGTTTCCTTCTTTTGTGTGTGTGTGTGTATCATAATTATTTCATTTGAAAGTTAATAACGATCCTGTAACATTCATGGCCAGCTGAACATCTTATGAGCATTGCCAGTCACTCTCACCATTCGATTATATCTATCTAATCTAACCTATTTAAGGTGATAACTAAGAACTTGCACGCCGTTGTAGATCAACAACAAAGATATTTTCTTGGAACCAACGAAGAAAGAATAAAAGAAGAGGTATAAAATCATGCTCAACATTCCAAAAATGATCAACCAAAACGTAGTGACACAAACAGCGAGAACTCGTATGCTAACAAAACATCATGACCGTATGATATAAGAAAGAAACCTAGTAAACTACGATTAAATATAAGTCATCAAATTCAAGTTAAGGCAACAACAAAAACTGTTTCTTCTTCTCTTTTGCAATAGCTATATTCTTACAGATTCCCTTCTCCTTCCAGGTTCTACTCAATGCCATTCTGTTTGGTAAACTGATAATACTACAGTAAAGGACAATGGATCATGTCACAGCTAAAATTACACAGATTTAAAAATTCCTTAGTTGGTCACGTGGTATTTACAATACATTATCAGGACCCGCCGACTGCATCACTTATGGTGCGTATTTAGACTTTCATACATCTCTAACCTTAACCCTGGCTTCTGCAATGGAATTGGATTGGTAGCTTTGGGCTTGTAGGAACAATACCGAACTTTCTCGCCAGCACTTTAAAACAAGGCAAGAACGAGATGTAGAGGATCATTTATTCTGGAGAGTATTTAGACTTTCACACATCTCTAACCTTAACCCTTGCTTCTGCATTGGAATGGACTGGTAGCTTTGGGCTTGTAGGAGCAACACTGAACTTCCTCACCAGCACTTTAAAACAAGGCAAGAACAAGATGTAGAGGATCCCAAAGATAAATGGTGCTGCGACAAGCCATCCTAACAACTGCAAAATTTTGTGTGCGAAGGAAGGTCAGCAAGTCATGCTTACCATTCTTTAAACTTCTGTAACTAGAACACGAGGAAATGCAAAATAAAATCTTTATGCCTACTGATGAAGCCATTACTGGAATGCAGAGACATGTATATTTATGGATAAAGAGAGAAATGTACAAAATATGAGTTTTGATGGAACAAGATGCCGCGACATGATTATTCTATATAGCCTGTGGGAATCTCAGCGTGCGCAGGCGAAACTGTATATTTGAAGGATAAACCAAATGTGTTAACCATGCCAAATTAGTTACCCACCGCATTGAAGATGCTCCGCACTATTTCTCTTGAAGCTTGTCCAGTCAAAACCTTCTTTAATGCATCAGAAGTTAGAGGGAAATGGGGTCCACCAGTAATGAGTTCGCCAAAGCGCAAGAACAAAATGATCAAACTGCAAAAAAATTCAAGACACATTGGTAGGAAAACAGGGGAAAAAAGGAAAGAAAGAAAAAACAGAACCAGCTGCATGACCAGTTTCAACTTGAGGGGTTAAAAAGATGGTAAGAAAGAGATTATGAGAAGACCATATGCATTTTGCCCAAAAAAAAAAAAAGCTATCTTTTTTTACCTAAGCTCGATTGGGGTTGCAATAAAATTGGCCAACATCACCGTAGGAGCATGGCATGAGGATCTAAGTACGGCAATAGCCATTCCACAAAGAAAGACAGTTACCCCTGTTAAAAAAGAAAAAGCAAAACTGAGGAGAAAGAAGTTGGCGGGAGCTTGTTGAGATTTCCTCACGGACAAATAAAATAAAAGAAAACCTAAAAGGTTGCTTTTCACTAACTAAAAATGGTCAAAACAAATCTGATATGTGATTCAAAAATCACCACTCTCTCCAACATAAGGATCCCGAGGGTTAAAATACATTGTTGTATGTTTGCAAGCATGGCAAAACTATACTTGCCTCCTGGAATATTGAACCCTAGTTGATTAAGAACAGCAGCTGCCACAGACCAATCAAATTGTCTAAGTTACCAACCACTAATGACATCCTGAGAAACAAACCAAAATAACAGGCAAGCAACTTGTAACCTAGCCCACAAAACTCAAATGAGGTTTATATTTATAAGATGTCAAATATAGTAATTCACACGTTTAGACTTCGAACACAGAGGTTTACAAGATATCAAATGAGTCATTTCTGACATTCTTTTCTTTCTTCATGATGGTTTTCAACACTCTGTGGCAGTTACAAAAGTCTAATCTAGAAACAAGTCTAACCTGGGAACAATAGACACAAACCTAGAAACTAGTTTAATAACAGTAACAAATACACAGACACGGATAAAAAGAAATGTCACCTCCAATCCTAAAAGAGAGCTTTATGAAACTTTAGCTGCGTAAAGAAATGTTGACCAGATTGATGAATAAGAAGTTCATAATTTGGCTGGCAATGCAAATCAAGGATCTTGTGAACAAAAACACCAACAGGTTCTTGGCCAGCTTATGGAATTACAGCACAGAGTGATCCATAGCAGCATTGGGATAGCCCCATAAAAACAAATGCCTCCATTTACATCAAACACCATTGACATCGTGACAAGATTGCAAACCAAACTCACCCAAACAATCAAAACAAGAGCGAGCATGAAAGAAGATAGTAACATCAAAAGCAAATAAGAAAATGGAGAAAGACAAAAGGCAAGTATAACACATACCACAGATGGGAAAGATTCCAAATGTAATTCCGAGTGCCCCTGAAAGTGCCAGTTGCTTAGGCTCTGCTCCCCTGAGATAACCGAAAAAAGAATAAAAGTTAACCAAACCAGAGTATCAGTATTACAGTAGTATATACAGTTTACAATCGACACTAATGGTGAGAACAAAGATTGGATCTTCTTTCAATCGCAAGAAGTGGATCTGGGCTCTCCTTAATATGATTGAATCACATCATACAATACGATGAACTAAAGTGTGAATATTGAGAAGGTAAAAGTAGTAAAGTAAAAGAAAGGAGCCTTGAGTCAGATAATGTAGCGTTGTTACCTGCTGAGAATTTGGACGAGAGGATCTAACTTCCTGTTAAACCAAGGTACTATTCCCTTCCCAAATCTCTTCATTGTGTCAGCCATTTTCTTGGGGATTGTTTACCCTTGCACAAAAAAAAAAAAAAAAAAAAAAAGAAAAGAAAAGAAAAAACCGCTGCTTCCTGAGCTCTTTATCCGGCGAAGCTGGACAAAACCCAGATTTTTAATTTGAGAGGGTGTCTTTGTTTGTACAACTATGTAACTGCATCAAGCTAGCTACTACGACCAGATTCTTGCAGCTTTATCTTTGAACGAAAGTTTGAGCCAATTCTTGAAAAATGCAACCGTGGCCCGTGGGTAATGGACCAATTCCTAGACTAGCTTGTTGCTGCTATTCTGGAATGGAAATTTGAGCCGATTCTATTTTTGAGAAGCAACCGTTTGTAATGGACTCATTCCTATTGGTTTAAGGCAGAAGGAAGGTGCTTACTGCTTACGGCAAGGGGTAGAATACGACGACGTAGATATCACAATCCGGGCATCTACATATGGAAAGAGATTGCCCAGGCCTCAAATATCCTCCCCCGGGTGCTTATTACGGAGTACTGTATAAATTACTATTTTAATATGCTTCTTTAAGTCTTAAAAATATTTTATAATACTATTTAAGAGAACATAATAATGTGAATATATATTTCAAATTTTTTTATCAATTAAAAAAATAAATTAAATAAAATTTAGAACAAATCAAAATATCGTATAATAAGAATCAAAGGGAATATATAAATGCAGAAATAATGAAATGGAACACATCATACAATATTTTGCGTCTATTTTCCTAAAATAAAATCTTAAAAATGTTTTATAATCATTAAAAAAACACAATAAATGTGAAATTATATTTGTAAAATTTTAACTTTTTAATTAAAAGATATCAATAAATAAAATTTAAGAGAAATCAAAATGTCTTATAATAAAGACAAGAGGAGTATACAATTGGGTAGTATGGATATGACACTGAGATAAAACTGTTGTCCCAAATAGGTCCAAATCTAAGGAACGGGAGTGAGTTTATTGCTCAACTATTGACTTATACACCTTTTTACGTGACTGGAGGCGGTTCCAAGAAGAATCCATTGATGATGGTTGTATTTATTAGTCTGATCAAACTCCTCAAGCATCTTACACAGAGAGGAGCTTCTTTCATATCTATCAATCTTTCATTTGTTTTTTCAGGATGACAAAGAAAATCCACCCTCAAGGCATTCTGTCCTAATGCCTTGCATCACCCTCTGAAATAAGGTAGGGTTGCTAGTCACCACTGCATCCACCTGCTCAAATAGCATCTTCTGCATTGCTATCTCCTCGTCCACGGTCCACGCATACACCTTCTTTTTTCTCCTGCCATAACCAACCCCAAATGTATCTAGTAAAAAACAAACAGCAAATGATGATTATCTGCATGAAAATTTAATGCAAACTTGTGGCCATAGCTGCAGGAGGACATATGAATAAGGGTGTATCATAACCTGTGCACTATTTTGACAAGGTTCTCATCAATCAAAGGATGGTAAACGCCAACTACTTGAGCGCCTCTCATTCTCAGCAACTTCGTTCTAGTTCCTGTGGTAGGGTCCATCACGACGATATAGCCAATCTGGAGCAACACCGTGCACCACAAAACTCTAAACCAATTGCAGGAAAGAAACAAGCACCAATGCAAACGCTATTAAGAAAATAAGAAAAGCAGCTGAATGAGCTGATTACCGCGATATCTGCAGATTGCTTCATTATGTCCCTTACTAGACTGTCACTTTTGGCCCAGACAAGGCAATTGTTACACTTCATATTTTCCACCTGCATATGGTAGCAGGCCTAAATTTAGAATTTTTATGTGTTTCCTACTCAAGAAATACGAATCATTGGGTGAGACAAGCATTGGCCACAACTCACAAACTATCAAAATTATGTCATGTCCATTGAAAATGATTAAGACAGGTTAATTGGACCTACAGCAGTAATAATATCCTTGGACAGTGATTTCTCAAATAGTGGAGGCCCGACTTTTGCATCCAAAATTACTTGACGAACTGAGCCTGAAACCAACTGAAATTCAAAGAAGGCCAAAGTTTAGTTCGATAAAAGATTCTTAGTTGATAGATACATTGAACAATCCAATAAATAGCCTGTTCAGTAACTATATCGTCTGTAAGTTATTTCGTTAGACAAATACTGCTGATCAAGTATGGCTCAAAGGGAAGCTAAAATAAAATATAATTTAATCTCTTAGGACCATTTCTGTGGCTTCAGAGCCACAAGCTGATGCACAGGGATAGAGGGTCGAGTAATTGCAAATTTACCTTCAATGCATCTTCAACGGAAGGAATGGACACATCGTGAAACTTTAATGCACGATGATGGTTGGCATTAAGTTCTTTGATCTACAAAATAAAGTAGATAGATGATAAATTCTCTCTTTATGGTTTAAAGTTTCCCACAAATGCAGTTGCTTAGCAGCTCAGATGATTATAAAGATGCAAAATAAGGCGAGTCAGGAATAATATGTCACCTCCTTTGTGCTCAAGTGACCAACTTTAGTCGTACTGTTCCCCAAAATTCGCTGCAAGTCCCTGTCTGTAACTTGTGAAAATCAACTCCTTGTACGATTTTAAGTGAACGAAAACTTAGGCTTCACGACAGTCAAACCAAGCACAGTATCATGGTTTAATAAAAGGGATAGCATGCATCCACGGGGTCTTTCTTATTATTACAAATTGCGTGTGCTTAATAACCCTAATTCTGCTGAATTTCTCATGAATAAAGTGAAATGTCTTCAGCTCAGCGTGAGTACATGTACGAATGTGATAAAGGAATCAATATAGCATCGTAAAAACTACCATGTCCTTATATCAGCAAGTCCAGCAATGGTTGAAAAAAATCAATGTCCGTGATCAAACAATGCATAAACAGACCAACAAAATCGGAACAAGAAGCACGGTGGATCAAGTATTAGAACCAAAGCATGTATGCACCTGTCATGAAGAGCAAAAAGTCCCCCATCAAAAGTACGTGAAACATCAATTTCAATACAATCAACTCCAGAATGCAGAGCGATACGATACGCATCCATCTGATGGGAAATAAAAGCACAAAATTAGGAAATCAAAAGTAGAGAAGCTGCTTTCAATACAACCAGAAAAGAAAGGTTATGCTCACTGTGTTAGGGAAGGCTTTGGAGGAGTCACCACCATGAGCACATACAAGTGGGGGACTTCTTAGCCAACTGCATCTACGCCATTGCATCTGCATAAAAAAGGATTTGGATAAATTTGCAAAAAGCTGTGTAAGGAACAAAAGCTTCCAGACAGTAGGATTAAGTCTTGTTGTTGTTGTATGTTTGAGCAGCAAAATAATGAAAATTTCCACACAAACTCGTCAAGCATCTGAAAAATTTCCTCTTCTACCTTTTTTTGAAAGAGAGAAATATGCCAGCAAATAACAACATACCCAGAATGTTTCCAACCAAGTTGGGGTCTGGGGGGGGTCAGATGTACACAGCCTTGCCCTTGTAATTATACAAAGAGGCTGTTTCCATTGCGACCCAAGATACATTGCGTCATTAGAAGTATTGATTTCCAGCAACTTCACTAATAGAAGAAGCATGGAATTAAATAGAGCAATTTTGATTTAGTCCATTATTAGATTAAAGCTAAAAACATTGTGAAAGATGACTCTTCCATCTCCATTTGCGATGGAACTAGAAGAGAGAAATATGCCAACCACGGTAGAAATCAATATGAAGATTCAATAACAGTTCAACTCCTCAGCAAAAACTTTGAGATAGTAAAAATTCATTTACAAAGAGGTGAAAAACCGTATAAAAAACGATTCTCTTGGGGGCGAATCATATAAACAAATAGTATAAGACACTATCGGAAATATAGCAAAATTAAACCTAAAATGCATCATTGAAGAGAGCGGCAAATGAATCCAACGAACAGAAACTAATGTAAGGGTAAAATTCGAGAGGGGGATAAAAGGCACGAGCCTGTTGGAAGCGTTTGAGCTTAAAATGGAAGAAAATGGGAGGTAATATAGCGAAGAATGCAAGACCGATTACAAGCCATCTGATGATCTGTCTTCTGGATACTCCGGCATTGCCTCTCCCGACGGCACCGCCAGGAAGCCGTCGACGCCTGTTCCTTTTCCACAGGACCCCGACCACCATTCTCTGGTTTGCCCGTCGCCAGGTCACATGTAGTTTAACTCTAATCCAACCTGATTAATAAATATTTGCAATTTACTCCCTCAATTTTATGGTCAAGAGCCACATCTCCTAAATAACGACCCCGATGAAACGAACATTTCCCTCCCGAGTTTTTAAAAATTAAAATCAATCTTTCTCTCTCCCTCTCTCTCTCTCTCTCTCTCTCTCACACACACACACACAATCGAAGCAGCTTTCATCATCCGAAGAATCAACTTGACCCAATTTCTCGGGTAAATTTGTTTGTTTTCGAGTCTTTCATCATCGATTGCTACTTAAAATTGGAAACTCCACTTTATCGCCGCTGAAATGTTTGCGTTCAGTGAATTCTTTTAACATAAATTATTCTTTTTGATCTGTGTGGTTATTTCTGCAGTTAACGTAGGGTAAATATGGAGGAGTACTTACAGCACATGAAGACTCTCCGCACTCAAATGAACGGTAATGATTATTCTTTGATGCTGTTTTCGATTCACTGTTACTTTTGTTTCCTATTATTATGTATCGTCGTTTCTTTTGTGAATTATAGGATTTTTGTGTGATCTTGCCTGTATTCTGGTATATCGTGAGTCTTACAATTTGACAATATAGGAAAAACACCGATAAACATCTCAGATGTGCCGGAATCTGTAGCTATTGTTTCTTTATTTTTTTAAATTATAGGCCTGGTGTTTGATTGTTTACATGTGTATAGCCATTTTTCAAGTGGACGAGGGGTTGAGTTTGGATAATGTAGGGAGGTTTATGGATAGTTAGGTAGAGACGAAGGAATCTGTTCATATTTATTACTCCCTCTATCCTAAAAGTAAAATTAGTAACGATATTAAGGGAAAAAAGTTCTAAGCATGAGTATTTAACAATCTCACGTTTCGAAACATGAATCACTCCATGAGATGAGACAGGGTTATTATTATACTTTTCAAATTTAGGTTATCTTTGCGATTTTCTACACACACAGGGGTTTTAGTACTTATGCTAGCTTTTGAATCTGAAAATTATATTAAGTTTGATGATAATGATTGCAGAGGTGGAGGATCAAGCTGCGAAGATATCAGTAGAAGAGCAGATGCACCTTAGTACTGTTCAGAATTTGGAGAAGGACCTCCTCTTTGGTAATTTTCTCTTCCTTTTATTGGTAATTTTCTCTTCCTTTTATTTCTTTCTGTGTAGTGTTATGTAACTTGATTTTGTTCTTAATTTTGCATATATTGGAAAAGTTGTTCTTGTTGTACCTTTTACCATTGCATAGAATCTGGTAATACCTGATTTTGTTTCAGTTTCTTAGTAATTTTCTAAACAATCGTCATCGTAGTTAAAGATGAAACAAAGCGAGTTAAAGCAGAATGTGAGAGCATTATGAAGTCAAAGGGGATAATCTGTTCTGGAATCTTGGAGAAACAGAGAAAAATATCTTCATTGGAATCGGATTCATATAATCTCAGCCAGGTTCGTAACCTCCTATCTCATGATATTTAATAACAGCTTTGATATTTAATAACAACTCTGTCAGTGATCTTGAAAGTCATTTATTTCCCTTGCGAGGCAGCACCCTTACCCAAATTCCCTACAGGTGGAAATGAGGAAATATGTTTAAATAATAGGAAGCACATGACTGGAACCTTGCTGTTTTTTGTCACAGATAGTAGTTTCCGGTGCTAAGTAACTTCACATGTTAAATGCCTAGAGCTGAGCGATCCACCTTCCTTGTGTCACAATAGCACTCAAAACAGGGGACAACTAGAGCAAGACTTTTCCCACTGGGGATCATATGAAATCCAAATTTCAATTTTTGAATGCACGTATCATCATTCAAATTTTGAAATCTCAAAGTCATTTTTGGCAGTGAACAACTGTATCATTAAAATTAGTTTCATTGTTGGGCTCTAGATAAAAATAACTTATCTGAGCAAAAAAAATCTGAAAATCTGCATGAAACTACTTTGATTTCTTTACACCTTTGGTATAAAACTGAGCATGTGAGTAATAGAAGATTGAATCTTTGATATGAGAAACTAATAGTTTCTGTTGCTGCTATTAATCTGCTTTCAGACACTGGATCTCTTGCAACAGGAAAATGTGACCCTGTCAGCAAGGTTGGAAGAGAAAAGGTAACCTGAGGAATCAAATGCATGAATAGTATATATATATATATTTACTTATCAATTGTGTTCATTATGATTATAGCTTATGCTCTAGAAACCTTAGTGACTTTAACTATTTCTTACAGCTCATATTACACAGAAGTTGTTGAAGATATTGCAAGCAAAATTAAGGATAAACAGGTTTGATATCCTGCAAAAATTTACTGTCCAGGCTAGGCATCAAAGATTTTTACCATTTTTAATTCTTATTGAGACCTTTTCCCCTGTAGGATTGGATTAATGCTCATAAACACAGCTCCCTTATCAAAGAGAACGGCTTGGTATTAGTCAATATCTGTCTTATTGATTTTTCTTTTTTCTTTTTACCACTACCGTAATTCAGCAAATCATTAATCAGTGAGGTTGCTAGCTTTTCGAAGACTTTCTTAGTTTTATGGCCTTCTATTGTTGGTGGCCTCCTTATCTTCCCTTCATATTTATGTTCCTCTTGGCTATCTTAGAGGATTTGGTGAATTAATATCTTGCTGCAGTTAGGAACTTTAGAATTCCATCTTGAGGGTAGAGTTTCTACAGATTTTTAATTCACTCCAGATCTATTTTTGCTTTCAGAAATGTGTTATTTCTTCCAGACATTTTTAAAATTGATGAAAAGATGAAGGTTGTGAGCAACATGTGCATGCCCATTAACAGGAAAGATAATATACTGTACAGTTCTTTCAGTTGCACTGGAGGGTGAAACAGAAACCCGTGAACTTAATTCAGGTGTAGAGTGAATGTAATAAGTTGCGTATGAAATAAGAAGCGATTGGACTGTTATGAAGTCATTGCCCGAATCTAATGTTTTTATATCTCAGCCTTTGTAGAATGAATGTAATAAGTTGCGTATGAAATAAGAAGCGATTGCACTGTTATAAAGTCATTGCCCGAATCTAATGTTCAAATACATGCTTTGGTCAGGTGTCCACGTGTTTAGTTAAAACAACTCAGGTGGAGGACAAAAGCTGCAGCAGAGCTTGTGAAACTGAAGGTATGCTTATGGACAAATTATATTATTAATAGTGACATGTCCTCTTTCTCAAAGAAATAATGTGGTTCTACGTACTAAGTCTTCGCTTAAGGAACTGCATGGGAAGGTTTAGAATCAAATTACAAAGTCATATGACCAGAAAGTGCTCTCAGTTTCTGTTTGAGACAGATTACTGGATTTTATTGAATCGCTTTCCTGTTGGAAATCCCCAATGAATATCTAAGTTTTGTGCATGTAGGATATATATTAGATATTACTTCGAAATGAGAGGTTTATGGGTCTGGGACTAACTGGGAACCTTATGTTAGTATTTAACATAAAAATTTGAAAGAAAGGTAAATTTTGTTTGTCACTTATGAAGTATTTGCTATCAGAAGGGTATGTGGTAGAAAACTTATTAGTCTATTAGACCTGAGAAAATAAAAATCAGTGAAGCGATGCGCTAGATGAATTTTAAATGACAGAGTTTCCCCTTGGACCAATGAATTAATGAATGTAATCCGTTCAAGATGTTATCACTAACCACTGTCATTATATGCCTCCTTCCTCACTGCAGGGTTCTTTCTTATCTCCACTAATAAGATGTTAGTGATTTGCAGAATTTCAGCCTAATGAACTAAACAGCATAATGTCAAAGGTGGATGCTGCCAAAGCTAAACTTGACCAGATGTCACAGATGAAAAACACCCTTGTTTTGGAGAACAGCAAGGTGAAGTTACCTATTTACGAGGAATTTAATCGGGACAAAAATTACCCGCTTCGTCTTACAATGCATTTGTAGTTTGGTTAGTTGTGCTCAGTAGACCATTCACAACCGGGATCCTTTTCTTTGCTGTGCCTGCAAGTTTAATGATTACTTGTTACTAAAATCTGACCCTTTTGTGTTGAATAGAGGATTTCTACTGCTCTTCACTTCTCTGAATGTAAGCTAAATTTCTTCCGCAGATAAATCAATCCATGGAGCTTGTGAAGGTCAAGATGGGAAACTTTGAGGTCAGTTGGTGCCTGCAACTTTTACTGGCTATTGATTTCTTATTTTCACCTTGATAATTTTCCAAGACTTCTTCACTTTCTTGATCTTCTTATAAGCCAAAAAAGAACAGCATTCTTTTGTAAAACATCTATCAGGTTAAATAGTTGATTTGCTGCTGTATTAGTTTCTTTTTGTTTTTCCTTTCCATTTCCCTCTTGCTCTTTTTCGTTGCGAGAAGATTGCTTAGTGCTTCGTATTGAGAACTGATCTTTCCAGATGAGTAGTTTTGATGGGGACAAGGAATGGTAGAAGAACCCTATCACTAAGTTCTTCCCATTTTATGCCCAGGATCATCATGATCCAAGGAAGGAGCCAAAGTGTTGGGACTTTGGTTAAGTTAATCCTTTATTAAGCAGTAATTTAATTATTTATTTCAGTATTAATATTTAGGAAAGGGTATTTTAGTATATTAGCTATGCTGCAGGAATTTCTTGGGATAAAAAGGAAATTAGGTGAAAATCCTAGTTGTCTTTGGTTTAGGTTAAGTTTTAGGCCTATTTATATGTACCTCATATGAGGAGATTTTTTGAGAGACGTTGATTAATAAAAATTCCTGCAATAAGCTTTGCTTTGCAATAGTTGTGTGACTCAACTAAATCCTTGGTGTGATGCCTAGGATTCCTGCGGTGTGACGCCAAAGGGCCCTAAGAGTGATTCTTAGGTTTTCTTCTCTTCTTCCTTTGCTACCCTTAATCCCTGTTTTCCTGCGATTTCCAAGCTTGTTTTCCTACAGATTCTTTTAGTTTCCACTGCATACTACTCTTTAATCAGCCAAAGTTCTGATTTCTTAACCACCACGTTTTTGCCCTGCGTCAATATGGCATCAGAGCCGAATTTCCTGGGGTTTTTAATACTTTTTTGATCAGATTGGAATTGATTTTCCGGATGAATTCTGTTTTCAAAAGGGTTTAGAAATCAACAGCTATGAATCCCCATAGCGTAGGTTATCCTAATTTGCCTTGTAGTTCAGAAATCGTTGAGGAGGATGAGCAGGAGTACAATGATGATGAAGAGGAGATGGGCATGGTTGATACTGAAGATTTGGAGGAGGTAGAAGATGATGTTGATATGTCCTATCTTTCACTAATTTGGCGAATTTCTAGAGCACCAAAAACAGGAGAAGAAGATTGGAGGAGGATAGGAATTTTTCAGACATTCGTTTATTGTGCGAAAGATGTCAAGAAAGTGATTATAGATGGAGGTAGTAGTGCGAATTTGGTTTCTGAATCCACTGTTGAAAAGCTGAATTTAAAAACAGAGCCACATCCATACCCATGTATAAGGTTGGTTGGATTAATGGCACAACTATTCCTGTGACGAAGTGTTGCTTGGTAGACATCAAAGAGGTAGGTATGTTGTTTCTATATGGTGTGATGTTATTCCCACGAATGCTTCACATATAATCTTAAGAAGACCTTGGTTATATGATCGGGAAGTAGAGCATGATGGTAGAGCCAACACCTATTCCTTTAACTTCAACGACATAAAAGTTGTTTTGAAGCCCCAAACTGATGAATATATGATGAAGCATTACCTACCTAAGCAAAAAAGTGATCAAGTGATTCCTGAGGTTTCAGCTCCAAATGTTACTAAGGAGGACGAAAAAGTTTCAGGTCAGAATTCTACCAAAGCTACAATTGAGTTTGTCCAGAATCAAGTAGAACAAGATAAGAAAATTCTTAGTTGCCCTACTGAAGATGGAAAACCTGGTCTTAATGTTATTGATTTTCAGACAGAAAAACCTCCAAAACCACCTGATTTTTCAGGACTCACACATAATTTCATTATCATTGCTGAGGATGTGTGTAGAGAGGCTGTTCAAAATCAAAATTTGGTTAAGTCTGCAGAAACGTTCAAGGATGAACCTATTGTTCAATTAGTTCAAGACAGTAGCTCGCTGGTCCTTGCGGCTACTATAATGGAAGATTCAGAGGTTCAGAATTTTGCCAAGGCATCTTTAGAAAAGTCTGATGATGAACTTACTGATCATGTGGTTCAACAAGATAACAATCCTATGATCTATGTGGTTCAGGAGTTTACTAAGGAGACTACAAATAAATCTACGACTGTTCAGGATTTTAAAGAGGATCATAAAGGAGAAGCCACGAATGTATTGGTGAAAGAAGTAGTTCAAGAAGTTCAGCAAAGTAAGCTTACTGAGAGCGCTGATAAGCCTGAGATTTATCAACTTAATACGTTTGGTAATAAGGCAAAAGAAGTACAACTTCCCAATCTTGGTGAGATTTAAGAGGACGTAGCTAAAGGAGGAGCCCTACTGAGAAATATTTTGCATCCTAAACTGGAGGGAGGTTCTGGTTCATGTGAGAAGTCAACTGACTTGATTCATGGAAACCTTGCTACAAGTCCGAATGAAAATTTTGTGAAGTTGAATCAAGTTTTAAAGACATGCCATTCAGAAGTTTATGATCCTGGAATTCCGAAAGTTGATTTCATTTTTGGAGAGGTTTATGACCACAAACCAGCAAGTACATTCCAAATGTCTACTCTTATACCTACATTTGGCCGAAATAAGTTTTCTCATGCTGAATATGCTGCAGTGCTATGGCTTATGTTTCAGATTGTCAGGTTCTTCATTCTCAGACATTTTAGAACTCGAGGACGAGTTTTTTCGAACCAGGGGAGAATGATGGGGACAAGGAATGGTAGAAGAACCCTATCAGTAAGTTCTTCCATATTTATGCCCAGGATCATCATGATCTAAGGAATGAGCCAAAGTGTTGGGACTTTGGTTAAGTTAATCCTTTATTAAGCAGTAATTTAATTATTTATTTCAGTATTAATATTTAGGAAAGGGTATTTTAGTATATTAGCTATGCTGCAGGAATTTCTTGGGATAAAAAGGAAATTAGGTGAGAATCCTAGTTGTCTTTGGTTTAGGTTAAGTTTTAGGCCTATTTATATGTACCTCATATGAGGAGATTTTTTGAGAGACGTTGATTAATAAAAATTCCTGCAATAAACTTTGCTTTGCAATAGTTGTGTGACTCAACTAAATCCTTGGTGTGATGCCTAGGATTCCTGCGGTGTGACACTAAAGGGCCCTAAGAGTGATTCTTAGGTTTTCTTCTCTTCTTCCTTTCCTACCCTTAATCCCTGTTTTCCTGCGATTTCCAAGCTTGTTTTCCTACAGATTCTTTTAGTTTCCGCTGCATACTACTATTTAATCAGCCTAAGTTCTGATTTCTTAACCACCACGTTTTTGTCCTGCATCAAGTTTAGTTGCTGAAAACTCAAAATTGTATGCACATGGGAAATTGATTCTTGAGATGGAATCTAAGGGGATAGAGGTCTGTATACAGTCTGGTGCTGAAACTAAAGGTTTTTGTTTTGCTCATCAATCTCAGCCAGAACTTCAGGGATTGGATCACAAAATGTTGGAAGAGGAACTCCAGGCTCTTCTAGGTGACAAAGATGGGGAAACTCAATATCTCCAGTCTCTACAGCTTCAAATTAATACATTGAAGGTAGGCACAATGTCAAACTTTATAGACAATGCTCTTTGAAGTGAGTCGGTGTCTACATGCTAAGCTGGATTCTGCTGGCCATTAGGTTTTATGATTGTTGTAGCAAATTATCTGAAGGTGCATTTCATTTACACAATGCATGTTGATGTCAATTATGGTAATGCTGAGACATCTTTTACATATTCAATAATGATGAGTTCGATTCTTTTGTCCCTTTTCCCAGGAAATCTCACCAACAGTTAAATGTTCTTGTGGAAAGCAGTATAATGTAGCAGTGGGGCATGGAATTGAGGCCTAGAGAAGATTTCATTAGATATACTGTGGAAAGTTGTTGCACAAGAAATGAACTTGTTACAGTTTGATTAACGCCAGAGGCTATTGCAGAGCAGGTAGATGTAAAACAATGAAATATTGGGGGTTTAATTGGTTGGTAACTAGATTTTCTTTCATATCCCTTTTTTGTTTTTGGAATTGTCACATTCTCAAAAGCTGTTAGAATAGCATGATGTTTTCTCTACATGTTAATAGCTGTCTTTGCTTAGTTGCAAATGATAAGATGTGATGAGTTGTCCAGGAAAATAAGAAAACCCCATGATTTATAAACAAATAGAAATTATTATTACCCGAAAAGTAGAAATTTTATTGTTGTCTTTTGGCATTTTGTAGCTGTTAATGTTGATCTATTAATGTTAGACCAGAGGATTGCGTTAGAGAATAGTTCTTCATTTCGGCTCATTCATTTCCAGATTCACTCAATTTGATGGTCATCTGTTCAATCCTTTTCTGAATAAATAGAATATGTTACACACTATTGTTAGTCGTTTCTCAATTTGATGGTCATAAAGATTAAGAGGATCTGCTTGTAGCCTACACAAGACTGTGATCCTAAAAGCTTCAGTGGATTATGGGAGTGAGATGCTTTGTATCTTTTTAAGCTTAATTGCCATAGATTTTGCATGCTCACTGGGCCACCTGTAATCAATAAGAGCTTCGTAGTCTCATCTATGGATAAGTCTCCATGAAGATTTTGCTGCCACTACTACAAACCAATGGATTGAAATCTTACAATTTCATTCAAGAGCCTTTTAGTGCTACACATAACTCTGATAAAATTAAGCTCGTCAATACTCTATAATACTAATTAAACCTATCTGGCCAGACTTGGATGGATTACTTGCATTATATTCCGGATTATTGCAGTTAAGGTTTCCATAGGACTTCCAGGGTTGTCATTACAGTCAGTGGCCACCACACACACCCTTATATGTTTCCTGGATAGTTGTTAATGATGGAATTTCCATTAGTAGTAGCCTTTCTTGTTAGAATTTCTGTAAATCCTGCTGTCTTGAAGCCACATTGAAGTCTCCAATGACCTCAATTTCTCCTTCGAATTGAGAATCTTAGAGAGATCTTCCACGCTCCTTAAGGTGTCAGTCATAGGCTCTTCAGGAGTTAGAACAACCTCAAGATGATTGGTGGGATGATGTTATTGGCAGTGCTCAATATGCAAGAGGTAATTACAGCAGCGCTCTGGCCATGAGAACAGATGGATACTTTCAGCCCACTTTTCTGGCATTCAAGCCAGAGATACTTGTCGGCTACAAGATTCAAATGACCATCTGCTGTGGTTTTCTGGTCATCTGGATCTACGAGTAGACCATTATTAAGTGCCTGGAAGATAGAAGTTGTCCTGAGTTTCTGTTAAACGATTAGTTGCTGATGCTAGTATAACATCAAGAGCATCAACATTAGTCCTTAGCACTGAAGGTGTAAGGTTAAAACTAATATGCTGATAGGCCTAATGAGAAAAAAAATTTCATGAGGTGCCATCTACCTAAAATATATCTGCAGGCCCGCCATTCTTTGTCGCAACAGGTAAACCATATGCTGCTGCCTGCGAAAAAGAACTTGTTACCTAGTTCACATATTGTAGGAGTAACATTTTTAGGTGGCATAATGGGCTTATGCACTTTGCTTGAGAAGGTAATATCAGAGTTACCTCAGTAAGTGCCAAACAGAAAGGTTCTACAGGAGTAGAATTGATAAAAAAACTCCAGAAAAAAAAGTCTCGCAAAGTAATATTCTTGGCATTTTGAAATTACCTTGAGTTCATCTCCTTTCCTTTAATGTCTCAGTTCATTTTCCTTCCTGGATAGTAGAGTAAACTTGACATTGAATTGTGTTTCAACTGAATAAACCCTCAGTGAATTGCTCTACTGAAGACAGTGTGAGACTGTTATACAGCAACTTAGACTGATGAAGTTTTTGCTCAATGATTTACCTTAGTTTTCGTTTCCAACTGATAGGTCTGAGGAACTTCCTGTCGCTTATGATGTTTTGGATATGCCACTTGACCGTGCAAGTCATAATTATCAGTGAGCTTAAATACTGTGATGAGGACAACTGTTGACATTTCTTCTATATCATCTCTATTCCCCAGTATAAGTGCCTACCATAAAAAGCTTTGACTAATGTTTGATAAGAGATTATTAATTTGGTTGAATAAAGTTAAATGTGGCAAGGTTTACCAGATTGGCTAGTTCCCGAAGAAGCTGGCGTTCTCCAATAGCCTTCAGGTTTTCATGTTTAGGGTCTGGAAAAGATATTGCCGGTATCATGGCTTTTGGGGGTAGGTTATTAAACTCATCTGTACTCAAACATCACGAAACAATGTCGGAAAAATCAATAAATTACCTTATCAGTTTCCACTGCTTGCATAGAAAGTAGGGAAAACATGCAAAAGCCTTTGTACCATTATTATGTGGCGCCAGTTGTATAGAACATAATTCTTGAATTTGTAATCGTCGGCACTTTCATGATGAATATAAACCATAATTTTGAATCAGTTCAACCTTGTCATATTATCCGTACGTCGATATGGTTTGGCTGGGATCAGTTTTCTTTCTTTCACCTTCTGAGATTTCTGAGAGGTGGTCACATTGCAGCAGTCGATTTTTGGTCTGTCTCTCAAGTCAGCATTTTTCAAGTTTTTCTGCGTCATCCAAGCTATCTGCAATAAGCAGTGTAGAAAATTGTTATAGTGTCTTTTGCAGAAATATTTTGGTGAGTGGCATCAAAAGTGAGTTGAAAAGGGACATTTTCCTTCATGCGGGCAAGATACCAGATATACCTGCACATATCCTCCAGCTGGTTTTCAAGTTAACAATAATTCCTTGTTGTCACCACCTGCACGCATGAAGGACTATGAAATATGAATCCATGTCGATCGATCCAGGTTCAGTGTAGGCATTTCAAATTTCTCCTCTGTAACCTTCCACAATACACAAAAGCACCAGTTCATATTTATTTTAAAGTGAGAAGACTAATTTTCCAAGCAGCTTTTGCAGCATGCATACCTCGTTTGGGAGGAATAGAAGTGCGCACTGAGGAAATGTTATATCACCTAGACAGCAAGCTTTCAAAATCAGAGTTCCAAAATGTAGCGATGCTAATGGCATGTACTTTCAATGAAATGTATTGGTGTCATAGAATAGCAGGAGGTAGAAAAGACTTAATATGTAAACAGCGACTACTTTGTTGATCTTAATATTCCCATTGTGCTAAAATGATTGTCTAGTTTGGATTTTCAGTTTTATTATTGTGTCGAGAATTTTCAGTTTGAACCAAAAATAAAAATCCAAACTGAACAATCATATTAAGACAAAGGGAATGTATATTTACCCTCTACCAAAACAAGAATATAGATAAAGAGAAATTGCTGTAAGATTCCAGTGCTGGCTGCGAATATAAATTTAACACAAACCAGTAATCTGCCTCAGCTTTTAGCTTCTTTTGTTTGGTATCTCTAAATCCAGTCACTTGTCATAAAGTTGGTTCCTATCCATACATGAAGCTACTAAAATCGAGACTCAATCCTGTTTTGTCCATTGTTTCATTTTAGTCTATTCGGTACTTTCATTTGACCTGATTCTGCTACCAACACTTTTCGCTGATAAACCGAAGAGAATGTGGATTTCTATAGAGGTCGGATTCATCGAAGCTGTTAACAACTTCTGTGACAAAATACTTGGAGGCACTAAACTAAAAAGCTTCTCCTCGTCTTTATCAATTCAAAACTTCTCAATTCCCACTTTTTCTTTTATCAAAAAACTTCTCAAATTTCAATATCTCATCGGCAGTATTCCGTGGTTATTATTTTGAGTGAGCAAAGGGGGGACGGATGGTTATGGAATACGAGAACCATGGTTTGATGAAATAAAGTTGACCTTTTAAATATTGTTTGGGCTGTTAAATTTAAGAATCTTTCTCTGGTAAGGTATTGTGTTCTCAACGAAGGGTAATGTTAGTTTTCTGACATTCAAGGAAGAGTAGTAAAGGAACAAAAGAACCAACAAAATCATCTAATAATTTTACTCGCTACCAAGTTATTATCGTCATAATAATGTATTTCCCCTTGTCCTTAATATAAAATATTTTGATTTATCCTAAATTTAACCTAATACATATTTTTATTCGACAAAAAAACTTTAAAAATATTTCATAACAATCTTAAGAATACAACGAACGTAAAAATATATTTTTAAAATTTTTTTGTTCATTAAAAATATATATTAGGTGAAACCTAAGAAAAGTCAAAATGTCTTATAACAAAAATAGAAGGAGTACTATTATGCGCTTATCCCAATACTCTCACCAAAGTCAAAAGAGTTTATAAATAATATTTCAATCTGAGATTCTGATGTTGTGTTATGCTCGTATATTTTTAGCATTGGTGAAAGCCGTACCCACTCTAGTAATATACCCTACATGCTTACCATAACTGGTCAAAGAGTTAGCTTTGTAAATTTTAACAAATATGAAAACTGAGCTCAAAACTGTTTTAAGAGTGCTACTTGTAGAGGTTGAAGCCTGAACATTTTCTTTCCAGACAATTCTATGTTCCAATTTGTTCCCTTGAGAGCGAACATTATCGAGAGATGCACCATTTCAGCTGATTGGAGTATCCAAAGAAAAAGGTCTCCCCTACAACTGTAACCATTCTCTAGATCCAGCGTTCCATTGTGTTAACCCCTGTTTCCCGCAAAGTCAAAAGCAATACGCAATATCCAACAGAGTATAGACCAACCAAAATCCAACGAGTACATAACAGACGTAGACCAATCAAAAACCAACTTCTCTTGCCAAATCACCTACATGAAAGTAATTTGTGTCAAATCTCCAACCTTTCGAACACACGTGAATGTTCGAATTTTTTCCCTGTCTATAGGACGGAAGCTTGAACTATTCCTTATGCACAGCAAATGTTTATCCGACTAGATGAAAGTGGGTAACAAGCACAAGAACAATGTGAAAGATTATTCAAAATATTAGCGATCTAACCTCAAATAATCATTTTTTTGTTTTGTCAAGGACTTCAATGCATTTTCTAGGTATCTTGTATTGTTCAATCAAATGCTTCGCCAGAACATCAATGACACCCCCTTGAACCAGAACTTCAAGTCCCTTCTTTCCTACAAAAATTAAGCAGAAAACCCAAATCACATGTCAAATTCAAACTGTCGACTATTTAAATGCACCATTATAAAATGCTTTAGACACCCCTGACACATTTTCAGCCACTAGGGCTACAGAACCTAGAAAGTCAAAACAACAAACCTGGAAGCTCAGCCACCGTTGTACTGCAAGCAAACTTCTTCTGCAGCTCTGAAGACATTGCCTCTGAATCTATCAAGAATGATTCCAAACCAGAAAGTTTAGTAACCTTCTTGTTCCCTTGCCTCCGTTCAGTCATTATCTGGATAGGCCTAAGATGACCTTTACGAACAACAGTCTCACCATCCCTGGTCACTTTATGATGGGCTTGCATCCGGCTGATAAAAGTTGACACCAACTCCTGTTTAGGAATTTCGGTTGGATAAGATGACCCCTTCTTAATGGCTCCCTTAAATAAAGCATCACAAAGAGCTCCGTCTAAAATCACCCTTGATTTGTCAGTTGGCTTGACAAGATTTTCCTTTTCAACATACTGGAAGGCTATTTGAGATGCTTCATTCTTACTGTAAATTTTCCCCATATCAGCACCAACAGAGATAAATATAGGGTTGACATAATGACTTGGTCTGTAAACCTCAGTGACTTCAAAAACTTTAGGTGACTGTCCTTCAACAGTACCCTGTTCTGTAGATGATTGTCCACCCTTGACCACTTTCTTCTTCTCTGGCCTGAAGGATACATAGTCTGGATGACTACGATTAACAGCAAACAAATTGACCTCCTTCTTATGCTTATCTTCTTTCACTGAAATCTGTTCATGCCGCAAACGTTTCAGAGAATAGTGGCAATGAAATTATTTAGAACACCCACCAGAAAAGTCAAGATACTTCACTAAGGGGACAAAAGAAAAGGCGCGGCAAGCCTGAAGTATTACCTATTTAACATGGAAACACATGAAATTAACAAAGCCTTTTTAAAATATGATTGAGGAGATGAATCACACAGCTGTTTTTTGGTCAGAATATACAGTGTAACTCCTTTCCACTGTCAGGAAATATTTTCTATGATCAAATCTGGATCATGTCATTCATGGTGTTTGCTAGTTTTTAGACGGTAGGTTTAGGATTCTCATCAAGTAAAGAATCCAGAGACTTTCCACAGAAAACAAATATATCCTACAACGTTTAAACAAAATAAACTATTAAACTCTATGTTAAAGCCAAATATTATCCAAGAATAAACTCCTACAGGAACAGCCAAACGAAGAGATATCAAAGGTATTGAAAGGCTTAAAGCAATAACAGTTGCTAAGAAATGTTTAAAACACCACCAAAGGTTCAAATCATTTAAATTTGACTAAGGGCCGAGTACGAGATGCAAATTGCAAGATAAGAGAAGCAGCAGGCTGCAGAATCCTATCAGTACTTAGAGAGGAAACTTAAGAAGTTAACAGAACTTACTAGCCCAGATGCAGCTTTAGCTAGTAACCACTTTGACAATTTCTTAAAAGAGGATTTCTTCACGTCTACTGTGACACCTGGAGGTCTGCAAGGTAGCACGTGACCTGACCTATAAATAGCACAAAACAACAAAAAACAAATTTATCACATTAGGATATGATAATCCTGCTTGGTTACTCAATATTCCTAGTACTGAAGACAAATAAAATATTCAGCTTGGAATCTACCACAAGCCTAAAGACCCTATTCATTGGTAATGCGCACCCAAAAAGCCGAAGCAAAAAGCTTCTACACATAACACATGCTATATCACAAACTCCGCCTGCTTGGGCTTTTGGGTGTAGTTGCCAGTCCCAACTCTTCCATTCCTAGCTCTAAACTCAAGATAAGGAGGGGGATTGAAAGGTTCACCGACAGCGTAAATTTTGCAATATCTCATAACAGAATTGAATAAAGCCAAGTTGTTGCTGAAACACACATGTTATATCACAATTTAAGTTTAGAAACCATTGTGAAAAGCCAGCAAACATCAAGTCTTTTGCAAACATTGAACAGCTACCTAACCACATATCAAGCATTTTGCACGTTCTAACTAAATAAGAATGGGAGAATGCAACTAAGCAAGATGGTGAGGGTTAGAGTTTAGGGTTTAGGGTCCTGGAATTATTTGCAGTGCATGCCAAGATGCTGAAACTGGTTTAGGGAAATTTTCCATACCATAGTGTGCTCCCGGATATGGGAAGGTCGTCGTCCTTAACTGTTGTATGTAATGCCTGCAGAAGGTACTTATACAATAATTCATCTACCTCTTCCACAGACAAGGGATGTTGCTCCTCAGTATTATCTAATTCATCTGCTTCAGCTGTTTCTATAACCCTTACACCACCCATGCTTGAGATTAATTGCTCAGTGCCTTCAGTTTCCATATTCGTAAGTCCAGTCGAACAAGGGGTATGAGGATCCTCTTTAAAATCCAATGCATCTCCAACTTCTTTGTAACTTGCAATTCCATCCTCATCACCTTCAAGTGAATCAGAAACTTCACTAGCCATTATCGAAGAGGGATCCTCATACACAACATCTTCAAGGAAACCCGCGTTTGGCACGTATGGATTTTCAACATTTTCCCTGGAAATGAGCCAGAAAAATCACCCAACAGTACTTCTCTCACTTCAAATTCTAGGAAACATTGTGTATGGTAACTCACCAAAGTGTATCTCTGTAAAAGTGGCATATTTTTAAAGCCTTTCCACGTAAGCTAGCTTTTAAAGCTTCATCGCAACCCATGGTGGTCAAGCCAACCTTATTAAAAATCAATCAGTTGTTGATTAGAATATATTAATATCTAAACAATACCCCCAAAAAGAAAAACCAAAAAAAGAAAAAAACATAAACTTAAATGCAAAGATAAGAGCTTACAGCAATAGGAGCAGGATTTCCAGGAACTTTTACAGCCCATGGTTCCCCAGCTGAGAAATTTGGAAGACCTTCAAGAGGTATGTAAATACCAGGGAACATCAAGTCAGCCCCTCCAATTACATAACGAGAAACCTCACCACCTTTCAACCAAAATGCCGGCAAAAGATCAGGAGCCTTCCACAGAGCATAAACTGCCAGGATCAGATGCAAACTGCTAAGAATGTACACGAAAACTATAAACAGCAAAAAACCAGGGGACAAAAGATTCAATAATTATATTTTACACGTTCCCAAAGATCGCATAAAACAATAAAGCATCTAAACTTCTATTACAGACACCTTGATTCTTAAACGAGTAAGCCTCTAGACAGAGACGAGACAAACACAGAACATTCATAAAGAAGAGTATCAGTTTCACAATAAATAACCACCAACTATGATTATGTCATCCTCTCCGAGTTGGATATTTAATAGCTTCATATTTGACCATTAATAACATCTTAAGAAGGGGCAATGCCTACTACGAAATGGTGTCCATAATCTCAATGGGAGAAAATTAAAATACAGCTCAAGTAACCTGAGGATTGATCAGTTAACCATGCATTTAAGAGGACTCTGAAGTAAGCCCTAAAATAAGTTAAGCCAAACACAATTCTAGGAAACAAACTGATGGGGACAAGGAATGGTAGAAGAACCCTATCAGTAGGTTCTTCCATATTTATGCCCAGGGATCATCATGATCCCTATCAAAGTATCGCTCCAAAGTAGCCAACCCAACATTAAATACTTCAAGACATTAAATACTCTTATCCAAAGAAGTCACAATGATGATTGAAGGTTCTGCTACAAGACATTATCTGGGAACACTGTGCATGAAGTCTGATATTGACGAATTTTTAGAACCAGGTCAAGTGAAAGTTTATGATCCTGGAGTTCCCACGGTTGATTTTGTGTTTGGGGAGGCCCATGGGTGCGTGCATGAGAACAGGCTTCTAATTTCTTTGATTCTATATGGACTTAAGCAAAGGAAGTTCTTTCTTATGGATTATGCTACCAATAGATGGCTGAAGATGCAGATTTTTTGGTTCCTGATTCTCAGACATTTTAAAACTCGTCGAGTTTTTTTGAACCAGGGGAGAATGATGGGGACAAGGAATGGTAGAAGAACCCTATCAGTAGGTTCTTCCATATTTATGCCCAGGGATCATCATGATCCGAGGAGGAAACCAAAGTGTTAGAACTTTGGTTAGATTAATATTCATAAATGGTTTTAAAAGCAGGAATAAGTTTAATTTTCAATATTTTAGAATAAGGATACTTCAGTAATTTTGCTAGGTCGCAGGATTCTTCTGGAGTACTGGTTCCCTATTATTGATATTTAGTGTAATTTCCTTACAGGTTAAGCTTTAGGTCGTTTCAGGAATTCAGTTTTAGGAAACTAGACTTAATCTCCTATTTTATAGTTTTATTATTAGGCCTATATATATGTACCTCTTTTGAGGGTTTTTGACAGACTATGATTAATAAAAATTCCTGCATGAAGCTTTGCTTTTGCAATTGTTGTGTGATACAACAAAACCCTTGGTGTAATGCCTAGGAATCCTGCGGTGTGATGCCAAAGGGCCCTAAGAATGATTCTTAGGTTTTCTTCTTCTTCCTACTGATTATCCTTGTTTCCCTGTGATTTCTACCCCTATTCCCTACAGTTTTCTATTGATTTTCCGCTGCATACGACTCTTTAATCAGCCTCCATCCTAATTTTCTTACCCACGACGTTTAGTGCTGCATCACAAATGCAAACCCATGCATAGTTGAATAAAAGGAATGTATGTGCCAAATTCATACCTGTGGGAAATATATCTTGACCACGTCCATCGGTGTCAAAAAACATGGGATAGCCACCCTCTAATCCGTAGACAAGAATTCGATTTGGAAATTTGGAAATGGTTATCTCTGCCTGACACAGCCATAACAAGAATGTAATAAATAATTTGATCACGAAACTCGCACAGAAAACAAATGAAAGCTTCTTAAATCAAAACAAATAGAGCTTTCTTTCATTCCACAGAATGACATGGTAAATTTTCCCCAATCCAAAAGATCAGCAGAACTAGGATACAAACAAATTAAAGTTGACAAAATGCGATGATAATTGTTAACCTTGGTAGATAGTTTATTTGAATGAGCCGTACTTTATATTGTAAAATAAAAAATGAAATATATCATTCCGGTTTTTAGCTTGTTCTCAGAAAGATTATTAGTCCATTGCTAAGATTATTAGCCTATAACCGACATGACCAGTGTGGGCTGCTATAGGAGGAGACCTCACACCAGAAACCTTTAATAAATCCCTACTATTACATGGCTGGTTATCTATATACCGCATAGTCTCACTAAATTCACTAAATAGTTAGGAGTGATTCCCAGGGGCAATTAGAAGAGAATAAAAAAGTAAAACCAAAAAAGCCTTACTGGAGCATTTAAGAAACAGACAGCCCCAGCAAAAGGAGAGAGACGTAAACACAGTTCAGTTCAACACAATAAACCCCAAAAAAGAAAGAAACAAACAAACAGGAATTGCAAATATCATAAACACAAAAACTACATAAATAATCCCCAAAGGAGGGAACGAAAATTTGAGACGGAAGGTAACACTGCACCTTAGGGGGTAGTAAGGCGTCGATATCGGCATCGGACGCATAGGGAAACCGATCTCTGACTGTACGCCTAAGCTTCTTCCGGTCGGCGCCGGAGAGGCGCTGTTGCGACTTCGCTTCCACTGCCTTCTTGAACATCACGATGTTTCTGTTGTTTTCCTGGGGTTTTCTCCCGCTTTTGGTAATATATATCCTGTATATAAATATCAATAATACTCCCTTCAGTATTGATCACTGCACCCTTAGAACTGAGAAATCAATACAATAATCTGAAAAATAAATAAAACAATATTATCCCTTTTATACCCTATTAAAACAGAAGACATGAAGTTTATGTGGCAACTACGTATGCATCTGTTTTGGCTCCAATGCACCATAATTTCAGATTTTAGAAATCTTTTTGCCACGTGTAACTCTCTTTTAATTAGAAGTTATATAATTTTTTTTAAAAAAAAAAACACATGTTTTACTACAAATAAGGATCAGTTACATTTCAAACGAATGGATATATTAATTCAAATTCAAATATCCAATCGTATAGTTTTGCGGGCTTAATATATACAAAAAATAAAAATACATAAATCCAGCAATTAAGAATAATGCCTTATAAACTAATTATTTATTATTCCTTTATAACCTCATATTTATAGGTATATTTTTTTAAGCCCCAAACCATTGCATAAATGATATATACGCCAAATTAATTCCTCAAAAAATAGTAATTCAATTAGATTTTAATAAAATAGTAATTTAGAGGGAGCGTCCGGGCATCTGTCCGGGCCAAGTATCTAGTAAAATATTAAGGCTCAAAATTTTCAGAAAATTCCTGTTTCTGGTACCTTTACTCTGTTGGGCCCCCTGAATACTGCAATTTGTTTTTAACTCTGTAATAAATTATAGTATAGATAATAAGTATAATACATGCACGTAACAAAAATGTGTTTTTGCCTAAATGTAGAAAAGAAAATAGTCAAAAATATTATTATGTACATGTGTGTGCATGCAAAACATAAGATAATAGTATCCCTTTTACCCTATTAAAGCAGAATACAGGATGTTGATGTGGCAACTTCTTATTAAAAATTTTTGGCTCCAAATGCACCATATTGTATTAACCATTCTGCCACGTGTCATCACTTTTTAAAAGAAAAAAAAAATTCTTATCCAGAAAAACAAAAGCTACTTTACAAAAATAGCTACACAATTTTAACTCCTAACATTTATCATTTATCAATCAAATTAAAATAGTATTTAAATTTGTCCATAAACTTATCCTCTTTATTACTCCATATTCTTTTGTATGATTTCTGAATCGTTGTACTTTTCAATATTTTTTCTCCTTTGGCAGATGATTTTTTTATTTTTATAATTATTTTTTGCTAAAAAGGAAAAAAAAAAACAAATGTGTAGCTATTTTATTTTTTCCAAATCAAGAATTCATTTATCTATTAACATAAAATTAAGAGGGGCGCCCAGGCATCTGCCTGGGCCAAGCATCTAGTTATGTTTATAGTAGTATCGGTCTTCTTTTCCCGACACTCATTTTGCCTTTTTATGTCATTTTATCTCTTCAAAATACTTCTCAAACACAAATTACAATACTATCTAAACAATTTTTCAATTCACCTTTTAAAAAATATTCTAAAAATTATTTTTATACAATTTTCGTCCACTACCACCGGACCACCTCCACCACCACCCGCCACTGCACGGACCGCCCCTTGCTGCCGCCGGACCGTCGTCGACCGGCGATCGGTCGGCCAGATTCCGGTCAACTCGCCGGAATTTAGCCAGAATCCGGCCTGCCGGGGCGCCGATGGTGGAGGTGATTCGATGGTGGTCTAAAAATATTATTATTTTATTTAAAATATTACCCAAATAACTTTTTAAATTTTATCTAAAACTACATTTTAAATCACATCTCAAACTCAAATCAAAAACTAAAACAAAATGTTGGCCAAACAACCCATCATTTTTTTCTTTAATTTCTGTCCCAAAATAATTATCTAATTTGAATTTTCATTTCAGAAAGTATTATGTAATGCATAATACAAGTTTCGGCTTACCATTTTCCTTAGTTTCCCTTTCTTTTCTTATTACAACAGAGGTGGCAAATTGCCTATGATATAAAATGAAAACATTTGCTTTTGAATGATGTTTTCAGCAAAAGACAAACACCTTATGAATGTCATAGAAATGTTGAAACCCCCTGATTTGATGGACTCGGTGTTCCATTATTAATGGTTCAAGGATGACCATGAAAACAATGGAGACCACTGGACTAGTTGATGGTGTAAGTAAAGACAATCTAAAACCAGTCTGAAGGGAAATAAATTGGATTCTACCTATAAATATGTTGTACTTTCACCATTTATGGTCAACACTCAACAGGTTTATCCATTTTTGTCTTCTATTCTCCCCTGTAGTTTATGGAATATCAGTTGTTTATAACATTGATGTTCTAGCTCGATGCTGTGAGGAAACCCTGTTCCGCGTATCGTTAGAAGTTTATGTTGTTTGGTCTTTGGAGCCATTCGACATTTTGGAAGCGAAACATTTTCCAAGAGATCAAAGATAATGCACCGACGATCGGAAATACAGTCAAATAAAATATAACCAATGAATTTTTTTCCCCGGCAGTGTGACCTATATATTGCTGAATGGAACATTAAGTGAGCTTACCAAAATACACCAAACTATCTAACACCAAGATCAACCATTTACAAATCAGAAGGGGTTTTACTATTGGAGAGCGCGAGTTCTCTGACAGTTTCTAGTGATGCAAGTTCTCAAACAGTTTTGAGTGGTGCCAATGCTTTTTTTTTTTCTTCTTAAATGGAGAACATCACAGAATTAGCAGATACATAAGACCCTGACCTACCTGTCTCACTGGAATGACATCTAATATCTCCATTTGCACGATACCTAACTCAGCTTTCTGTCCTCCATCTTTCTATGATGACATTGGAATCTTCATCTCTTCTCCTGATCTGCCAAAAATCGAAGCAAACATTGAGTTCCCACAGCCCCTCCAATATGACAGTTTCTGCTAAAGGTATATTTCTAGAGATAACAAAGCTGTCCTTCACAATGTTAACTTTAATGCAAACATTAAGTTCCAAAACGTAATTTGGTCCATCTGCAACCATACTGCAAAAGTTCTAAATTTCTCCTGATTAGAAATAGTAAGTGTCTGGTCGTAAAAACTCCCAGATTTCACCAAATGGTTTTATTGTCCTAAAGTCTACAGGCCACACTAGACAATTTTGAACATGGTATTACATAATCACATATAACCCAAACGGCCAAACCATAAGAAGGTCACGTATAGACTCATCTCTTCCTCTTTCCAGCTATTTCTTCTACTTCTTCTTTTTCCCCCCCTCTTTCCAGCTCATTATTACTAAGGTAGTAGCCCTTTTGCTTGCATGCATATCATGTATTACACCAATCTTTGTCAAGCATAACTAAAGAGCTCGGAAAATTTCAACCATATATCAAAATTATCCTCTTTTCGAGCATAGCAAAAAAGCTCAGAATGACACAAGCATATAACAAAATTACCTCAACGAGTGGTTTCCTCCCACTAAGGAACAAATCCACACTCCTAGCTGTCTGAGGGGAAGAAACAGAAAATTTTATTACATAAACACATTTGATCTTCCAAGCGAATTCAATACCTAACCAATACTTGAGCAACTAACCCGATGAACAACCCAGTAATGCCTCTCCCTTATCTCAATCAAAAAGCCAAATGCTGGATAAGCCCTTCTCTGAAGAATGGTTTTCTTGGATTGTCTTAGACGGGCTTCGTGACCCCCTAATGTGACACTTTTCACTCCTCCAATCTGCATAATCACAAAATAAAAGGCTCAGTAGTGCAACAACTATAAAACTCATGCCAAAGTCTCAACTCCACATTAAAAGGTAAGGATTCTTAACGGTAAAACCACTAATTGACGAAGTCAACTTGGTTTCATATCACAAGTTATCCACACAATTAAGCCCAGAATAAGGTAAACAAAGAAAGACCATGATATCAAGAAGATAATTTTGGAATTTTTAAAGACGGACCATGTCTGCTAGAATCGGATTCTTAACGATATTTTCCAGGACCTCGCCGTGAGCAGTAGCAATAAGCATTACCCCTCGCTGTGCAATGGAGCAACAGGCATTAACTTCAGCTTCTGTACCAATCTCATCAACAATAATCACCTCGGGCATGTGATTCTCAACTGCTTCACTCATTACTAAGTGTTGCACAGATGGTTTGTAAACCTGCAATCTTCTTGCATCTCCTATTGCAGGATGTGGAATATCTCCCTCACCTCCAATCTCGTTGTTGGTGTCAACGATTACCTATAAAAAGAAAGAAAAGGAAAAATAAGAAAAAATTCGCTATCAATTTTTAGGCTAACAAACAGCACTTTGGCGTTAGATGTGGATGTAGATAATGCAAAACTTCTCCAACACAACACACCACTCTCTTGTGAAGTTCATCTGCCAAGACACGAGAAATCTCCCGTATCACTGTGGTTTTGCCAACACCAGGCCTGTTATATACAAGTTGAATATTCAAAAGAGTGGATGCAATACCAAAGTTGAATGGCCTAAATGAAACCTACATCAAGAAAGCAAGCAACTGAAAGACAGGTATTGTTTATGCATTTTAGCATACAATTCTACAAAATATGTGAAGGTGGTCCTGATACAGAATGATCAGTCTCCCTCTAACTCCAGCAGTTCTCATAAATAAGATCATTTTTTTTCTGTAGGATTGGACCTATAGTTCCACCTAAATTACTCCAAATGCATAAGAAACAAACTCCACAATGCTGGTTAAAAAAACCAAAAAAGAGGCTTTCTGTTGTGTTCAAGATAGATCAAATAGTTAAAATAGAAGTTAGAGAAGTACTGGCCGGGCAATCAAGTTATCAGAGTTTGTGACAGAAATTTCAGTATCCAATCTTGCAGTGCTTCCATGGGAGAGTAGCATGATGACTGACCTTCCAATGAATAAGATGCTCTCGCCAAAGTCAAGCAAATCCCGAACCATGCATATATGTCCCTGAATTGCCCTGCCAACTCGACAAGTCAATCCAATAACGGCACCTTCTCTACTCCTAATTGCAGATATCCGGTGCAGGGTGCCTGCAATGCCAGCTCTATTGTCATCTCCAAATGTCCCAATGGCATTTTGAGCATACTCCAACTCTTGCCAAGTGACCTGGTTATTAGATTGGTTAGAGAACGTATTCACAGAAAAACCAAATCTCTTCCACCAGTATTATTAACATCAAATCCGAGAATTACACGCTCGACCGCAAACCAAGAAATCAGTAGGCTATCTCCAATTGAATAAGTTAAAAACCTTGTCTACACTTATTAAACTCGAGGTAAAGATGTTGGAGTAGTTACGGTCAGTGATAGTACTTGGGTATTCCTTAAGACTTGCCTCCCGGAGTCACCAGCATAGCATGCTTGTGGCAACTTTCCAAGGTCCAGAACCACCTAGCAAGAAAAGATGCCGGATATTTCAAAGTATCCAACTGAGTCATCACTTTGAATAAAATTCAACAGGATTCGACTGGAAATGGAACCTCTAATAGCTGAGATTGGTTGGGGTCGCACAAAAGTATGTCACGCAGATCAGTAGGGAGGATCTGCAAAACAGAGTAGGTAACTCCATATTAAAAATAGAGCAGCAGCTAGGTATGCACCCCTAAATTTGGACAGCAATTAAAAATTACTCTAAAATATTCCGTTCAATCACATATCAAAAAAAAAAAAAAAAAAGGTAGTGACATAGTAGCGACTTGTACATCTAATTGAATTCATAATCAAAGATTTGATGGAGTTAATTAAGACTCCTAATAGGTGGCGTTGGCGGTGGCGGTGGCGGTGGTAAGTAAAGGTAAAAGAAGAATTGAAAGAGAAGCAGGAAAATACCTGAAAAAGAGATTGAATGCCATCGTTGTGGTGGGTAAGAGGAAGAAGGGAAGTAGAGGAAGATCGGCAAGAGATGGAATGAAGTGATGATGACAATGGGGATTGAAGAAATATGCTTTTACACTTAATGATATTCCTACTACTACTACTAATATAACTATAATCATTATACCGACCGATTTCAGCAATAACTCTAACTCCATAACAGTGAGAAGGTGGAGGAGAAGAGCTGAATTTTGAAGAAGCAGAACTCGCCGCAGGCATTACCACCGCCATGTCTAACAACCGGCAGTTTCAGCGCCGAACAACTGATTTTGGGATAATATCAAAAACACCTCCGAGCTTTAACTGATTATCTAAATTACCAGTACTGTTTCATAAAATATCAAAAAAATATCCCCAACTATCAAGTCAACTATCAAAAGTGTTCCCAAGGAGATGTATGTGAAATCAGCAAAAAGGAAAAACTGCAAAAAATCATTTCTACCCCTAAGAAACTGTGTGATTTTAATTTGTATATGTTTAACCACCCCTTCTTTTATATATATATATATATATATATGTATGTATATATATATGGGAAATTCTATGGTCCAGTCATGAGTTTTTGACTGGACCATCCAGTTAAAATTTATCCAATAAAAATGAGATACACCATTTCTAATTATAAAGTGTACAACACCTTAACAAACCATTTAATTATTGACATGTTAATTCGATAAGTCATTGAAGATAAATTAAAAAATTATCTTAATGAAAATTCGCAGGGGTATTTCCATGAGCTCCGAAACTCTGGTCTTTGTCCCCAGCAATCCAAGGTTAAGGTGACCAAGAGCATTAGAAGAAGTTGAGCTACCAGGACCGAAATAGAGTTCTCGGATTCCCTCGTTAATATACTGGACTCTCCATCTTAAGAACTCTTCCAATTTTCTATCTGCTCAAGTTTTATTTTTATTTTTCCTCTATTTGTTGTTTCCAAGGTCCCAAAAGTAAGATAACACAAGGGCAGCCTTGTCAGCGCCATTAATTGATACGTCGATAATCTCTTCTGTGGACATCGAAAGTAGTTGATCTTCTTCAAAAATTAGTGTATTTTATATTGCAGCTGCTCGTTAATGCCAAATTTGTTCTATTAATTGATGAACAGACGGACTAAAAAATGAATTGGGATAGATTTATTTGAACTCTATCATTAAAAAAAAAGTTATTTTTTTAAGGACTAAGTCTGTTTGTTAAGATTAGAACATCAGTGGATGAAATATGGATAATTTTGTTTTCTTATGGGAATCTTGACATAAATAAAACTTGTGAGAGAAACTAATATCGTATAATTCATATAAATTATTCTGTGTTTTTAGGCCTTTTATCTTTTATGATACACCACATTTAATCCTACAGTCACAATGATTCATTCTAATCTAACGGTTAAAATTAATGACTGAACGGTTTAGTCAACTGGACTGTAGTCACTCCCATATATATATACTAGTGATGTCTGGTCGCACAATACGCGACCCTGGCCCAATATATCTGTAGATCTTAGAAATGTTTGTATCTGAAAAAAAATAATTTTGTATTTGGCCCGATATATTTTAGAAATATTTGAAGAATTTTAGAAATGTTTTATAAGTGTGATGTTTGTATTTCGCAAAAAAATAAATTGTATTTGGCCCGGTACGTTTTAGAAATGTTTAAAGATTTTAGAAATATTTTATAAATGTTGCTTCTTAAATATAAATAAACTTGATCAAATATATGTCTTGAAGTAAATGCTAGACAAAATATAAAAGCATCCTAGTAAGTCTAAATATTAATAAGATAATTTATTGATGTTCTCTATTGGTTGTGCTAAACAATACTTAGTTTTGGAGATTTATAATAGCTTTGTAGTTAGTTTCCTCCAAAGGTATACGCTTAATTGTTGGAACTATTTCTTCCAAAAGTTTATAGGTAGTAAAATATCAAAAATATGATTTTGAAACTAGTTAATTGTTGAAACTGATTGATCACAAATATGAGAATGAAAATAATGTAAATTTGCATAGGTTTCGAGATATAGCAAAAAAGAACTCACCTCACCATGGCAAATAAAAAAAAAGAGTAAAAGATAGCCCATTAAAATTTGAGAATTTTTTTTTTTTTGTAGGTAAAAATGATGTAGAACAACACAAATAAACGTAGAAACATCATTCCTTCCCTCTCCACTTCAAATTCATAAAAGGATTCTCCATAAATTAGTTAAAAGAAGTGACCTGAACTATTTATGTGATGAGGAACTAAAAAAAGTCCAAAAACCAAATCCAAAAAAGTATATTCTTGAAACCCCGAACACAAAAAAAGAAACGTTCTTCATTTGCAAATAATATAATAATAATAATAATAATAATAATAATAATAATAATAATAATAATAATTGGTCAACTGGGAGTATGAAACAAAATCAAAAGCAATTAAACAAAGAAAAAACACACTTCATAATTGGCCATATATGAAAAAAAACCCGAGACTCCATAATTAAAAAAAAAACCACTCTAATTGAATGAAATATAAAAAAACAAATTTAAAAAACCACACTTTGTAACAAAAACCCAATCAATCAATTCAATCCAAACATAACTAAAATCATACAAAAATTATAGGCTAACTAACCAAATAAAAAATCACATCATACTACCTGACAACGGCTACGGTAGCTGTAACGGATGGACGCATAAAAATAATAGTAATAACACTATTCTTGAACGGGAAAAATAAAAAATAATAAAAGCCAAACCAATGATCTGTGGAAATAAAATCATTTAAATTTTAATACATGTAATGGCACCACCACAACGGCCGAAGTAAGATCAATGAGAATTTTTTTTTCCTTTATGTTTGTATAGAGAGGTAAAGAGAATAATTTTTGAAATTGAAATTTTATCCGATTAAGATGTAGTTGATTATCACTAATGAAAAGATTCAACATACTAATAGGAAAGGAGTATATTTCACCACATATTCTCAATTGATGATTAATGATGAATTTGTTTTTTTTTTAATTGTGGAGAAGGGATTGATTAAGGAGTCGATTGTCGTGGAGATGGGGATGGGGATTTGGGTTTTTTATGAATCCGTGGTTTTTTTTTTTTGTTTGTTTTGACGAAAATAGGAGGCGGAAGTGAATTTAAACTGCATTTGACTTTTAAATTTAGGAGACGTGGTAATAAAAATTTATTTTAAAAATATGATATAGAAATACCACATGGCAAATGATGGTGCTTTCTTTTAAGTGTGGTTTTTGTTTCTAATATAGTAAGATATATATGTATGTATTATCGAAACAAACGGTGTGATATTTTTGTCTCATCATCTCATATCACTTTGAATATTCACCGTCTTTATCATTGGTATCATTGGAACGTAAGCAAACAAATCATTCTAATAAACAAAATGACATCACAAGTTTGGGAAAGTAGGCTTGCCAAAGTCATTGTTGCCGAAAATAGTTTTATCTTTTTTACTCATTATTCTTCTTATGGAGAAAATATTTCATGCAACAGATGCACTACGTCAGCATCATAATGTGGCACAACAAATGAATTAGATGATAATATGTGTTATATATTTTTAATTGAGTAATTAAGTAACTCATCAAAATAACTCATTTTCCTATCTCATGGTTTGCCAACTTGTCTTTGACATGTCATCATTTTTATTATTGGAGGAGATTAAAAAAAAATTCCAACCCGCGGTAAATCAAATTTGTTTTGCCCTTCTTCATCTATTTTCGTCGTCTTCCCCACTCCATTTGAGAACTCATCAGAATCCTCCAATGCTAAAGCTCAATAATAATTAATTAAATATACTACTAGGTTGAATCAATCTAGATGTGGATTCATTTCTAAAACATCTCTATATATACTACTAGGTTGAATTCCGATGGGAATTGTAAATTCTTTTATTTGTATAACAGACACAAAGGAAGAAAAAAACAATGAGCCCCGTTGCTTAAGTTATTAGTATCTATAGATAAGAAAGAACAACTTAGCCAAAATCCCGGAGGAGTAGTACCAGGTCGCCGGAAAAGAAGGGCAAGGCCAACTTTTATTTTCCGTTAGTAGAATTTTGATTCCTAGTGGCTCAGCCAATAAATCTCACACAGGCAAAACCAACATCGAGCTGTTGCGCCCGAAGAGGAACAGTGGCCTGATAGAGTTTCAGCCGCTAGAGCCTCACCTGTGAATAATTTCCCCGGGTTGATTTTTTTTTTTTAATCTCCTCCAATAATAAAGATAAATATGTAAATTACTCGATGTTTGGTCCCGGCCATGCCTGGCTTTCTTAAGTTTGTTTTTACTAGGAAAACAAATCGTCTTCATGAAATAACTTAATCGATCCATTATCAATTTTTATACCATAATTATACACACTTTCAACTTGTTATTGACAGTGTTTTTACCTATATATCATATTTGACCAAGCCAAAAATACAGTTGAAAATTAAAAAGACTTTCCGGGCTAATGCCCGGCCGCTCCTTTTGTTTAAACAGGTTAAATCAGAAAAAAAATGATCATACAATTAAATCAATATATTTTATGATAATATACGTAATAAGATAAAATTTTCTCAAACATCCGAGTGTACCGTTAAAGTTTTTTACAAAATGCAAAAGAGAAATAAAAAAATTTGAGTTTTGTTAAAACGTTTGATAAAATGCACATCGTTGTTTTGCATATATCGACACAATGATGGCCGCTACCATTACGATGGAGCAACCAGAAAAAGAACCATGCATCTAAAGTTGCAAAGGTCCAGAAAATGCATCAAAAAATTATATAATATATTGTAGTCATATGATACATCCACACTGCTTATTTAGATAAAGTAATTAGAGTAAAAAATCATTATTACGCAACAAATCTCATCAGAGCTCCCAAGATATGAGTTCTATTTCCAAAAAGGACTTAGAAGCATTTTTTGATGTAACCTGACAAACAGAAGCACCAAAAATTTAAAAACAAATAAACTGAATTTACGCTCAAAAGCTTGAATCAAATATATCATGATGGGAGAGTACATCACCTTGTTTGCATAGTAACCCATGAGACCCTTGCACTTAATCCAACCCATAAGCACCTTTGTTAGATTGGGTGAAAGCATCTTATGTTCTAAAGTCTATATATTTGTTCTGGAAATAAAAGAAAATTTTTGCAAGTTTTTTCAGTAAGAAATTCTTCTAGGAATTAATCCAACCTAGTATAAATATGCAATATGCTTTTCCAACACTTAGAACCTAGAAAGGCTGATTTCAATCATCCCTGAATACTAACTTATGTTGCAATGATGGTCATGATGCAGGTAGAAGTTCACCACTCAGAACTTATATATGCATAAAAGAATCAATTTTAAAACCCAAGCATTCTTTGTGATATGAAGCTGAAACCGTAGAAAAATTGATGGCTTTCTTCTAAGCTTCTCATCCATATGAAATGTATGGTCCATGTACATACCAAGTGCTGATTGCTTTTATTCTTTCAGCAAAATTGATAACCTCTGCTTTAGTTTATCACAATTTATTCACACTTAATCCACTTAGGATATACATGAAGTGACAGTAGGCGTAGTAATGAATGAGTGACCTGAACAGAGATTTAACCAGAAAATAGTGATTGCATTTTCGCACTTCTTAATATCAAACTTTGCAGTTGGCGTATTCTCCCTGGAATTTGACGGTTGTCCCTGATCCCTGTTAACCGTATTCGCTGCTTCCACTGAAAATTAAGAAGAAAACAAATATGACAATTCAACCCTAAGCATACTTAACCAACATGATTCATTATTAAAAAAAAAAGAAAGGTAAAGCAAACGTGCATTAAAGTTCTAATCAGTGCATTAAAAACTCATTTTTCTAAACTCCTAAGATCAAATAGTAAACAAACCTTAGACAAATCAAGTTTGATCGTAAAATTCCATCAAAGTTTATACATTGCCATATATCTATAGTACTCTAAGTAACTCAAATAAATAGTTAAATTAAAACGCAAAAAAAAAAAACAGAAGATAACAGAAACTCTACTTGATTACTATAAATTGAATCAGTGTTTCTCTTAAAAGGATGCTCATTTACAACCATACAATTATCAGTGATCTGCAGACCAGATATGTCATGGCACCTTTCCTACATTTTAACCACGAAAATATAAACTAAAGAAAACCATCTTAAACTGATCATTAAACTGAAAAGGCAACCACAAATATTAAACAAACCAAACCAAATAAAACTCAGAAAATCTTTTCCATATAAGTAGGCTTAAGAGTGTATTTTAAGAAAAGAGGAACGAACAATAGCATCAAGGTCATAATCTTTAATGTCATATTCCTTGTGATCAAACTCATCATCATCCCCAGGGTAGATATCCTCGAAATCTCGTAAGGCAGAATAACAACTGGCCAATTGCTTCTTTCTCGCAGTTCTTACAGTCACTTTCTGTCCGAGAAAGATATATATAATCAAAAGAAAGGAAAGAATAAATGTAAGTGATATAGAACTTTGCCAAAATTGTTCTGGCCAAGACCCCATCAATAACTCATTTAAAAATATGAGAAAATCAACTAAAACTCGGAACAGGAAAAAAAAAGTGAGGTTTTTGGTTATTGGTAACCTTGGCAAATATTCTCTAGTTTTATGGTTCCAGTTAGGTAAGCTCAAATTTACGGTTCAACAATAGAGTTATTGTAACACCATCTTGTGTGGTGATAATTAATAGTGATTATTGTCTGCTTCTAAAGGTGATTAAGATGTTACTGACATTGCCTCTCAAATACCTACAACTCTTTTCCCATCAAAGTACACGACTGCCCTTATTTGAAAGATCAACTTAAGTAACAAAAAGAATTGTACCTCATAGTCGATTTCAGAGTAGTCGTCGTCGTCAACTCGAAGGGGTCTCACCTTTATTGGAATGAAGCAAAACAAACAAAATCAGTCCAAGGAAGGTAAACAAAGTTGATTCCATTAGTGCACGTTTCGATTAAAGTCTCAATTGTTCCAATTAACATATCACATCAAATTCATCGACTAAAAGTGAACAGCTAAAGAAACCCTAATTCTAAGAATGAAAAGAGAACTCAGAGAGGCAAATGTCTTATAGTACCTTTTTGTTAGTGGTTTCGAAGCGGTAAGGCCCGTAGGAGTTGCTATCCCTCGTTCTTCTCACCTTCGCTCGCAGCAAAACCAGACCCAAAAAAAAAAAGATTGAAAAACAATTAAACAAAAGGCCAATTAATTTGTAGGGAAGAGAAGAATAGCTTAACAAAAAATGCGAAAAAGGTAGCAAAAAATCTTACATATTGGGTATGTAGGTAGAAGAGGATCTGGGAACGGACTTAACGGTTTCAGAGCGTAGGTTTTGATTTTTTTTCCCAAATAAATAATTTTCCCTTTGCTAGCCTCCGTTGCATATGATCGGTTGACTTCGCCGGATCTTGGTTCCGTCAGATTCCTTCCCACTGCTCTAATTTTGGGGTTGTTGGTCATTGGCTTTTAATTTCAATTGTTGATGTCGCTTGAATCTGTTCCTGAAACACCAGATTAACTCTTTCTTTAGTCTGTAATATATTTTCACATTCAATGATCCAAATAATAAAGAAAATAAAATCAAGAGAACTAAACAAAATATAATCTTAATATAAAATCACCGACGGGATCTGTTGATCGGAGCGGAAGACGACGATGGATTTGAAGAGTACATTTTAATACCGGTAATACAATCATCGATGTTGTCGACTGGATCTACTTTGAAGGTTGTTGAAGTTGGTTCAATTTGCTTCATAGGTGGATCTCTTTTCAATTTAACATTGGGGATCCCAATCGTCCTCTAGGCGGCTTGATTTTTGCAGAAGAGAAGAATTATCCTAAAAATAGATTGGTTCTTTTAAAGAGACATCATCTCAGAAAAGAAGAATTTCAATTGAACTTGGAAACTAATCATCCAATTTGAATATCAAACATGAGGATCTGGTTAATAAGGTTAGGATTATTCCATTTTTGGAGTTGATTTTCATTGAGCATTGAAAGCAGGATCAATTTCCTTTTAATCAGGAGTAGTTATCATTAAAAAGGGAGGTTTTTCTATAAAAAAAATTAGCTTGTTTCCAGCCCATAAGATGTGCCACGTGTCCATTTTTTTGTGAAAGACTTTTAGTTTTTGGAGGGAAAACATAGATTGTAGAACTGCCAAGTGTCCTCGAGTGTTTCTACTTTAAGTAAGTAAAGGGGATGACATGTCAAAGCCAAATTAACAAGCCACATAAGGTGAGATGATATGGTGAGTTATTTAGGTAAGTTGCCTATCATTATTCTTTTTAATTATAATTCTAATATCCATGCAACATCTGCACTATATCAGCATCATGATGTGGCGCAACAAACGAACTAGATGATGGCATGCATTATGAAGGCCAAGTTGATGATCATACTGAACAAGTTGTCACTTAGCTTAGCTAGATATACTGATCGAAAGGGAATTGAATGAGTTAACTTAATTCGTTCGTGCCGTTAGTGGCGCTATAAATTGGGTGATTTCATCATAAGCAGAGTAATCCATATTGTTTATGCGGCTCTATGCTTCTCTATTATGTAATTAAAACAAACTAAAAATAAAAAATAAAAAAAAGGCAACAACAAATTTGCAATTGCGAATAGAGTTGAAGAAATACAACGTCTGATTATCTCATAACGAATTGAAAGTAAAAGTAAATAAGTGAAGAACCCAGTCTTCTTCCCTAGCTTAGTTATACATTAATACAAACCAAAAGGATTACACATACTGATAGTAGAGAGTAGCAATTAAAGTTGTGCAGCTGATCAGAAAGAGAAAGATGAAGATGATAATGAGGGCTAAAAAGAAGAGAATATGAAGAAGCAAGGCTAAAGGACCTGAGTTCTAACCATGGCTGTAGTACTGTTAGGTAGAGAAGACAAGAAAACCCAAAAGGGACTATTCAAAACCTCCTAGTGGGTAGAGTACTTTGATGATGTATTCTCGATCTCCAAGCACTTTTATCCATTCAGTGCTGAAGCTCTTTCAAAATTAAGAGAGAAGACTGATGATGATGAAACAGAAGCAGATGTGCGGCTTTATCCCTATAATAACTACTAATTAATGGCGAACTTATTAAAAAGAAAAGACAAGAAAAGACTGCAACTCCCTAAAAGTTCAGCCACAGATTAATTATAGAAGTTTGCAAAGTAGTAGTTAAAACACGGATTCATCCTTTTTCCATTAGGATGTGGCATGGTCGTCTTGCTAATGCCAGACAGTTACTGTGAGTATTGAAAAAACTCCCAAAATTAGAAAGGAGACATTTTCATTTCATTGTGAGGGGAGAAAAAAAAAAAAGAAAAAAGACCCTTTTTTATTTTTTTTACACTTAAAAAAAGGACTTTTGGATATAGATATTACTAGCCACAGAGGTTTAAAAGAAGTAGACTAGTCATAAAAGGATATAGGGGCATATATACTTATATCATATAGTGGTTTTCCAAATTGGATAACATCTGATGCTGAATAGGACTACCTACTTCAAGTGACCTGCTCATGCAACTGGGAAGACTAGCTAAAAGGGGTGGTTTGGGGGGATGAGTTATTCTTCCAACTACAAACATAATTTATGTAGGCTACTTCTGCAATTTAAGTACGGAATTGGGAGATGGGGAAAAACAAAAAGGAACAAAAAGCAGAAACTCATTATCAAGGGTGCCCTATATTTGAAGAGCCTTCCAGGGCTGTTCAAAATAGCATTTCCTCCCAAATTAATTGGACGTACGCCTTGGCGACATGAGTAACGGGGCCGGGCAAGACAAATGGACGGAGGAAGTTGTAGGTAATTAGACCGGGTTGGTCATAATGAATGATGATGATGATAATGCACAATTCATGCATGCAATGCAGTTTTCTTTTTGCATCTTTCGCATAGGAACCTTTTCCTGCCGATCGAGATAAGCAAAAAGAAGGGGGATGATGGAGTTCGGTTTGATCTCCCGGCATAATCATGGTGACCCCTACGGGGGGTTTCTGATATGCAAATGGAAAAACCCCACAACCAAATACTGGGATGGTTTTCCATATGGGAAAGAGAGGGAAAATGAAAGAGATTGATAGAATAACCATGGTTAGGCACTTAGCCCAAAGGTGGTAGCTTCGTGATCTCGACCTGTTGGGTTGCTTGTTACTTTTGGTAGTTGCACAGAAAACCTTTGTTGCTTGACGTTTAACGATGTGGGATCGTTGCGTGCACAACCATGTTCACGCCTGCGGCACAGCAAAACATACTGTCAAAGATATTAGTATCACTACATTATCAATATCAACTGGTAAAATCAATTCTTTTGTCATAGCGAAGTGTTTTACCTTTTTTTTATCTTTTGGTAAATTCAGTCATTCAGTCATGTAGTTGGTACAATGGAGATAGTAAACAATGTTATGCTTTAAAAAAAAGTTGTAAACTATGTGATACCTATATATAGAGATTTAAACTTAGAGATTTTTCTAATCCTTACTAACTTGGTCTGATCGCGCAAAGTGATACCTATATGTAATACAAATACATAATTACCGTTTATAAGGTTCACATATGCGAGTGACTATGGTTCAATCAAATAATATCAACGGTTGAATTACAAGAAATAATTAAAACCATGGGATTAAATTATCAGTTAATTTAGTGGTAATTGATGGGAATAATAACAAACCTGATGACAGTGGTGGAGTGGAAGGAGCGAGTGACATTGGGGTGGTAGCAGCCCCATAGTGGTGAGCATAAGCACCAGCAGCTGTTGCAGAATATTGGAAGAGATGATGGTGTGGGTACTGAACACCTGCATAGCCACCATGGCTGGAGGCGTAACCCGGAGTAGTAGCTCCTCCCGTGCCTTCGGCAAAATTCAGGTAAGGGTAGAAAGCAGCGGCAGCTGCAGCAATCATAGACATTCCCCCTGAGGCACCATTGGTGGTAGTTCCATAGATTGGATACTGAGATGCTGTACCACCGTATACGCTGTAATAACTCTGCTGCACCCCAGACATCCATTAATCAAATTAATCTATCACCTTATACTAAGTACCACCATATATAACTGGTGCGGTGATCACACAAATATGTATGTCATAAATCCAACTTTTAACTTGATCTGTGACACATAAATCACCTTAAATTCAAGTTTATACATAACTGTTAATCCAAAAGATCTCATGGCTGTCCTTCAATAGATACATATATACAATTAATATTTGTGTCATATATCTTAATCACTCTATATATAATCAATATTCCAACTTAATTAATCGGTCTATTTAAATCCGCATTTTATCTTTATATACAATTCATATTCCTAATGTATTATCTAATTTAGATTTTCACTTTTATATCAGACATGAAAATCAAGATTAGGTATTCTTTCTGTTCCAAAATGATTGTTTAGTTTGAATTTTCACTTTTAGTTAATTAAACTTCAACTGAAAGTGAAAATCTTAACTAAACCATTATTTCTGAGTTTAGGGTGGAATATGATTTATCAAATAAACAACGTAACTTAGGTAATAATCAACATGCATGTCTCAACTCTGAAAAACACACGGGCAAATGCGCCGAAGAGAAGAAAAACAAGGAATCAGTAAGGAAAGCTCAGTACGTACGGCGGGATAAGCGTAATCAGCGGAGTATGGAGAGTACCTGCAGGAAGGGGTAAAAGAAAAGGCAGAAATGAAGTTAAGACCGGTACGAATGTGGGTAAGAAAATGGAATGATAAAAGGCATGGGCATTGTCAAATTCGATGTAAGAATCAAATCTAATCAATACAACTAAGTTGTTAGTCGTTGCATGTGGAATGTGATGGAGCATTCTTCATTCCTACGGTGCAAGGTGGTATAAATCTTCGTTCACTGATATGATGATATGCAGTTGTACTACATATATAGATAAATAACGGGGAAAACACACAAAAGAGTTAAAGAGATATAGTATGGAGAGAACACTTTTCTTCACTTTCTCTTCACGCTCACGGGCCAAATATTACACTGTGGCAGACCCACTTATGATTCTTCTTCTTCTAATGTGATGAGTTCAATGTGGGTTATATGAAAATAGACCAACAGTCCCCCGACCCACCCCCACCCCCAACTCTATCTTCTTCTACGTATAAACAAATTATGTTGAAGACAAAGCTAAAAAAAATAACAAACTTATGTTGAAGACTGTGCATGTGCCCTCAGTCAACACTGATTGAAAAAGAAAATAAGAAGAAATGGATGTAACTGTGTCCATGTCTGCCTTGTCAATTTGCCTTCCCACTATTTTCTTTAACATTATTCTTGTTATTGAGGTAACCAAATACAGTACTTTGATTTTTGAGCTGTGTGTATTTAGTTATTAACTGTTATAAGTATTGTTTTTGTTTTTGTTTTTTTTTTTTTTTTGGATAGCATAATAAGTAGTGTTATTGTTGTTGCTGGCTGGGTTTTGCATGAGTTGGCAAAGCACGTGGTAGCCAGCTCTCTTTAGCATGTGTGTGTGGGGTGTTTGCTGTGTGTTTGTGTGTATGAAAGTGAAACCGTGTGAGAGAGAAGAGGCAAAAAGCTATGTAGCAAGCATGCGAAACGCGGTATTAATTCGTACCCGTAAACATTATAAGGGACGCCTTGTTGGATGGAATAATGAGGAAAGGTTGCCGCCGATGGATATGCTGCCGCCGTTCCCATTCCCCCGCCATTTTGATATGCCTGGAATCCGCTCATTATTCTAAAATTGTTCCTGTTCCCTCCTCCACTTCCTGTAATGCAATTTAAGGAAGGATAATTTTAAATGAGTGAGAAATTAATTACGAGATCCAGAGAACATAAATTACAATTTTCAATTAACCGATGGCTACTAATTAAGTATAGGTAACATGCACCTTACATACATTATCATTTATCAGTAAAAGTAAAGCAAAAGCATGCAGGAGATACACATTATTACAGAAGGCCACAAAAGCAAAAGAATGTCATGCCACAGTCGAATTATGAGCTGTCATTACTGCGTTTTTCTTTTTTCCTTTTTCAATTTAAACATTTTATGTATCCAATAATATCCTTCTGTTTTTTTTTAATCATACGTACGTACTCCACATATAAGAAGATAAACTCAACTTTTCTCTAATAAAGAAAAAGAAGAAGAAGAATTTCTTTCGAATCCATCAGAAACACTAAAGAATATATATCTTGAAATACAATAGGAGAGACTTCCGACTCAAGCAATTTAAGAGATGAAAATTGAACATCAGTCGTTGATGGAAAAGCTAATAAACCGAACAGCACCAAACATTTCAAGACACCAACATAAGTTTATAGTAGTACTATTTCTTATAAATTCTTTTGATCAACAATATCAGACACGCGTGACGTTTGCAGGTAGATCTAGTTATTGCACAACAGCACAAATAAGTTAGGGTTAAATAATCGGGAAAAGTGAATACAAATATATATGTAAGAGGAAAGTGAACCTTGCTTAGGTGTGGAGGGTTTAGATCTTTGAACACCTAAGGAAGCAAGATTACAGTTGGCTCTTCTTCCATCGATCACCGGAGAAGCATCCACACATGCTCTCATTGCAGCTTCCGGTTCCCGAAAAGTTACCTGTATGTATATATATTCATTTACTTATCCCTCATTTCGGCATACTTTTGTCTAAAAATCTCACCAACAAGAAATACACAATAAGAACAAGTATGGAGGGGGACATACGAAACCATAGCCTTTAGATCTTCCAGTAGTCTTGTCAGTAATAACAACGGCTTCCAAGATCTCACCGAACTGCTCGAAATATTTCTTCATGGTGTCCTTTTGAGTCTCCCAAGCCAGTCCTCCTACGAACACTTTGGTGTAGGTCGTGTCTCCAAACTGTCCTGCTAAGTTCGCCGGAGTCATCTTTTCAATTTCTTCTTTTCCGAACACTTTTTCGAATACTTCTTAGATCACTTCTTCAAATCAAAAGCCCTCTTAAGTTTGGCTGCAGATAAAACAAGTACGTACTGGTTGAAAAATCGATGAATCAGAGAAGGAGGAAGAAACTGCCGGAAGAGAAGCAGCGAGATGAGGATTTGAGAGGATGGAAGAGAGAGGAGGAATTAGGTCAGCGAGATCCACAGGGGGTAGAGAGAGAGAATTAGGAGGGAAATAGGAAAGCGAAAGGTAAAGGCGGAAAGCTTATTAAAATTGAGGGAAAAGAAAAAGGGCAGTCTCATGATACGGACATCAATTATACAGACAGACACTATAATGATAGCCCTTCTCCTCCTTTTTTTTTTTTTTTTTTAACATCCCTGGCTGTCCCGCCAAATGATAAGCACGCGCGCTCTTTTTTTTTTTTGGTTTTTTTGAGCAGGGATTTTAAATTACAATGTAATTTTATGAGATGGAAGGAGTAATATGTTTTTAACATAAAATTAATACTTATTTTTTCATTCTAAATTCTATGTAAAGTTTGTACCTTAGCTAAATCTTTTTTCAATATTGGATAATATTTTAACCAACGGGGTCCTTTTCGCTCTCTACTACCTCGGTTCTCCTCCTTCTCTCTCTAGAACTCCCAACAAAGTTTTTTCTTCCTATCCCCCTTCTTTAATTAATGGAGGTTGTGGAGGTTTGATTTTTATTTCAATTGTAGATTAGGCCACCCTTTTGGTGTTTTTTCTCCTCTTTTTGTTGGAAGTAATGCTCTTTCAATTTTGAGAGTCTTCATTCTTCTATTTTTTTAAAGTTTCAATTCTTGTTTATTATTTTTATTTTAATATGTTCTATCTAGTCGTTTTTCAACAAATTTGATAGAGAGATGCCAGATCCAGGGTTATTGTTGTGGATGTAAAGGAACAAGAACTTTAAAGATTGACAACGGATTAAACGATGACAAATATGAAATTTTTAGGCTCAAAAAGATATGAGACATAGAGTCAAATTTGCGATTTTACTCTCGTTAGATTTTAGTTTGATTATCTTTTGTTAGAGATTTTCCTTTGTCTTCGTATAAATTTTGGTAAATCTTCTCTATATTCAGTAATGTTGGTACAATCATGTCAAATTAGTTTGAAGTAACTCTATGCAAAAATTTAGGATTGTATCACTGATTCTATGATTATGTATAACAAGAAAAACGTATTATAATAATTCAACTGTAACCAAACTCTTGTGGTTATATACTTGTATCTTTTTTTTTATTTTATGTAATATAATGAGTATATATAATTATATATAATATATAGAAAAATTTTCCAAGAATATTTTTGACCAAAAAAAAAAAATTTACTCCTTTCTGTTCTAAAAAAATAGTCCAGCTTCATAAAATTTTTTGTTCCAAAAAAATAGTATAGTTTCACAAAAAATCAAAATTAGTTTGGTTAAAATGACTTAAATATCTTCATGATAAAAATTTTGGCTATCAATTTTGAATCGTAAGCCCAATCTCCATAGTGAACTTGCAGCTGGTGGATTCTCCCATCTTATTTTTCTGTCTTTTGAAGATCGACGATCTTATTAAGTTATCGTCGGCCGATCAGTCCGTTTAACATTTTCAGCAGGACGGTGAGAAAAGCAGCGTGAGAAATAAAGTCGGAAGAGAAAAAAAGTGTCTTGGCTGTTTGTGAGGCTCTTGGCAGCGGCAGCAGATTTGCATTTTCCGGTTGCAGGAAAGAAAAAGGTAAGGTGGCCAAAGGTGGAGCTACAGTGGGGGGCAGTGGACGTCCAGGGTGTGTATATATATGTAATAGCTTTTTCTTCCAGTATAAATGTAAAACATGCATAGTTTTGTTCACTCTTCTCTGGCTTATTAACCTATAATTATAAAGGCTTGGTTGATATGTGACGAAAAGGTGTATTGGTATGTGTTTTGGGTGAAAATGACCGTCAACGTCCTTAACTGTAGCAATGGAAGTTATGGGATTGGGCTGGTAAAAAGTGTAGATAAGGTAAATATTTATGGGCTTTTTGGTCGGTTAACATCTAAATGACCGTGGATGTCCTTAACTGTAGCAAATCTTGTTTTGTATTGTCCCGGTTTTGTTTGTAAATATTACATCTTCCGCTGGTATTTTCGTCTAATCATGTCCTGTCATGTCACTTTTTTTGCTTTCCCCCCTCCATGTGCTACTATAGTGATTTCCATCACGTGTTGTTATGATTTTTACACATCAGTGCACCATCATTAACTCCCAATAAATCATCCATTCTCTGCCAAAACCATCATTTGTACATCTCACCTAGACAACTTTTAATCCTAAAATCCCAATGCTAAAAGTAAAAGATTTCAAGAACGATGTTGTCATGCCTCTTTCTTTTCTTCTTTTTTTTCTTTTCCCACCCTCTCTCTGCAATTCAGAGAGTTTTTCTCCTTCGCACAACCATAATCTCACCTAAAATATTCGATCAATTTTCTATTTCCGATTGAGATCGGTGTTGCCAACCTTACTTCCCTCATAGGCGTATGTCGACTCACCTTTCTTTATCCCAACAAAAGTACAAAAATAAATTCACTTCTCTCTCCAAAGCAATACAGATTCTACTATTAACGTGGAGCTCTCAGCCGCCGCTCAACCTTAATCATGTCTCTCCATATCGGATTGATGTCTTACTCCGTGTATCAAGTATCAACGAAGCTGGTGATCTGATGTTGCAAAATGGGTTCTTAGATTGAGATAAGTTCAAATCGATTTGGAAGGCGCTCCTGGTCGTTCCTCCTCCGCTAATGGAAAAAAAAAATCTATTTGTCGGAATCTTTTTTAGCAACGGGTTTGCCCTTGTTTTGTCCGAGAAGCAAAGGCATGGGTTTGGAAATCCGCAAAAATCAGGTCGCTTACTTGCATCTCCTTTTTTTCCAAGTTGTTTCATTGTTTTTTTCCTTATCTATTTTATTACAGATCCAAAAAGTTCTTTGTTATGGGAGTGATACTCGGTATGCCTATAATTGGCAGATGTGTGCCTATCTGGAAATCCATATCCAAAAGCCATCCTAAACTTGTAAGTACTCTGTTGTTTGCTTGCTCAATATTTATTTTTCCCTTCTTTTATTGTGATCTTGAATTTAAAGCGTTTATTTTTTGTACAACGACAATTAAAGGGACTTTGCCTAGAATGTCAGTGGAGAACTCCAAAAAGTAACCGACACAGGAACATTATCCTTCATCTTCTTCACCATCCCAAGGTCTTGTACTTTATGCTTATTTCATTCTTTTTTAAAAGAAAATGGACAAAATTCAGATCTTTACTTCCTCTGTTTATAAGATTGGTTTATTATGAAATGGAATTTATGATGGTGTTTGTATTGTTTTTTCTTCTTTTTTTTTTTCAATTGGTTTAGTTGAAGAAGAAATTCTTTTGCTTTTGCTTTTCTGCTCCTTCAAACAGAAAAGTTTTTCAAAGTGTCCGCGCATCTCTCTGTCAAGAACAATTAGTCGGCCCCCAATGGTACTTTTTGTCTCCTCTAATCACCTCTCTGTTTTACGTTTTATTTATATGAATGAACAGTTTACTTGCTTCTCTCATGTTTTGATGTTACCGTTTTTTTTTGTTGTGAAGTTGGGAATTCAGTTTTGTTTGTTTGAGATGGTTAAAACTACGGTTGTAACTTCATGTATTAATCTTTTTTAAGTTTTAGCTTCTTTTCTTAGCATCTTGAATGATTACTATGAAGAGGATTTGTTTTGTTATTTTAGTTTTTGTCTTTTTTTTTTCATGAAAAAGAGTGATCCTTTGAGGGTTTGAAAACTGAAGGAGGAGACAAATTCATTGATGTTTAGGAACTAGTGAATCTGTTAGCTTATGTTAAAGTGATCCACGTTCCATTTCCATTCCTTGTTCGGTACTTCGAAGCCTTTAGTTTTTTTATAAGTTGAGTAAAGTTTGTAAACGGAAACTGTAAGTTTTAAGAAAATGGGGAAAAACTTTTATGCGTTGTAGTATGTCTTGTAGAGAAGAAATGTTTACTGGAATTGCTACTACACTCTGTAAATAATTTTGGTTGGGCAGATAAAGTGTAGTTTAAGCTATGAATTTGAAGGTTGGAAATATGCTGCATATGGCTTGCATCATTAATGTCGTTGTTGTGGTTTGATTTGGTTTGGTGGAGATGGTAAAGTTTTGTCTAAAGGTGTGTATTAAGTTTTGAAAGTACCCTTTATTTGGCTTTTGTCTGTTATATGTTCCATTGCAGGAGGACGAGGAGGATGAGGGTTTAGGGCTCTGCTACACCCGATACATGGACAACGACTAGTTTTTGTTCCGCAAGAAAAATGATTTGGATTGCAACAGCTCTGGCATTCTGTTTCATTCTCACCTCCGATTTTGATATAAAGCTATAATCCATGCTTTTGTTGTCAAACTATCATTAACTTCAAATACTTGTCTACTTATTGTATAATGATTGTTTTCTCACAATTATGTTAATATTTTTTGATTGGTTGGGTTTATGCAATTCTATCTAGTGTTAATGTTTATGCAATTCTATCTAGTGTTATGCCCTTTTTTTTTGGGTTACATTTTGTTACAGTTACTGCTATTGTTGTGGGTATTAATGATATCGTTGGATTAGCTATTTCAGTTTATGTTTTGAACTAAGCAATTAAACTGTTATTCTATTTTATCCCGTTTCATGTAATCTCATTTTCTATCACCATACTCCAAACACGTATTAAGATTTGGTAAAATTATGGCACATTTCAATCTGGACAGGATTATGACGTCGCACAATCGCGATTTTTAGGTTCCGCTAGTTTAATGTTAATTTATAAATGTTTCGTAGGGTCTACCACAGTACCACTACTCTTTTTCATTCTTGCAAGAGGCCATTTTTAGGTTCCGCTAGTTTTATGTTAATTTACAATGTGCCGTAGGGGTCTACCACAGTACCAGTACTCTTTTTCATTCTTGTAAGAGGCCACCTAAAAGTCAAACATTCAGCTTTTTAAGCATCAACATATTTTTTACTCTTTAATATTTTGTGAATGGAATAATGATTGATCATATATTTTCTTGTTCAAGTCATCTTTAGTATCTTGTTTTTATTTAAGTATGAACGTTTAATCAATTTATTAGAAAAAAAAATTGTGAGTATCTTGTTTTACATATCGAGGTAGATATAATTTAACACATTTAAATTAACACACAGTACAATCAAATGACATTTCTGGCTATAGTTTGACCTATCAGCCAAGGGTAACTCAACAAGCATGGGAAAATGCAATAGCCATTTTATAATTAGTATCGGATGAAATATTATATAATCTCTTCTCAAGAATGCTAAAACACCAAACCCCTACCACAATTGTCCGAATAACTTTTTGTCATATTTTTAATGTATATGGATGTGCCCCAATTGAATTTTACGCCACTGGAAGTGACAGATATTTGTTTTCTGACTGAAGAAAAAATAAAATAAACAAATATGTCGTTTCTGGTTTACTAGACTTGGAGTTCTCGGAGGATGGATAGAGATTAAAAAGTAGGGGAATTACTAATAAAAGTTTGCAGTATAAAATGAGTTGTAACTTATTTAAGTTGACGCAATTAAAAGGTTATACGGAGTGCATTTCAAATTTAGAGAACAAATTTTATTTTGTGATAGGGAGTAATATGTATTTGGAACGTGGAAAAGGTTGCGCTGGTATAAAAGATAAGAATCGAGTGGACGGGTGGTGTTTGAGCCGGACGGATGGCTTGGCTTTTATTCCAATTTTGTCCCAAATTTGATAGTCTTCCCTTGATATTAAGGATTTTGTTTATTTATTCCTTAAAACAAAGAAATTAAAATATGGCATGCTTAGGTACAAGCATCGCTGCTACTTGTACAACTAGCTTAAGTATCACATATCGGAAGCCGAGTGGATTAGGTGAATCAGTATCAATTGGGAACTATCCCCGCCGCCGCACCACCTCCACCAGCACCGCTACAAAACTCCTTCAAAAACTCACCATAACCACCAGAAGAAATCATCACCGGGGAATCAGAGCTGCCGCAGAAGCAGACACAATGTCAGCAACCGAGGTTTCCCGAATCAAAATCATTAAGAACCCGCCAGAGTCCAAGCTCACCGAGCTGGACGTCAGATCTTGGCCCAAGTTAGTTTTTACCTCCATTTGATACTGTTTTTCCATACTCTTGTTCATTTAACGATTCCAATAGGAATTTAGATGAGGGGTTTCCACCATTCCTACTGACTAATAAATTATATATACTGAACCTTTGAATAGTAGGGGTGGTGACGAGATCTACGGTATTTGGAAATAGCAGAATGATAAATAGAGAATGTGCTAGATCTATTCTGAATTGACTTTGTGTTTGTGTCTGCCTGATTTATTATTTTCTTTTTTCCCTTTGGGGCTTGGGTAGTATTTGTCTATTTGCGAATCAGGTTTTAGTTCTGGAGAACGAAAATTCAGCGTCAAAGTAGGTACCCTAATTGGCCTACTAGAATCAACAAATTGAAGTTTGCTGGATGGTTTGTTGAATATTATTTGTTCAGATTGGTTCTTCACTCAAGGGTCTTTCTTGTTTGAATTGATTCGCACTACCCATGAGATCATTTTCTTGTGTATAGAAATGATGAGTCTTGGCACATTGTTTGTTGTTAGGTTCAATAATCTAAATCCATCATGTTGACTTTGAGGACATAGAAAAGGGAAAAACACGGTTCATAGCAGATTCACAAGTTTATAATCTGATGATGATGATGGCACTTATACAGGTGGGGTTGCGCTCCCAGCAAATTTCCCTGGACATACTCATCCAAGGAAACATGTTACCTGCTGAAGGGAAAGGTGAAAGTATATCCGGATGGGTCTGATGAAGTTGCAGAATTCGGAGCTGGTGATTTAGTTGAATTCCCAAAGGGTATGAGCTGCACTTGGGAAGTATCTGAGGCTGTGGACAAGCATTACAAGTTCGAGTAAATTTACTTTGGAGTGGTGTATTGTTGTTTCATTCCCCCAAAAAAAAACCCCACATAAGAATAAGAATAAAAAGTGTAATGTTAAAAGCAGTTTATTTTTCTAAAAATAAAAATAAAAATACCAGACTAAATATCTCTGAACTGTGCACAATTTGAATGTCTCTGTTTCTCCTTTTGTCACGACTCACGAAACAAGCAATCAATCTGGATTCTATAATCTAATTGTGCTAAAACCAAAACCCACAAACTTCCAGCGCCTTACTTTTGTCTTGGTTTTTTTTTTTTATTTTATTTTTTGGGCCAAAATTTTCGTGGCCTATAATCCACAAAACCGGCAATCGAGAACCTCAGAGCCAAAAACTGAAATTGAGTGACAAACTGCAGGCAGCTGATGTTTTGAACATTTTCAAGACCAATTCTATGCTTTGCAAACAAATAGAACGCTTAGTAGAAGTGTCTCCAATCCTATCCATTTAAACACTTCAGTAAGGCAATGTAGATCCAAATCTTCCCAGATTCTCGTCTGATACGTACTTCTATTATTGCCATGAACAACAGCCAGAAAGAATTAAAAAAAACATCTGCTGACGGAGACACCCCCCACAGAATCTATCCTTTTTTAAAAAACCAGAACACCACGTTTAAAAAATCGGAATAAAAGCCCAAACCAATATGAAGAGCGAAGAAGCCCAAACCCAATCCATTAATCCACTAACGACTCTCTTGTACAGTTCTTTTATCCATAGTTTCCAAAAAGGAGAGGGGAAAGAAAAAGGAAAATAATCTATAGTATTATACTAAGAGAGAAACCAGAGAGAGGGAATCAAACTTCTCCTCACGTTGACACATAGGACAAAATCCTACGTGTCATTTTCCTATTGGTGGGCATAAAAAAAATTTACAACTATTGCAATAAAGGTTCTTTGAATTTCCAGAAAAGTAATAGTTACTTCATTACACAATTAATGTATAATGATAAAATGTTGTGGTCAAATTGGTAAATAAAATCGGTGATAGGAAATTCCTTAAAAGGGATCAAAATTGATTCCGATCAAAATAAATTCCATTTTCGGTGATTATCAATTAGCATTAAATGTAATCTTAAATTGTAGTTGCTGGATGATGTGGTTACCAAAATGCTTATTAGTGTTGATGTGTTTGTATGGTTTTGATTTTTGTGGGAAGAATCTACATTGAATAGCATTGAACTTGATTATTTTAATTTTGAATTAAGGGAAAATTTATAGATGGAATTGCACGATTTTTTTCATTTTCCCGTAAATGAAGCGTCATTCAATTTCAATTAAAAAAAACGGAGAAGATTGCGGATCAATGTAGGATAATTTTTTGTTTTTTTTTTCTTTTGGAAACTAATTTAATATTATTAATTGCTGTTATTTTTAAAAATATTTTAATTATCCGAGTGGAACCTCAGAAATCCTAAAGCTTCGGGTGTATTACCCTTTAATTTCGATTGATCTAGGCCGAATATATGACCCAATTTGTAATAAAAATTAATATTTAGCCACCACTTTGTTGAGAATGGCATTCTTTTAATGTTTTGTGTTTGTGTGATCATGAATAGATGGAAAAGAAATATTACGAAATCAAATTTGGTAAGGTGATTTGGTCACATAAAACCACATCGGAAAGTTATGAATGCAATTATTAGTTAAAAATTGTAACTTAGCCATTTGTTTAGCTCGATTTTTAATGATCAAAACCATATATTCAAGATAATAGGTATACTAATAATTACACAAATCCTAGCGACACAATTAATGGATAGCCAAGTGACTCGAACGATACAAACCCGTACCCGTAATTGCATGGTCATATACGTGGATACTATTCGCTCTGCTTTTTTATGGGAAGTATGGTTATGTTCGCATTCAATTTGTGCTATCATGACGCAATTAATGGATAAAAATCACAAAAATCACTTAATCCCATAATCGTGGCAGATTTTATTACTATGCAAATGTGGGAATGGTATATATATACTCTTCAAACCCATAACAAAACCCACAACCACAAAAGAAGACAGACACTCAATCCTTCCTTTCATCGCTACGAACAATCTCAAACACCTCAATCCATGTCAACCTGCAACAACGTTGTTGATTTCATAAAAGACTTGACCCCCATGGTTGTCAAGTCTGACTGGAAAGTAAATGTTCGAATCTTTTACGTATGGACAACAACTTTTGGGGTGCACTCATCCGTCGAAGCTTTACTTATGGATGAAGAGGTAACTACTAAATTTTATAGTTTATAGAACTTTTGTGAATTGATGTTTTGTTTATAGATTTTTTACCCCGATTCCCAATGATTAAAATTGATTTTTTCTTCATATGTATATTGGCAGGGTAGTAAAATTCAGGCTTCTCTCCACAAAAAACTCATGTGGAAATTTCAAAAATTTCTTGAAGATGGAGAGGGAGAAACCAGACAAATCACCAACTTTGATTTGGCCGAAAACACGGGAAATTACAAGTCTAACAAGCATCCCTACAAAATTGCTTTCATGCGCAACACAAGGGTGGAACCATGTACCAATGAGTCCATCCCAAAACATTCATTTGAATTCGTCCCTTTCGGTTACATACATGACATGAATCCTATTAAGAATGATTATCTCATAGGTATGTATGGAAAAAAAAATTATCTGCAAACTTTGATACAACACTGGTAAAGGGATTAACAAAAGTGGTAGATGATCATAACCAATTGGCAAAGAGTTTTAGACACGCAAGGGATACAATCAACTCAAACAGTGAGCAACAAGTTAGGTTGGTCATCATTGGAACAAGAAAAAAAGATGGAAGGCAGTACAACATGCCTGAAGCTTCCGAAATAGCAGCATTAATCATTGGTGATGGCAGTGTGGAATCTGACTATAGAGACATCGTCATCCAATACAAGTCAGGCGAATTGAAACGTATCAATGAGCTACATCCATCTTACATTCCGCTGCAATATCCACTCTTATTTCCATATGGTGAAGATGGTTACCACCTCGGCATTGTATTAAAGGACAAGCCTTTAACCTTCACAGATGCTGAAAATAAAAAGAGAATACGTTTGAGTATTAGAGAGTGGTTTGCTTACCGATTGCAAGAAAGAGACAAAGAATTTTCAATGATTTTGCATGCAAGGCAGTTGCTTCAACAATTTGTAGTTGATGGATATAGCATAGTTGAATCAGAACGGCTGCATTATGTCAAGAAGAAGCAGGACAATCTGAGATGTGAATCCTACCGGGCCATACTAAATGCATCAAATGGAGGCATAACTGATGCATCATCCTTAGGCAAACGTGTAATTTTACCATCATCATTTACGGGTGGTTCAAGATACATGATGCAAAACTACCAGGATGCAATGGCTCTATGTAAAGCTTACGGATATCCAGACTTTTTTATAACTTTCACATGCAATTCAAAATGGCCGGAAATCACCAGGTACTGCAACAAGAGAGGCTTCAAGCCTGAAGACAGATTGGACGTTGTTTGCAGGATTTTCGCAATGAAATTGGAAATGTTCATAAAAGATTTCAAGGATGAAGAATTGTTTGGCAGAGTTCAAGGAGGTAAGTATTAAAAACATTATCTTTCATTTAATTAAGTTATATAATATAACGAAACTACTTTTATGATGGAACCCAATATTACACATTAAATCTTTTCCTTTACATGCAGTTGTTTATACTGTTGAATACCAAAAAAGGGGCTTACCTCATGCACATGTATGTTTGTTCTTACACCCCGATGATAAGGTGAAGACAGGGCGAGGATATTGACAGATTTATATGTGCTGAGATTCCAGACCCTAATGAAGACCCTGAGCTATATGAGCTGGTTAATGAGTTTATGATTCACGGACCTTGTGGTCATGCAAATAAAAATAGCCCCTGCATGGTGGATAACAAATGTTCAAAGCACTTCCCTAAAAGTTTCATTGAACGAACAATGGTCGATGGAGATGGCTATGCAAAGTACAGAAGAAGGGAAAATGGGCACACAATTGACAAAAACAAAATCACCGTAGACAACAGGTTATAAATACAAATACATTTTTTTTAGGATTATTAATTCATGCACAATTAAATACAGTAAAAAAAACATTTCTAATATGTTTACTCATTACAGATTCGTTGTTGGTTACAACAAGTACCTATTGAAGAAATGGCGTGCACACATTAATGTCGAATGGTGTAATCAGTCCCGATCAATCAAATACCTGTTCAAATACATTAACAAGGGGTCAGACAGAATCAGCTTCGGAGTTTGTAAATTTGGGGAGGAGGAGAAATTTATAAATAAACCAATTGATGAGATCCAAGATTATTATAGTTGCGGTACCTATCGCTTGCGAGGTGTGTGGAGAATTTTTCAATTTGATATACACTACAGGAATCCTTCTGTTGAAAGATTACCTTTCCATCTTCCTGATGATCAAAGTGTCTTATATGATGAAGATGAGTCCCTTGAAGATATCATATCCAAACCTTCAAGTAACTACACAAAGTTTTTATCGTGGTTGAATTGTAATACTGTTTACGAAGATGTCAGGCAACTGACATATGTAGAGTTCCCATCAAAATTTGTTTGGCATCAAGACGTGAAAGAATGGCAGCCAAGAAAAAGAGGGAGATCAATTGGCAGAATACACCATGTCCCTCCATCTTCAGGGGAACTTTACTACCTGCGTATGTTGTTGAATCATGTTAGAGGGCCACAGTGTTACGAGGATATTAGAACAGTAGATGGTAAAGTCCATGATACATTCAAAAGTGCCTGTGATGCAATGGGACTACTTGATGATGATAGCGAATTCATAGACGGGATAATAGAAGCGAGCATATGGGGATTTCCAAGCTATTTGAGGAATATGTTTGCTAGGCTCCTAATGACCGAGAGGCTAACCAAACTGAAGTCGTTTGGGAAGCAACATGGAAACAAACTATCCGAAGATATTGAAGACATGCAGAGGAGAATTTACAATGAAACAGGTGTATATTAATACATTCCATTTTACAAATTCCATAATAATTCATTACCTTTTTTTTATTTATTTTAAATAACCACAAATTTATAACATCAAATTATGCACTACTATTACTGTCAGACACGTGGACGCTCCCAGATGAAGCAAAGAAAATGTATGCTTTGGTTGAGATTGATCGGATAATGCGCCGAAATGGTAGTAGTCTAAAAAATTTTGAAACCATCCCATATCCAGAAGAACATATAGAAGAAGAAGACTACAACAAGTTAATACATGATGAGCTTCAATATGATGTACCGCATTTGACTTCAGAACATGATGAGCTCTACAATAAATTAACCAATGAGCAGAAAGAAGTCTATGATCGTATAATGAATGCAGTAACAGGTAATGAAGGAGGAGTTTTCTTCCTTTACGGATATGGTGGTACTGGTAAAACATTCATTTGGAGAATCGTATCGCAGCTATCGAAGTAAAGGTGAGATCGTGCTTACTTGTTGCATCAAGTGGAATAGCTTTACTTTTATCCGGAGGGAGAACCGCTCATTCAAGGTTTCGATACCTATTGTTGTCAATGAAGACTCCACATGTGCCATTAAACCCAATAGCGAATCGCTGAATTGTTAAAAAGAACTAAATTGATTATTTGGGATGAGGCGCCTATGGTCCATAGGCACTGTTTTGAGGCTTTGGACAAAAGTTTGAAGGATATTCTCCGTTCATCTAATCCAGAAAACTCAGAAGTGCCATTTGGAGGAAAAGTTATGGTGTTGGGTGGAGATTTTCGTCAAATTCCGCGATTGTTCGAAAGGATCAAGGCGGGACATTGTTGATGCTGCTATAAAATCGTCCTACTTGTGGCATCATTGCGAAGTCTGAAACCGACATTAACATGCGACTACAAAGAGATGGTACAAATGAAAACATGGACAATGTGAGAGAATTTGCTGAATGGATCCTAAAAGTAGGTGAGGGTAAAATTCTTGAGCCAAATGATGGGATAGGCGATATTGAGATTCCGGATGATCTTATCATACGACCTACAAAGTTATAAATTCCATCCAAATTTACATTTTTCTAATACAACATACACCATGCTTATATTATTTTGTATTTTAAACTTTCACATTGCTAAACCTTACAGGTGATCCGATTGATGCAATTGTGAACTCTACATTCCCAAATTTTCTTCAAAATTTGGGCAATCAGGATTACCTAGGTCAAAGAGCCATTCTTGCTCCTACACATGAAGATGTCGATGTTATCAATGAGCATATGCTTCGATTCATAGATGGTGATGAGGTAACATTTTTGAGTTCAGATAGCATAGACAGCTCTGATGGTGGTGTGGATGTTAACGATAGCGTGTACACACCCGACTTTCTCAACAAGATTAAGTGTCTGTGTCCGCCTAACCATAAATGAAAGTGAAGGTTGGTGTTCCAAGAATGTTACTTAGGAATATTGACCAGCGAGGTGGCTTATGTAATGGTACGAGATTACTAATTACTAGGTTGGGCCGACGTGTTCTTCGAGCAAAGGTGATATCAGCAAAGAATGTAGGTGACACGCTTTTATACCTAGGCTATCAATAACACCATCAGATACTCGCTACCCATTCAAGATGAAGCGAAGGCAGTTTCCTATATCATTATGCTTCGCAATGACAATCAACAAGAGCCAAGGACAATCTTTGTCCCAAGTTGGGCTATATTTGCCACGTCCTGTGTTCAGCCACGGACAACTGTATGTCGCCCTATCAAGGGTTACGTCAAGAGAAGGATTGAAGATTCTAATATGCAATGGTGACAATGAGTATACAAATGTTACAACCAATGTTGTTTACAAAGAGGTTCTGTCTAACCTTTAGTGCCTATGCAATATTTTTAATGTATCATTACTGTTACTATTTGAGATTAACTTCTTTTTTATCTATCGTCTTTGCACATTTCGAAACATGAACCTAAATTCTTACATATATCTTAATATATCATTATAAACACAATTATACATTTTCCAATTACATCATACGCATGAATAGTTTATCAAAAACCGTACAAAGGATATATTTCCATGGGAAATACCTTAAAAAAACAAGCGATATAGGTCTCGCATCAAGTGGATGAAAATATAGATGGATCATTTCATTGGAAAAATAAATAATTAATAAATTATACAAGGAAGAGAATAAATTTACAATATAAAATCCCTCTCTTAGCAATATAATTATTATTTACAAATAAATTCAAGCAAGAAAAATAAAAAATTAGATGGTGGCAAATTCAATGAACTACATAGAATGAATGATGATGGACCCTTTTTGTTTTGTACCTCACCGATTGAGAAATCTCACTCAAACTCACCTTACTCACTAACTTTGGTTCATTATACTAACTCAGTTCAGGGTTCATTTCAGTTTATATTGAGCATAATTTTCATTTAATGGTAATAACACGCATTTTTGTATTAGTTGTCTAATTTTAGTATAAGCACAGGGGGGAAAAACACTGTTCCTTCTTTCTTTCTTTCTTAAATTTCCCAAAATTCATTTATATATATATATATATATATATATACATAACTTCTCTGATTCAAGGGCAAAATACGCATGGATGGGCTTATTAGTGAGCCTTATTGTGCCTAATTTCATATAAGGGGGAGGAAGATGTATCCCTAAGAACTAAGAAAGAAAGACTATTAATTCTTTTCATCCGCTTTATTATCAATACAAATCGGAGGCCGATCTTCAACTTTTGCTATGATTTTGCCACAAAGTATCTTCAATTTCAAACAAATTACCCAACAGGACAAATGGATCCGGGAGTAAATCAAATGTATTAATCAAAAATAGGTCATAAAACTAAACGAAATCGATTCATGTAAAACAACAATAAACTAAATCAAAGGCAAAAAATTACCATTTTGCGGATTATCCAATCATATGGATAAAATCGGTCTGCAAAAAATTCGTCAACGGCCACCTCATATTCATTTCGAGTCGACCGATTTAATATGTCGCGAGAATGAAACACCCGATGGTTTTAACAAAGATCCTCACTTAGCACCGTATTCCCCTTCCTCCGCCTCCGTCGCCGCCGGTTGAATGTGTCTTATCTCGGCAGGATCTCATGTGAACGGCGTCGTCATCGTCGGAAAAATATAAAGAGTAAACTCGCTCATTTATTTGTCGGAATGAAATTTTAATATGAAAATTATTACGCTTGGCTATGATTTTGGATGTTCTAATGTGTTTCAGCACAACATAAAGCAAACAAAATAGTTGGCAAAATGAATCTGGAATTTTTTGAAAGCAACGATTGACTTTCCATAATACATATTGACATTTTTCATTTTCACAAACAGCTTACAAACATAAACAAATGTAAAATGCGACCCCAACTGTTTACTTACCTTTTCCGTTTAACCCAGTAAGTTTTTATTGCATTTAACCTTTAATTACATTATACTTTACTCTATTCTCAATTAGTATTTACAATTATTCTAATATTTCGCTTTTCTCTTATTTACAATTTACTGAAATTTGCATTTTTTTTTAAAAAAAAATAAAACGATAGTTATAATTTTCCATTTATATATAATTTGTTACTATTCATATACAGTACTTAATACGCTTTACTTCGACAATTTAGTTATTTTTAAATCACTTAAACACAAAAAAAAAAGTCATTAACCCCGTGCATCGCACGGGTCTAACAACTAGTAATAATAATAAATCAGAAAAACTTTTCCCTCTTTTTCCAGAAAAGCAATAGCATAAAAAAAAAAGTACTGTAATACTCCTCCCTGTCCTTAATATAAGTCAATTTGATTTGTTCTAGATTTAATCTAGTATTTATTTTTAATACACGAAAAAACTTTTAAAATATATCATAATAATCAACCAAACACAACGAATATAAAAATATATTTTTAAAGTTTTTTGTCAATTAAAATTGTATACTAAATGAAATTTTAAAAAAAGTCAAAATGCCTTATAATAAGAAGAGGGAGTAATAAATTGGAAAAAGGTATCCTCTAGATTGAATTATTAGGAGGCAAATTGAAAAAAGTGGGTATCAAGCAGAAGTTGATCCTTGGTTGATTTATGATGGCAAGTGAGAGCAGCAAGTACCACCACTACTACTACTATTCACCCCACATATTGATCTTAGCGGTGGTGGTTTGCGGTGTGATTTTGAATTATATGAGTAGTAGTGCGGTCACCCAGCCGCCGCCGGCATCGCCGTCGCCGCCCGGGTCTATTTTGCTTCCAGAATCAACAAACACGATGGCAGCAACGGAAGGCAAGGAAGATGGTGATGTAAAAGAGGTGTTGGGAGTAAAGATCTATAAGAATCCATCGCAGTCCAAGCTTCACGACCTCGGTATCTCCACTTGGCCCACGTACGTATACCCGTTCTAACCCTCCTTCTGGATTTCGTTGCCATCTACTACTACTACTGCTACCTAATTCATGTACATACATGGTATTCGGCCTCAAATAGGTCCCGTGGTTGTTGGTCTTGGTAATTTTACTCGACCAATTTTAAATTTGTAGTTGTATTCAAGCACACTTGATGAAGGGCAGTTCCATTGATTTTTGAGTCAATTTATTAATTATTATCGTTAAAAAAAGTGCCTTCCGAGTCAAGGAGCCGGATGATTTGTTTGATTGTGGTAAAGTAATGCCCTGCTCAGCATTGCTGCTGAACCCATCTTTTAGATGGAACAAATTGACCAAACCACCCGTTGAATTGTTTCTCGTTTCTGCTTGCAGTCTTTTTTCTTTGATTAATTTCTGGAGGGGATTTATTTATTAATAATAACTTGGGCATATGCTTAAGTATGTATCAGTTATGTGGCGTTTGGTGAGTAAATCAACTGAGTAGGATTATGATTACCTATGTGTGTATGGTGGAGCTGGATGTAAACATTCCAAGTGTGCTACATTGTTTTTATGCTTAATTAATGTGCTTATTATGTAAGAGGGGGGTTTTGTGTGGTGTGATTATTTTGTTAATGGGGGCTCACTCGCTTGTGCAGGTGGGAAGGCAGTCCTGGCCAAATCCCATGGACTTTTACCACAAAAGAGACAATGTACATACTGGAGGGCAGAGTGAAGGTATGCTGTCAAGAAGTAGTAGCTGAAGAAGGACAGGATGATTGTTTCGAGATTGTGGGTGGAGATCTGGTTGAGTTTCCAAAAGGGATGAAGATCACTTGGAAAGTCATCGACGCTGTTAAAAAGCATTACCACTTGGGGGACTGAGATTGATTCAGAATTATCTGTAAGACTGTTAACTAGATAAGTCTGCTGCTCCACAGAGCTTCTGCGGCGAAAGCCTCTCATCAATTACTAAAATTAATTCTACTACTGTTAGTGCTTTCCCCTTTGTGTACTGATGTACTCCCCATCTAACTTTCGCGTTGGTTTGCTTCTATTTATCATTATTGTAAGGTAACCCACCAACTTGTGTCCTCTGGATTATTGCTTCAAGTGCAGGCATCATTATTATACTTGTCACTGGACTCTAGTTAGAGACCCAGAGAAGATCCTGATATTTCTGCTAATATAAAATGAATGATGATGGTAGATAATGATGTAATCCTTGCCCGCAATCTACGGAAAACCAACTGAAATATCAAAAAAAAAAAAGGGATAAATTATTTGCTAGTCAATCTCCCAGCCTTTTGCGCCTGTATTGCTACTTTGAGTCTATACATAGACATTTTCTTTATATAAACGAAACATGAATGAAGATAAGTTTGATTTGATCAATCTTGTACTTTATCCAATATAATATTGAGATCAAATTGCCGCGGCTCGGTTTATCTTTAAGAATAGTTTGTTTATTTCGGATAAACATGCATCCGGTACAATTAATTTCTCAATCGAACCATTAAATTTCAAAGATGCTGGTTTTTGAATTCTCAATAGCTAAATTAAAATTCTTAGGAAATCGTACGTACTTTCTGATTGAATATTTTCCACAAATTATTTTCTTTTATAAAAGAATACGTATTATTTTAAAATTGTTGTAAGTCCAAAAATAAATAAATAAACCGTAAACACGTTCAAGATTAAAGTTAACTCCATAATAATCTCCGGGGGTGGGAGAGGAGGTTAGGGATGTTGGACCAAATCTGGTAATTCAACAACCAGATAAGATTTTGTGGGATGCGCAGTTGATTAAATTTATTAAATCCTATTATCGTATCCTATATATATGAACGAGGTACTCTGCAGATTTCTCTACAATAAACTTGAGAAACTTCGTCGATATATATAAATATATACACTTATTCTGATTCCTACGTTGTTCCATCCAGAGCATTAAAGAAGATGGGGAGTCCACTAATAACTTGTTTTGGGGAGATGCTAATTGATTTTGTCCCAGATACTTCTGGTGTTTCTTTAGCCGAATCGAAGGGTTTTCTCAAAGCCCCCGGCGGTGCTCCTGCAAACGTTGCCTGTGCTATTACCAAGCTTGGTGGTGCCTCTGCTTTCATCGGCAAGGTTTGTTTTTTCGTATGTTAAACACATAGTAGTATGTTCCCAAATTATTGTCATTTTTACTTTCTATTCAATTTATACTAGAAATAAAATTTAAATTTTAGGACAGAAGGATTACTGTTTAACATCATGTTTATTTTCTTTTTATGAATTGATGGAGAATGGCGATTAAATGTACGATGATTACATGCTTATTCTATATGAAATTTTTTGTAAATGTGATTGTGCATCACTGCATGTAATTAATTTGATTCCAAATTAATGTATATGTATCCAGGTGGGTGATGACGAGTTTGGGAAAATGTTGGTGGACATACTGAAAAAGAACGGAGTGAACAGTGATGGGGTGTGTTTCGACCAGAACGCAAGAACCGCGCTGGCATTCGTGACACTGAAACACAATGGGGAGAGGGAATTCATGTTCTACCGCAACCCAAGCGCGGATATGCTGCTCAAGGATTCAGAACTCAATATGGGTCTGATTAAGAAATCCAAGATCTTTCACTATGGATCCATCAGCTTGATCTCGGAGCCCTGCAGGTCTGCTCACATGGCAGCAATGAAAGCTGCCAAGGAAGCCGGGATTCTCCTCTCCTATGATCCCAACGTCCGCCTCCCGCTCTGGCCTTCCGCAGATGCTGCTCGGCAAGGTATCAAGAGCATCTGGAACGAAGCCGACTTTATCAAGGTCAGCGACGATGAGGTTGAATTTCTGACTCAGAAGAGCGCCGACGACGAAACCGCGGTCAAGTCGCTCTGGCACGATGGCCTTAAGCTGCTCGTTGTTACTGATGGGGAGAAGGGCTGCAGATATTACACCAAGGTACCCCTCTAATTAATAATCTCTTTCTGCACACATGTATATTGCTACTATTGTATGTCTTATAAATAATGATTATAGTATATTATACACTATTTGTGTCTCATTTTTTTTTTCTTTCTTGCTCAATTTTTGTCCATCAGAATTTCAAAGGAAAAGTAGCTGGATACCAAGTCAAAGCCATTGACACTACCGGCGCTGGCGATGCTTTCGTTGGTTCCCTGCTTTGCTCTGTTGCCAAAGATCCTTCTATTTTCCAGGTTTATAATATTATTATTATGTTGATGGGATGAATTTTTCTTTTCCCCTTGTATATATATACAAGTTTGAATGTCATTATAAAAATCCACAAAACTATATTGATTGAATGAATTCTTAATATATTATTTATTCATCATATCATCAGGACGAAGGTAAGCTGAAAGAGGCTCTAGCGCTGGCGAATGCATGTGGCGCACTCTGCACCACTCAGAAAGGGGCCATTCCGGCCCTCCCTACACCCTCGGAAGCCCAATCTCTTATGACCCAGTCCAAAGCTTGATAGAGAGGACCAGAAAAGCAGAAGACTGCACCATCTTTCTGTGTCTTTCAATTAAGGATTAATATTCATCAATAATTTGGCTTGATTCAATTTGGTTACGTACTGTTTAAAAATTTAAGTTGCTATTCTTGATTTAGTTAAAAATTCAATTTGATTACGTACTGTTTAAAAATTCAATTTGGTTACGTACTGTGTCTTTCAATTTGGATTTTTTCATAACTTGTTCATCTGAAATGCTAAACTTTTTGGCAAATTTCAGAATTCCATCCATTTTTTTTTTTTTTTGGGTTAGGGGGAGGGGGTAGAATTCCATAAAACAATATAAAAAATATTGAAAATGATAACAAAGCACATCTTGCGGAACTTGTCGACTAATCTATACGGAAAAGTCACGACATAAATCCTTTAAAAAAAAATTATTGAGTCAAAAATTTAACTATTTACACCTTATTGGCCAAATATTATAGTAGCATGTATAATTCTTAAAAACAATAATATAAAATTGAGTTTAGTTTCGTTGATTTTTCTATAGAACTATCCCTGTCAAAGTTAATGAATAACCGAATAAGTGGACAATAGAATTTATGAAAATAGTAAATATTTCAGATATTCAAGATTAAATAATTAAATTTATTGATTAAAAACCATAAAACAATATAAAAATACTGAAAATGATAAAAAAAAATCACATTTTGTGGAACTTGTCGACTTGTCCATCGACTAATCTAAGTCAATGGAAAAGTCGACGACTTTAATTATCTTTTTCAAAAGAATAATAATTTTTTGAGTTTTATTTAACTATTGACACCTTAATTGGTTAAGGATAGTATCATGTATAATTCTTAAAAACCGTAATACACAATTAAGTTTAGCTTTCATTGATTTTTCTTTAAACCGTCCCCGTCGAAGTCGTTGAATAACCGAATAAGTGGACAAAAAAATTTATGAAAATAGAAAATATTTTATACATTCTAGATTGAAGCAATAAATTTATTGCTTAAAAACCATAAAACAATATAAAAATATTGAAATGATAAAAAAACCACATCCAGTGGAACTTGTCGATTTGTTCGTCGACTAATCTAAGTCGACAGATAAGTCGATGAATAAATTTCTTTCAAAAAATAATAATTTTTGAGTTTTATTTAACTATTGACACCTTAATTGGCTAAAGATTATAGTACCAAGTATAATTCTTAAAAACCATAGTACATAATTGAGTTAACCTTTCGTTGACTTTTCCTTTGAACCGTTCCCGTCAGAGTTGTTGAATAACCGAAGAACTAGACAACAGAATATATGAAAAGATTGAATCAAAGAATTTATTGCTTAAAAACCATAAAAAAAAAAAAAAGTATAGTGGAAAAGATAAAACACCACATTTTGTGGAACTTGTCGACTTGTCCATTGACTAATCTAAGTCGACGGAAAAGTCGACGACATAAATTTCTTATAAGAGAATAATAATTTATTGAGTTTTATTTAACTATTTACACCTAAATTGACTAAATATTATAATACCATGTATAATTCTTAAAAACCGAACACATAATTGAGTTTAACTTTCGTTGATTTTTCCTTTGAACCGTCCCCGTCAAAGTTAATGAATAACCGAATAAGTGAACAAAAGAATTTATGAAAATAGCAAATATTTCATTTTTTCAAGATTGAATCAACAAATTCATTGCTTAAAAACCATTAAAAAATATAAAAATATTGGAAATGATAAAAAAAAAAACCACATTTTGTGGAACTTGTTGACTTGTCCGTCGACTAATCTACGTCGACGAAATAAATTTCTTTCAAACGAATAATAATTTTTTTGAGTTTTATTTAACTATTGACACCTTAGTTGGCTAAAGATTACAGTACCATGTATAATTCCTAAAAACCATAATACATAATTGAGTTAACCTTTCGTTGACTTTTCCTTTGAACTGTCCCCGCCAAAGTTAATGTATAACCGAATGAGTGGACAAAAGAACTTATGAAAATAGCAAATATTTCATATCTTTAATATTGAATCAATATATTTATTGCTTAAAACCCATAAAACAATATGAAAAATATTGGAAATCATAAAAAACCACATTTTGTGGAACTTGTCGACTTTTCCGTTGACTAATCTAAGTCGTCGAAAAAGTCAACGACATAAATTTCTTATAATAGAATAATAATTTTTTGAGTTTTATTTAACTATTGACACTTAATTGGCTAAATATTATAGTACCATGTATAATTCTTAAAAACCATAATACATAATTGAGTTAAACTTTCGTTGACGTTTCCTTTGAACCATCCTCGTCAAAGTTAATGAATAACCGAATGAGTGGACAAAAGATTTTTTAAAAATAGTAAATATTTCATATCTTCAAGACTGAATCAATAAGCGAATGAAGAGTTAGTTAAATGATAACATTACCCTTGCTCCAAGAGGAGATCTTGAGTTCAATCCTCCATTCCAACAAAAAGTGAGAGGTTGGCTATCACCTTGCCTATTGCTTAAAAACCATAAAATAATATGAAAAATATTGGAAATGATAAAAAACCAGATTTTGTGGAACTTGTCGACTTCTCCGTTGACTAATCTAAGTCGTCGGATAAGTCAATGACATAAATTTCTTATGATAGAATAATAATTTTTTGAGTTTTATTTAACTATTGACACTTAATTGGCGAAATATTATAGTACCATGAGTGGACAAAAGAATTTGTTGGTTTAGGGTATTTGAAAGTAGATTGGGTATTTGAGTTTTATTTAACTATTGAAAATTACTTGATTAAATATTATAGGGTTTAGGGTTTAGGGTTAGGGGTTTAGGGTTTAGGGTTTAGGGTTTAGGTTTGGGTTCAGGGTTTAGGGTTTAGGGTTCAGGGTTCAGGGTTCAGGGTTTTTAGGGTTTAGGGTTTAGGGTTATAGGATTTAGGGTTTAGGGTTCAGAGTTCAGGGTTCAGGGTTCAGGGTTTAGGGTTTAGGGTTTAGGGTTCCTCTTCCTCGAGTTTTCCTCTGTTTCCAAACAAGAGGAAGACTCGAGGAAGAGGATTGGAGCATTTTTAGAACACGAGTGATGTGCGCTGGAAAAGTTTGTAATTTGGTAGTTGATGGAAGCACTGGGAACTTGGTTTTGAAGGAGGCAGTAAACAACCTGAAATTGCCAAAGTAAAACTTCCTAATCCTTACAAAACAAAGTGGCGTGGCGTGGCTGAGCGAGGGTCGTCATATTCCTATCACTTCGAGATGTTTAGTTCATTTTGCTATTGGCAACTACTTTGAGGAAAAGGTTTGGTTTAATGTTGTTCCTATGGATGCATGCCGCATCTTGTTGGGACGGCCTTGGTTGTGCATCCTATGAAGAATGTCGATGAAGATGGACAGATGGCTGTTGGGGAAAAACCTCCCCAGTGTCCTAGTGGTTTTTTTTTTTCTTTTTCAACTCGTCAGGAGCCGAGTTTTTTTAGTGGGGGATAGTTGATGCAAGAATTTCACGTTAGTTTAATTTAATTTAAATTAGAAAAGCTTTATTAGATAAGTCTGGAGTCTTCTAGTAGTTTTCGGATTGGTCTTTTTGGTAATTTCTCTTTTAATAAATTTTGTTTAGGGTTTGGCTATTTAAGGGTCTGTAGTGATACGTTTAGGCAGTTTTTTATTGATAATTTAATTGAGATTGAAAATTCAGAGGCGGCTCTGTTTTCTCTCGTTCCTCTCGTTCCTGTTCCGCATCACCATGAATCCTAATTCATGTAATAAATGCTTGTAGTCGAGTTTCCAAAGATGAGCATGATTAACAAAAACAATCTCCAAGGTCTTTCGATATGGAATCTTTGTACGATTGAGGTAAGTATCTGCTCCTTGTGCATCGAATGATGATTTTGTCGTGTACCTAGAAGTTAAGATAGCTGAAAAGAAATCGAGGGGGAAAAAAACCTATTCCCAAACCATCTTGAAGATTCAGCACTACACAGGCAAAATACAAACATTATGGAGGATGGTGTACCAGGGAATTTTCAGAGACCGAAAATACCGTGTTCCCTGTTAGGAATTACATGTTAGTGGTCCGTAGCTAAAAAAAAACAAGCTAGTGAATTCTCGAGCACCTCGGGTTGGACTATCACAACACCACAGAACTACTACTAGACAAGCTTCATTTCATTGAATATATGACCAAAATTCAGTTCAAGAATCTAGCAAAGAGCATTTAGGAAAAAGAATTTGCACATCTTACGTTCAGGCGTAGAGGATCAGCTTGTCCAAGTTCACAAATGCTCAACACAAACTGTGCTTTGAACAATTCTGCAACCTTTGCCATCTTCATCAACATGGCACAGATTCCATTCAACCAGGCAACAAACATAAGAAGACAAGTGAAGATCATGACCATCATATGCAAAGAAGAATTCTTATTCAGAAATGACAGGAAGTAAAAACTGAATGGCCTTGATTGGATGGATTACAAACTGTTACTACACAGAAGGCCAATACTTCAGAATAATTTCAATGAATTTAATCAACGGTGATACAAACTGATTTCTGCTCAACAATTTCACAAGAACACAATTTTGAAAACCAAAACAACTCTCAAATCTCAACATAGACGTACAAAAAGTTTCCAACAGCTCAAACAGATTTTTATAAGCTACATAATTGAAAAACATTGTAAAAGCGCAGCAAATTTTATCAACGAACAGAGGGAAAGAAAGATAACTTCAAACAAGCTGACCTGTCTGAGAAGAAGGGCCTGTTCATTTTGTGGCCTAAAATCTCCTTCAACACTGATGAAGTAGAAATCAAAGGATTTAATGCTTTCAGAAGTCCCGCCATTCTCAAAGAAAGCTTCTTGAGGTTGACCCACCTTGAATGCAAGGTAAAGAGCAAACCAGAGGGAAATCTGAGTGGCTAAAGTACAAACCCATGAATTTTGTTTCATTTCTTTTTGTTATCAAATGGCCCTCAATCTCACAAAAGCTTAATCAGATCATAGCCTCCCAAAAAGAAAGCCCTCAACTTTTTTCTCTTTTTTTTCTCTTTCTTTATCAGACAAATCGAATGATTAAAAAACTGACGTTAGATCCGATAAATACTGAAGTCATAGTGTGCTCCAACTTCCGACATCTGGAATCACACATTTCACAAAACCATGGTTACAGTAACTTTGAGCACATGATATAGTTTGATGTCCTTTTCCTAAAAATGGAGAAATCTGGATTTGTGCTCCTAAGTTGATTGTTATCAGCGCGGGCAAATCGCCTTTACTCGGATAACTTCAGTTTTTACCACTATTCAGTTCTCTCATCTCTGGCGAAATTACGAGTCTAGTTTTGTACTTTTCCAAAATACTCCATGAATAATGCCAATTGGCGCTATTAGTCCCATTTTGTCAAATTAGTTCAATTTGTTAAGTTACTATTCTCTCCTATAGTTCCGGCCGGACAAATAATCTACTTGTTTTGGCATTAGTACTAATTTTAGTAAAACTTAAAAGAGCAGTATAAAAAACTGACAAATTAAAAACAGATTAGAGCATTCTTATTTTTTTTTAAAAAAAAAAAGAAATTAGTTTAGTAAATGAAATGATTTTTTGTTTTTGTTTTTGAGACGTTCCAAAATAAGAGTGTCAAACCGAATTGAATTGAGAGAGAAGAACTCAAAAGTTTAATATACGAATGAAGTTCCTTCCCTCGGGAACATCGGATAAACTCGACGTAGTTGAACAAAAACCATTGAAGTTTGAAACTCCAACAAAGCAACATCATCAAACATTATAGATGAACTTTATGCTCACTATTTTCCAATGATACTTTTTTTCCTTTAGTCTAGAAGGTGATCAGTTTTTCTCATTCTTGCACTAAAATGTTTTTCTGTTAAAAAATACACAACAAAAAATAAAAACTATCATTACCTAAAAGTAGAGCAAGTAAACTTCAAAGAATAACGATACGCAGCACAAAGAAACAATTCAAAAAGTCTAACACCAAGGAGCTGGCCATCAAGTTGGTTAACAAGGGTTCCCTCTCAAAATCTCCTTGGAGCTTGAGATGCACTGTTTTTTGTGGAATCTCGCACATGTTGTACACGAATATCGCCGTCTCAATCTAGTCCCCCTCGATCAAGCATGTCCACCAAAGTCATCCTCCTTGGGAACCTTGGCGGTAATCTTAAAACCATTGCATCTTCGATCTTAATCGGCAAATGAGTAGCCACAATGACAATGCCACCTTTCTTTCTATGTTCTGCAATAATATACTCCAACAGTTTCACCCCATCGTCGTCCAATGCGACAGACGGTTCATCAAGCAACCAAATTGGGCGATCGATTGCTAGTAAACGTGCTAGCTGTAGCCTTTTCCGTTGACCCATCGAAAGCATTCTTGCTTTGTCTTTTGCTAATCTTCCGAGCCCCATAAGCTCTATAGCAAGCAAAGACCTGCTACCGTCCTTACCTTCAAGAACTTCAAACCATTGAACATTGTCAAGGACTGTAAACTTCTCCTTGATGGCATCTTTGAGTGAGAGCCAGTTGAGTTGAAGCTTATATTGATGGAAAACACCAGAATCTGTAATGTCATGTCCATTCCATAGTATCTCACCCGCAGATGGTTTAGAAAATCCTGCCAACATGCGCAAGAAAGTGGTCTTGCCTGAGCCATTTGTGCCGGTCAGAACAAGTGCACTGCCATCATGAATAGAGGCATTTACATGGCGCAGGATTTGCTGAGCATTTCTCATGCAAGATACATTATTTAGAAGAAGGCGAGGAAGCGGAGGTTTACATAGAGACATCACTTATCTGCAGTATAATCTACTTATGAATGGTGTTAAATGTCCAACTTAGATGGTGGATAGAATTCCTACTGCCCAAAAGCAGGTATACAAGCTACAAAACCTCGATAAGACTAAGCTCCTGCAAATTTTGAAAATGATTTAGTACTTGGTAATAAACTATCCTAGCCCCAAAACATTAACTATTATTTGTTGAACAAGAAAATGGCGTTCAAAATATAAATTGGAACGATTCATAGGTTGCTTTAAATTATCATATTCATCTACATTCATTCTAACTACTGTTAAAACCACTTAAACACTATAGGTTGAGGAGGCTTGGACTGTTATAGTAGACCTGCAACACTCTATTCTGAAAAGTTTCTAATCATTGATGTGACTAGTAATGACATGCAACTAAATGAGGTAAAAATCTCTTCAATATGTTCATCATTATAGTATTTAGAAAAATAAAAACAGAAGACGAAGTTGGGGTGGTAGGCAAGGAGGAGGAGGATAGGGATGGCAACATTTATGCTTAAGCATTCACCAAATCGGAATTTAACATCTAAACTGCAACCAACCATTTCTCGTCAAAAACTCCAAACCAACAAAAACTTCAACCGAAAAGTAAGGCCAACATACATTCCAATCACATCCACGATAAACCAAATGCACACCAAACATACTAAAGGTCCATGTAACTGGGAGATACAAAACCTTGTACAAACTTAATACCATCCAATTCACCAACCTATATACCACCAAAATACACAATGTTACTCCCAACATTACTAGTTCATGTTGTCTTGCAAAACATGTGTCAAAAAATTTATAATTGTTCCTCGTAATGAAAAAACATTTAAGTATCCTACAAGTTAGAGAAAATAACATAAAAGCAACAACAGATCAAATTTAAACACTTTCATCAGTCAAATGTCAACAAAAAACCACAAATAGAAGCGTTCAAATGAAGGAAAGAGCACAGAGATAGACATTTAGGACGAGTGCCAATCTTGAAAAAATTGAAAGCACACCCAAAAACTATAGAATATGAAAACCTCGACCATAAAAATGACTAAACATCATGTAACTCTGTATTCACAGCATATACAATATAAAAAACTAACAGACCCAGAATGATGGAACAAGTTAGATAGACTTCGTCATAGAATTCTTCAATAAAGCACTCCAGAGGATATAAATGTTTATTAGTTTTACCGACTTTGATTCATTTCATCAATGTGTCCCCAACATTATATGTTTTTTTTTTCACCGCATCACTACTGAAAAGTTTCACAATTGCAAAACATTGTTACTTGATATTTGCATAAGGATAATTTGTCAATCCGTGCAAGACACGGGTATAAACTAGTTACATGTTAATCTAATCAGAGTAATAAAATGCTTTTTTCTTTTTTTTTGTGTTTTATTTTTATTTTTATTTTTACTTTTTGTTTTTTCACTACCCTTCATTAGGGTTGCCAACCTCCAACACGATCTGGTTAACCCGATACGAAAATTCCGAATTCAGATTGATTTTTTTGACCCGTATAATAAACGGGTCGGGTTTAAGTCGAACTCAGGTCATGTTAGGATCAACCCGGCAGGTTACCCGGATAACCCGATATATATATATATATATATATATATATATATATATATATTTTATAGGGTTAGTTTGGGAAATTTACAGCAAAGAAACCCTACAGTCCCACACTAGTCGAATGAAATCCCAATTCTCATTTTTTCAGTTTCATCCTAATTTCCTAACTTCATTCGCGGCGGCCGTCCAACACCCAAAGGCCAAAGCAAATCAAAAAATTTTCCCAAATCACTCATATCTCTCAATCGCCCAAAGCCAGAATTAAAGATTGGCAGCTCATCGACTTCGAGTAGTGGATTCGGATTGGAGTTCGAGCATTCGTCGGTCGTGCCGTCAGTCGTGCCGTCGCATGTGTTCTCGGATTGGAGTTCGTTTTCCCAAATCACTCATATCTCTCAATCGCCCAAAGCCAGAATCAAAGATTGGCCGCTCATTGACTTCGAGTAGTGGATTCGGATTGGAGTTCGAGCATTCGTCGGTCGTGCCGTCAGTCGTGCCGTCGCGTGTGTTATCGGATTGGAGTTCGAGCAGTGGCCTTCACTTCTTCTCTTCTTCATCTCAAACACAAGGTAGGCTTTCTCAATTCTCATTCTCAAGTCTCAACTCCCAACTCCCAAGTCTCAGTTCGAGCAACTTTATTTTGCTTCTTTGTTTCCGAAAAAAGAATTTTTGGTTCTTGTCGGTTGATTGGTTGAATGTAATGTATGTTTGATGGTTTATGGGGCTGTTGGTCTGTTGAATATTGATCCGTGAATGTTGGTCTGTTGAATGTTGATCCGTGAATCAGATGTTTAGTTGATTTTGTTAAAAAGCCAGTAGGCGTGAATACCATATCCTGTCTTCCAATTATCCAGAAAACCACTTTACGCATGCCTAGAACGAAACAAACAAAGACGAAGACCATCATGATCCTCTACGCATTCCTATTCTTCACATAAATAAGCACATGAACAAAAGCTAAAACCAACCCAACAACAAGGTACGAAACCCAACCCCAAACCTTCAAGACCCAACCGCATTCCGAACCCCGATAAAAGAAAACCAACTTCCCAGGATCATTTCTGTCCGCAAAAACATAGGCATTTTGCGAATAATATTGTGCATCGAGCCGGAAACACTGAAAAAGTAGAAGAAAATCGGTCTGTTGAATGTTGATCCGTGAATCAGATGTTTAGAATTGCTTAGTCGATTAGGTTTCTTCATTGCAGTAGTGATGATAGTCTCAAAAAGGGAAGTCCATTTATGCATGCTTAGTTTTGAAATTTCAGAAATTACCCAGTCTGAGTAGCTGTTTTGCAGAGCTTTGTTCTCCTAGCTCTGAAAACCTTTTTAAAGTTTTCTTTTCATGAATACCTTCTTCATTCAATGTAGTTTAACTTGGTTTTTACGGTTTATCAATCGGACTTACGGATTGCTCAGAATTTGGATTTGAAAATGCCCATTCGTTACGGATGGACTGATTTTGAAAATTCCTGATGCAGGGTACTGATTTCGAAGTCAGACATATTCTGTTTAACAAATCGTTTTCCCTTATTTCTTTCACATAATCTACTCTATGTTTAACCTAGTTTTCACTGGTTTTAACGGCTTCCCAATCGGACATTTGGTTGGATGGGAAATCGACAATGAAAACAGGTCATCGCTGCTGCAAATTTCTGAATTTTCAGATTTGATGGAGTGGATTGACCTTGAAACTTTTTCACTGACTCACTTCTCTTTTCTGCATGCTTTATGTTAATTAATAACTTAAGCTTCCTGTGAACTATTGCAGAATGGAATCCATCAATGAAGAAAAAGAGTTTGATATGGGAGATACAAAACCTTGTACGAACTACATACCATCCAATTCACCAACCTATATACCACCAAAGTGCATAATGTTGCTCCCAACATTACTAGTTCATAATGTTGCTCCCAAACATGTGTCAAAAGGTTTTATAACTGTTCCTCATAATGGATTTAAGTATCTTACAAGTTGGAGAAAATAACATAAAAGTAACAACAAATCAAATTTAAACACTTCCATCAGTCAAATATCAACAAAGAACCACAAATAGAAGCTTTCAAATGAAGGAAATAGCACAGAGATAGACATTTAGGACGAGTGCCAATCTTGAAAAAATTGTAAGCACACCCAAAAACCATAGAAGATGAAAACCTCAACCATCAAAATGAACTAAACATCATTCAACTCTGTATTTATAACATATACAATATAAAAAATTAACAGACCTAGAATTATGTAACAAATTATATAGAGTTCGTCATAGAATTTTAAGAATAGAAGAAGAATGAACTCAAGCCTTTTTCGGACAGGGAAAAAGATATATAAACATCATCATGGATTACATTCAAATTTTCAAATCAAAATTTCCAGATTCTTCAGTGACTAATATGCCATGTTCAAATCGAATTTTCGGACAAATCAGAAATTCATTTAATAATCTGAAATAGATGCATTGACTCGAGTTAAACAAAGAATAGATTTATAAAAAGAAATCTTGAAAAAAGATTCAAACAATGGGAGAAACGAGCATCTTAACAAAGGATCTTGAATTTGATTTTACAAGGAAACATGTCTTGTTTTGAACATATATTTTGAGAGATTCAACGAGCGATTTGGCAAACTGTAAAAACCAAAATAACCTACATACCAATGAAGAGTTGGTAAGAAAAATATATGCAAAAAAAACGATAAAACATGATTATAGGACCCTTAAAAATAGCTAATCAACTCCGGATTTTTCAAGTCTTCCGCGTTTCATTTCAAGACTAAGGTTCATAATTCTAGAACATAAATAAATCATTGTAAATTTCAAATACAGTCCTTATTCTTTAACAAAAAAAAAAGAATACCCCAAACTAATTATTAATAAGAATCATTAGGTGATCTTCTACGTAATTACTTTACTTGTTTTGATAAACTGAATAACTGTAGTTAAGGACATGTTCAGATTCGAACATTGAAACTTTAAACTAATTGATAATAAATGGATTATTTTTTATCAACTCAGTTTGTTCAGTTCAGGCTCTAAAGAAAATGCTTAATCAGACAAACGTCATTTTTTCCTGACTTGAAACGGACTCCTAAACATTCAGGAGTTTCATACTACTATCAAGGTTAGCTAGATATTCAAATCCAACATTCAGAATCTAAATAATGATTCTCAAATAATAATTCCAATATGCCACTTTAAAATAATACAAGAAAATTCAAGTTTCACCAAAGCTGATCAATTACGGTTTAGGAGGGTTTAGATAATAATAAGAAAGAAAAAAAAATCTTCAGAGTTTGAAAGGGGAAAAAAAAAACCGAATCCAATTTCATCTACACATCCGCAGTCAAAGGGTAGGAAATCATCCCAGTGATACAGTATAAACAAATAGGGACAGTTTGATGCAGGTAAGAAATATATAAAAAGATAAAGTTTAGGTATTAAAGCCATAAAGCTTGATTTCAAACAAAACCAAGGAGTCCAGAACGAACCAACATACATATTCTAAAAATTAGTCCATTGAAAAAATTAAAAATATTTATAACAATAACGGAATGGAAGGATGATGACCTTGGTGGTGTAAACTTTATCTCCATTTTCGTTGATATAAACTTGAAGGTACATCCTTCCTGCTTTAGAATTCTCGCCGATCTGGTACCTGCCCCCAACCACCACCAAAACGAGTAAAGGATTCAAGACTTTTTTCAGATTGAATGAATTAGTATCAGTTACCAAAGTTAACCAAGAATATTAATTATAAAATCAAAAGAATACCTAAGAGGCAGCTCAGATAGAGACACAGACAGAGAGAGAGGAACCGATTGTCCGATGGTGGGTGGGAAGGGTTTTTCAGGTTAGGGTTTAAAACTAAGAGATATATAAACATGGGTCGGTGATGCGGGTCACTGAAGACTAAAAGCCCGCTTTGTGCCTTGGGCTGAGTTTCTATAGCCCAAATCTCTTCTTTCTCAATTTATCAAACTGACAGCTCCTCAGGCTAATGTTTCTTTTATAGCAGTACACATTTTGTGACACAATTCCACAAATGTGTATATTATATTGTAAATAATTCTTCTCTTCAACTGATTTTTTTTTTTAACCAACTACCAATACTAATAACATTCAAAATTTTACTCCTATTTTTTATTATTTTGTTTGGTGCATCCAAATTAGCCGTAAACGATTCTTTGTAAATTTAAGTTGAATTATGAGATTCAAACGAGCATGGGATCTGGCCATCTAGGTAACAATCAAGCTGTAATGAAAGTTAAAATACGATGTAATCAGTATGTTTATTCAATAGAGTGTGTTTTGTTTTCTTTGTTGTACCAAGAAAAAAAAAAGAATTGTATTTTGAGTGTTTCACTCAGCCATCACATAACACGGGGATACTAGGTGTTACATTGCATCTGTTTCATCCAATATTACATTAATTGTGTATTCAAGGATTTTTAACTTTTTAAGAAATTGAACTCTTTTTATTTTTTATTTTTTTCTGAAAAAAAAAGTATAAAAAAATTGGTTTTCTTACCTTTGGAGCATGCAATGATCCGAAGGAAATTATGGCATAGGAGAGAGCATCTAAGAAGTCATTATAGAAAGGATAATGATAATAACAACAAATATGGAAGCACACTAAATCATCCTTTAATGGAAGAAAAAAAGGATGGGAAGTTTGCTACCCACAAACAGCGGCAGTATGGATTTGGAAAAGAGAGAGAGAGAGAGAGATGTGTTGCTGTACAGTATATTGGGGGGATGACAAAATGAAAGAAAGTGGTCCACACTCCAGTCCAAAAAAAAACTTGAAAGAAAGGTTCGGAATGAATTCGTAGGAAATGGGTGCAATTGTGGTCCATCCAACAAAGCCTAATTTTGGGGTAAAGCCCACAAAAATACAATTAACGCAAAAAAAAAAAAAATTGAAAAACCAAAGTGGTGATGCCTGTATATAGAATCATAGAGAGAAGGAGCAGTTGACATACTGCAAAATTACCAAAATTGGAAGTTTCTTCCTCTCCCTCCCCCAGCCAGCCGGCCGGCCGGCCGATCTTATCCCTTCAAGGCTTCAACCAACTTTCCATCCAACAGAATTTCTAAACATCCCATTTTTCACTCATCTCCCCTCAACCATTAGTAAATAAGAATACCCTTCTTTAAAAATATATACATACATATATATATATATATATTACCCCCTCTGCTCTTAATTTTAAAGCACAAATTTAATTCAAATTTATGTCATATAATTAGGATCAGAAGGAGTATTGTTTTATTTAATAATCATCTTATTTATTTTCTTATTTCAATAGTATTTTAATGTTTGGTGATAAATAGAGAGTTATAATTACTATTTAGTTACATTCTTCGTAATTATTATATAGACGAAAAGTGTAATAATATCAACTAATGTAAGAATTCCGATGTTAGTTTTGTGATAAGTTAAGTAAATCAGTGTAAATTGATGTACATTTCGTTTTTAGTACAATTTAACAGCATAAACTGATGTAGGGTTAAAAAAAAAAGTGTAATAGCGTAAAATGTTGATCTGATATTTTTTAATAATGGCACAAAACGTTACAGATGCTCTAAAATTAACATATAAAAAAAATAGTGATATTTTAGGAGAATCCATTGACGAATTAGAAAACACTAATATACTGAGGGACGGGTATATATTAGATGGTAGTATAAAAAATAAAAAAAAAGATGTTGGGGTGCTAATAATACTAGTACTACTGTTACCGTAACAGAGGGGGGTTGGGGACCATGTACATTATCATCATCCATCCCACACGCAACGCAACCTCATTAAAAAACAAATAGTTTTGGCTTTGCTACTTACTAGTGTAGGACTGTAGGGGACCATTTTCACAATTTGACTTTTCAAAACAAAACTTGTGATTTTTTTGGTTTCCCTTCCCATCTCATCATATTACTATTATATTCGGGAGAGCATAGAGATAGTAGCTTTTGATACTCAATGTAGATTATTATTATATAAATTGAAAATTTTAATGTACTCTAGTAATTTTTTTGGCCAGCTATCCACCTATCGAGATGCCTGCAATTCAGCAAGGGAGTTTAGTCATTGTTACTCAATAGACACCCTACAAATACTGGGACCCCGGGTTTGATGATTGGGGCAGCCAAGCCAAAAAAAAAAAAATACTGGACCTGGATCCAAAAGTCAAACTCAAAATGTAATTAGTATTAAAGCCTTTTTTGAAATCTCATTAGGGTGTTGAATTGGTCGCTTCTGATTGGCTGTTTGCTTCCACCGCGCGTGCTTGGCGTGGTCCCCCAGTGGTCCTCTCTTCTTATGCGGCCACGTGTCCCTGCCTGAGTCTACTCCCTCGAGTGGTGGAAAACGGGCTACGTATTTATATCTTACCAATAAAAATCTACTAGGTTATAGACCCGTGCGATACGGGTATATAAAATGACTAATATTTTTTGTTTCTTTTAACACATTTTAAATTATAATTTTAATTCGCCAATATAACACATAATAAATTTGAAATGTTGAATTATAATTTTGTACCACTAAGATTGACAACAACTTTTAAAGTGTAATAATAAAAGATCTTTGTGTGACATTTACAAAGAGTGTTATGTCTTTCTCTTTCATTTTAGTCGTTTTCCCTCCATTGCATCACTTGCAGTGGCTGCACAGTTTAAAAAATATTGAAATTGTAAATTTTTTAAGTTCCATACAATACTCTTATTGTGTTACTTCTAATATTTGGATTTTATTTGAGAATAGAGAATTATAATTTATTTAACTCTTGAAGTAATGGATTTGAAGGTTAAATACAAAGTTTTTTTTGTATTGTCTTTTTTTGGATAAGTATAACTACCAGCCTTTTTTTTTAGGATAAATTAAACCATACTAAATTCTTTAAATTTAGGTAGATAGATTTTTTAGGACATTTTGACACCTGGATTTTTGGACAAAAAATGAAATGGTTTTTGCTATAATGAGGATTATAGATGGATTATAGATAAATTAATCATAGATAGATTATAGATTATAGATTTTAGAAGTTTATTTGAGAACATAATCATAGTTTAGTTGAAAATTTAACTGTTGAAATCATGAATATAAGGGTTAAATATATTTTGGGGGTTAGTTACGAGCTCTTTTTTTTTTTTGGTTAAATTAAAAACAGTTTTACAGAAAAATTTTAGTCCTTTTTTTGGGATAAGTTATACCGGGTTATTGTTTTTTGGGTTTAGGGGGGGAGATTTTTTAGAAAAGTTTGACACTTAGATTTTTGGTAAAAAAAAAAAAGGGGATAATTTGCACCCAACAATTTCATTTGCTCCTCTAGCTTTTTTTCTATTTTTTTCTTAAGTAAAAGTAAATACATATTAGCGTCCCTCTAGGTCTTATTTCGAAAATTTTGACAATATGTTTAATATGACGTAACTTTCATAACATAATCTATTTTGTAAAAAAAAACCATGTATCTATTTCAAAGTAGAAAGAAAGTGCACAGAGATAATACTATATACAGTTTACACTTTACACCAAATTTGATTTCACATTATTCATTTCACTGAAATGACATACTAATTTATTATTTTTCATGGGAGGGCAAACTCTACAGTCTACACCAAATTTTGTGTCTCAGTTGAAGTTGTTCTAATATTATTTTGTTGAACTAAAAACAAAACGAACTTCAGAGGTATACACAAAAATATTGTAAAACAAATAAATAACGCGGTCTTATATCAAATCATTCCTCTTATTACCTCACCAATGGACTTAATTTTAAACATTTAAAAGATTAGTTGTATTAACACGGATTATATAAGTTATAAGAAGTAATTGTATTGTGTCACGCGATAGTGTCACAGAGAATTCTGTGCCAATATAACTAGAAAGATTTTCCATTTTTTATTCTAAGATTAGGTCATAGTGGTTTAATTAAATTTGGATACTATTTTTCTCCTTTTTCTCCTTAATTCTTATGAAAAT
>OX459126.1:7500-10000 GCA_949775105.1 Oldenlandia corymbosa var. corymbosa
GTGGTCTTTAAAGACCACGGTGGTCTTTGAAAACCATCCTGAAAAACTCGAAAATTTGGCTAAGGCATGGAAGGGTGGTCTTTAAAGACCACGGTGGTCTTTGAAAACCACGTTTCAAAATCTCGGTAAGCCTATGCGGGAAAACTCGGTAAGGGCTGCGGGAAAACTCGGGACGGGATGCGAGAAAACTCGGGACGGATGCGGGAAAACCCGGGCCAAGGCGTGCAAGGGTGGTGGTCTTTAAAGACCACGGTGGTCTTTGAAAACCATCATGAAAACCTGGAAAATTTGGCTAAGGCATGGAAGGGTGGTCTTTAAAGACCACGGTGGTCTTTGAAAACCACGTTTCAAAATCTCGGTAAGCCGTTGCGGGAAAACTCGGTAAGGGTTGCGGGAAAACTCGGGACGGGATGCGAGAAAACTCGGGACGGGATGCGGGAAAACCCGGGCCAAGGCGTGCAAGGGTGGTGGTCTTTAAAGACCACGGTGGTCTTTGAAAACCATCATGAAAATCTGGAAAATTTGGCTAAGGCATGGAACCCGGGAAGGAAGGGTGGTCTTTAAAGACCACGGTGGTCTTTGAAAACCACGTTTCAAAATCTCGGTAAGCCTATGCGGGAAAACTCGGTAAGGGCTGCGGGAAAACTCGGGACGGATGCGGGAAAACCCGGGCCAAGGCGTGCAAGGGTGGTGGTCTTCAAAGACCACGGTGGTCTTTGAAAACCATCCTGGAAAACTCGAAAATTTGGCTAAGGCATGGAAGGGTGGTCTTTAAAGACCACGGTGGTCTTTGAAAACCACGTTTTAAATTCTCGGTAAGCCTGTGCGGGAAAACTCGGTAAGGTTTGCGGGAAAACTCGGGACGGGATGCGGGATAACTCGCATGAGTGCCCGAGTTTTCCCGCATCCCGGGAAAACGTTCGCGGGATTTCCCGCATGAGTGCCTGAGTTTTCCCGCATCCTGGGTAAACCTTCCCGGGTTTTCCCGCATGAGTCCCGGAATTTCCCGCATGAGTGCCCGAGTTTTCCCGCATCCCGGTAAACCTTCCGCGTTTTCCCGCATGAGTCTGGGATTTGCCGCATGAGTGTCCGAGAAAACTCGGTAAGGGCTGCGGGAAAACTCGGGACGGGATGCGGGAAAACTCGGTAACGGATGCGGGAAAACCCGGGCCAAGGCGTGCAAGGGTGGTGGTCTTTAAAGACCACGGTGGTATTTGAAAACCACGTTTCAAAATCTCGGTAAGCCTGTGCGGGAAAACTCGGTAACGGATGCGGGAAAACGCGGGAAGGGTTGCGGGAAAATCTCGGAATCCCACCCGGCACACCTTTTGCGGGGAATCCCACCCGGAACGCGGAGATTCCCAGGAAAGGTCAACCGGGATGCGGGAAATCCCGGAAAGGCCACCCGCCGTAATGCCCCGAAATGCGGAAAATACCGGGACATGATAGACGGCACACAAAAAAAGCCCGGGAGACTTGAAGAAATGCAAAATGCCGCATTATCGAGAAAGACCGGTATCCCCAACAAGGAATGGTGTTTTGAAAACAACTCATCGATTCGATTTTTATAATGTTGGCAACACTCTCTCTCTTTCTAAATAACCCAACATCGATGCCTTAATTAAGAATGCTGGCAATACTAGGCTAAGGGTATTTTGAAAGAAAGAACACGATGGATGGCTACGTGTTGGAACAGTAACTTTCGCTAATACATCAACAAGCCATCCAATAAGCTATGAGTTTCTCTATACTCATTATCGATTTGTTCTTCCATTGCAGCACATGCCCCTAAACTCAAAAATTTTCTAAAGCCATCATCCGTTGCCCTAAAACCATCGGTGCTCTCTCCAAAATATGGCCAAGCACACCCACTATACTTTTTCAGTAGTCTCACAAATGCCGGAACGTTTTGCCAAAAACCCGGCATCACCCGGAAACCCAATGCAGCAAAACACACACCCTGCTTGCGTGCTCGTTTTGGGTCTAGTTTTTGGTAAATTGAATCATATTGGCTTGTTTTGGTAGCATGATTTCGGATTGTTTCGGCAATCATCCTTGGTTTTGGTTAGCATCATTTCCGTTCGTAGGTTTTTTAAGTGGAGTCCATTGTGTTGGATTTTTTAAGGGAGGAAAAGAAAAAAAAAAACCTTCAACAAATTTGGTTCCGTAGCGTGGACGAGTGAATTAAGAATGCTGGGGACTCATGCGTGAAAACTCATGTTTATATGAGATATGGGAAAACTCGGGACTCATGCGTGAAAACCCGGGAACGTTTACTTGGGATGCGGGAAAACTCGGGCAATCATGCGGCAAATCCCAGACTCATGCGGGAAAACGCGGGAAGGTTTACCCGGGATGCGGGAAAACCCGGGCACTCATGCGGGAAATCCCGGGAAGGTTTACCCGGGATGCGGGAAAACTCGGGCACTCATGCGGGAAATCCCGGGAAGGTTTACCTGGGATGCGGGAAAACTCGGGTACTCATGCGGGAAATCCCGGG
>OX459126.1:30000-32500 GCA_949775105.1 Oldenlandia corymbosa var. corymbosa
CATGCAAGGGTGGTGGTCTTTAAAGACCACGGTGGTCTTTGAAAACCATCCTGAAAAACTCGAAAATTTGGCTAAGGCATGGAAGGGTGGTCTTTAAAGACCACGGTGGTCTTTGAAAACCACGTTTCAAAATCTCGGTAAGCCTGTGCGGGAAAACTCGGTAAGGGCTGCGGGAAAACTCGAGACGGGATGCGGGAAAACTCGGGAAGGGTTGCGGGAAAACCCGGGCCAAGGCGTGCAAGGGTGGTGGTCTTTAAAGACCACGGTGGTCTTTGAAAACCATCATGAAAACCTGGAAAATTTTGCTAAGGCATGGAAGGGTGGTCTTTAAAGACCACGGTGGTCTTTGAAAACCACGTTTCAAAATCTCGGTAAGGGCTGCGGGAAAACTCGGGACGGGATGCGAGAAAACTCGGGACGGATGCGAGAAAACCCGGGCCAAGGCATGCAAGGGTGGTGGTCTTTAAAGACCACGGTGGTCTTTGAAAACCATCCTGAAAAACTCGAAAATTTGGCTAAGGCATGGAAGGGTGGTCTTTAAAGACCACGGTGGTCTTTGAAAACCACGTTTCAAAATCTCGGTAAGCCTATGCGGGAAAACTCGGTAAGGGCTGCGGGAAAACTCGGGACGGGATGCGAGAAAACTCGGGACGGATGCGGGAAAACCCGGGCCAAGGCGTGCAAGGGTGGTGGTCTTTAAAGACCACGGTGGTCTTTGAAAACCATCATGAAAACCTGGAAAATTTGGCTAAGGCATGGAAGGGTGGTCTTTAAAGACCACGGTGGTCTTTGAAAACCACGTTTCAAAATCTCGGTAAGCCGTTGCGGGAAAACTCGGTAAGGGTTGCGGGAAAACTCGGGACGGGATGCGAGAAAACTCGGGACGGGATGCGGGAAAACCCGGGCCAAGGCGTGCAAGGGTGGTGGTCTTTAAAGACCACGGTGGTCTTTGAAAACCATCATGAAAATCTGGAAAATTTGGCTAAGGCATGGAAGGGTGGTCTTTAAAGACCACGGTGGTCTTTGAAAACCACGTTTCAAAATCTCGGTAAGCCTATGCGGGAAAACTCGGTAAGGGCTGCGGGAAAACTCGGGACGGATGCGGGAAAACCCGGGCCAAGGCGTGCAAGGGTGGTGGTCTTCAAAGACCACGGTGGTCTTTGAAAACCATCCTGGAAAACTCGAAAATTTGGCTAAGGCATGGAAGGGTGGTCTTTAAAGACCACGGTGGTCTTTGAAAACCACGTTTTAAATTCTCGGTAAGCCTGTGCGGGAAAACTCGGTAAGGTTTGCGGGAAAACTCGGGACGGGATGCGGGATAACTCGCATGAGTGCCCGAGTTTTCCCGCATCCCGGGAAAACGTTCGCGGGATTTCCCGCATGAGTGCCTGAGTTTTCCCGCATCCTGGGTAAACCTTCCCGGGTTTTCCCGCATGAGTCCCGGAATTTCCCGCATGAGTGCCCGAGTTTTCCCGCATCCCGGGTAAACCTTCCCGCGTTTTCCCGCATGAGTCTGGGATTTGCCGCATGAGTGTCCGAGAAAACTCGGTAAGGGCTGCGGGAAAACTCGGGACGGGATGCGGGAAAACTCGGTAACGGATGCGGGAAAACCCGGGCCAAGGCGTGCAAGGGTGGTGGTCTTTAAAGACCACGGTGGTATTTGAAAACCACGTTTCAAAATCTCGGTAAGCCTGTGCGGGAAAACTCGGTAACGGATGCGGGAAAACGCGGGAAGGGTTGCGGGAAAATCTCGGAATCCCACCCGGCACACCTTTTGCGGGGAATCCCACCCGGAACGCGGAGATTCCCAGGAAAGGTCAACCGGGATGCGGGAAATCCCGGAAAGGCCACCCGCCGTAATGCCCCGAAATGCGGAAAATACCGGGACATGATAGACGGCACACAAAAAAAGCCCGGGAGACTTGAAGAAATGCAAAATGCCGCATTATCGAGAAAGACCGGTATCCCCAACAAGGAATGGTGTTTTGAAAACAACTCATCGATTCGATTTTTATAATGTTGGCAACACTCTCTCTCTTTCTAAATAACCCAACATCGATGCCTTAATTAAGAATGCGGCAATACTAGGCTAAGGGTATTTTGAAAGAAAGAACACGATGGATGGCTACGTGTTGGAACAGTAACTTTCGCTAATACATCAACAAGCCATCCAATAAGCTATGAGTTTCTCTATACTCATTATCGATTTGTTCTTCCATTGCAGCACATGCCCCTAAACTCAAAAATTTTCTAAAGCCATCATCCGTTGCCCTAAAACCATCGGTGCTCTCTCCAAAATATGGCCAAGCACACCCACTATACTTTTTCAGTAGTCTCACAAATGCCGGAACGTTTTGCCAAAAACCCGGCATCACCCGGAAACCCAATGCAGCAAAACACACACCCTCCTTGCGTGCTCGTTTTGGGTCTAGTTTTTGGTAAATTGAATCATATTGGCTTGTTTTGGTAGCATGATTTCGGATTGTTTCGGCAATCATCC